>VDFB02000017.1:44972060-45087188 GCA_007258455.2 Sequoia sempervirens | reverse complement strand
TTTTCTAGGGGTAACAAGGGATTCGCCAGTCAAAGAGTCAATCATTCATAGGGTACCCCATAGAGGCCTCATCCAAACACACAGACCCACGAGCCTCCTAGCTTTTTTTCTCCAATTTAAAATCAAAGGGGTTTGAGCCATGTTTTAACTTTAAAACTAAGTTAGCATTAGGTTGCAGCTTAGGCCTTCTATACCTTTTTTTGATTATTTTCCTTATCTATCTCATAACAAACTATTGGGCATTTAACTTTTGGAGTAGTCAAGCCTCTCCTGTGTTCTCAATGTTAGGGTTTTGATGGGTGGGGTGGGATATCCCCTCATTACCTTCAGGGGGAATCAACTACTTAGAAACACCCACTCCATCATCCCCCATTTCTAGGGCACTAAAGGAATTGGAGAGAGAAATTGTAGGAGACTTATCAATAGGGGCAGAATTATGCTCAACTAAGAAAGTGATAGTCAACCACTCTCTCAACATTTATAGGATAGGGCTTGACATCAAGTTCCACACTAGGGTTAGAGGCCTTGATAGGATGTACCAATGCCTATGTAGGGCTAGATTCCCCATAGGCTTGCAGTTCATTCAAGACCTCTCTAGGGATGACATTATATTTTCCTTTTACAATTCTTGGCCTTCTGCTCCCGATTAGAGGGTAATCCTTGCGGATATGTCCTTCTCTCCTATAAAGGGAACAAGCGTTGATGCCACCCAAAATTTCAAGTGGGAAAACTGACACCCCAGATTCTTCACAAATTTTTAAGTTATGAGGGATTTCAACACTAGGGTTAAGAGAAACCAAGGCTCGAGCATCCAAGTTGGGCAGTGCTAACCTTGTCTCATCAATATTTAGGTCTTTACCAACTAGTTTCAAAATTTGAGGGAGAATGTGCTAGAATTTCAGAGGAAAATTTTTAATAGTAACCCATCTAGGGGCTAACAGTGCAATTACTTTCTTAGCAATAGCGGCCGATGTCCATGGGAGGGAACAAAAAGTACAACCCCTATATTCCAATAGGGTTTTGCTAGAAATTTCTCCTACAATACATGTTCTTTAAAAAATATTACAAATAGTCATTTCTAGAGCAATCTATAGTAGGTTATTTTCACACCAAACTTTTTAGACCAAACATTTGAGAACAAGGAATCGATATTCTTCCTAGCCAAAAATCTATTATTATCAATGGTGGATAAAAAAATGTAGTGTCTTTAAGTTTTGATCTTTCTTTTCTTAATGTCTTTTATAACATCATTTGGGAAGAAATGAAAGTCCATGGCTAAGTCAAACACATCCTTACCTTCCCTACCATTGTCGTAATGCACCTCTTCGACAACAAAAATCATGCCTTGTAGAGCAATGAAGGCCTACTTAGAGAAAAGTTTGGAAAAGGAATTTTGGAAGAGATTAGGGTTACTTTCCTGAGTATTGGGGAGGTCAAGGGGTTTCGAACCCCCCTTCATTAATGAAATTAAAATTCATAGTCAAATACTAGCAATAACCATACAGTAAACCACACACCAGCACTAGAGGCTGAGGCACAACTAAGAAGTTGAGAAGGAAACAAAGTCCAGGGATAGAAGAAGCCTTATAGAAAATACCCACCGTGGGGGAGGGTATGGCCCCCTCCCCTACCACCATTGGATCCAATGAAGAACCTTATCCCTTGCACAACGTACCACCAGGTTGCAAAGCCCTTGATTTCTTGTTTTGTCGATAAACTAATTATGTCATCAACTTGAGATATTTTAACACACAAATTGCAAATATAATTCACAAAAAAAAGTGTTTAAATAAATTAAAAATAATTATTTCTACATAGCTATGCTTAGATAATATAATTATTAACTTATATGTATACAAATTATAAAATCCTCTATAAATATAAAAACTTACTTAAGCGATGAATAAATTATTTGAAAAAGGGTGGATTAGATTACAAAACAAAATAAAAATGTACTTTAATGTAAAATAAAATAACTCTTAAATAAATAAATAAAATATTTTCTTAATAATGATCTAACGCTTTACAACCATTAAGAGAAATGAAAACTAAAGTTAACAAATATTTATCTTATTAGAACTTTCCCTCACCAATACAAAAATACTATTGCAATGGGTTTTGTTAATTAGTTATCAATAAGTTGGTTTTGAACCAATTAAATACTGAAATTTTTATCTTCTTTAATTTTCTTTTTTAAAATGAATATGCAAAATATTTTAACTTCAGAAATTTTTAAAATTATTTCACTTCAACATGATTGACTCAAGTGATAAAATGTGGCTTCAAAAACTATGTTGGGGATGATGGGTACTACTTAAGGTAAGAGCTTTTAAGTGGATGAAACTCCATGCTAGGATCTTGAAAAGTGATTGAATGAAAATAGTTGGAATGGAAGGCCTCAACTAGTGTGTCATGTGTGAAGATAGTGAAGAAAATGCAGATCACTTCCTCTTAAATAGTCCCTATGTTGTGCAATGTTGGGATTGGCTATTAGGAAACTTGGGATGGGCTACTCCAAGAAGTAATAAACTATGGGTCATTTTTATAAGCTTTCCATCATTGAAAGAGAAGCATATTGGGGAAAAATATGGCTGACAATTCCTAAATCATGATATGAAACATATAGAAAGAAAAAAATAGAAGAATATTTCAAGATAATATTATGTTACTAAATGAAATATCATTGATCAAAGAAAGAAAAATTTCCTAATGGATGAATTATTATATCTATTTGCAAAGGAAAACAAAATTCACATTATGGGATGATGATCTTATGAAAAGATGGAACTTACTCAAGGCTCCCCCATTCTTCTAGTTTGCTTCAGACCCTAACTTGAAAAGATTGAAGGAAAAATAGAACATCCTACCAAGGGGAAGATTGAAGTAAATATATATGGGCCCTCTAGCAGAAATCTATGGAAGTTAAGAATTATATTCATCATAAGAAATGAGAAAGGAAAATTAGTAATAGCCTTATTGACCAAAATCTCAATATCTCTCTTCATAAATAGGCTTTCCAATGGCACCCAACTTGTTTTGATACTATGTTAGAATTGGCTATGGTTGTCAAGATCATGAGACCAAATGGAAAGCACAAAAAGAGAGAATATAATGTGACAAGAATAAACTATATTCTTATAAATATTATTCAATGATGTGATATTGTGATGTACAATGTAGTAGAGATGCCTTGTTTATATAGCCAAGGTGAGATGCAAGATGTCATAGGATTATGACAAGTGTCTTAATCATATGACATGAGACAACTAACACCTTCTAGAAATATTCCTTCCTAGGACCTAAGTAAACTTAACATGTGCAAATAAGTCCCCTAGTAATGAATGAACTAGGTACAAGACTTTATTTACACCAAAAAAAAGTTTTAACTTATTTAGTGATAGTCACAAGGTTGTGCTTGATTGGAGAAAGTTACATTTTTTGTGTTTTTTCTGAAAGAGGAAACTATGAGTTGAGGGAAATTAATTCCTTCAACATGATGGTGTTTGAAAAAGGAAAGAAATTTATTTCCATCCTTAGGAGGTTTTCTCTACAATATTTAAAATTTTGTGTCATAGCCATATATTTATTGTCCATATTGTGTCTTGCATCCTTTTTTGATCCCATGATCATGTGTATACATTTTTTGTCTTCCATGAGTTAGTTTTATTTCATATTTTTCCTAGTTTTTTTTTTTTTATAAAAGATATAGATTCTTGTTGTCCCTATTAGAGGCACATATCCCCAACTAGAGCCATTATTGGGACTCGATTTACTAATGTCATTTTTTCTTGATTCCCTTTGTGTTTGTTGATATTACATGATACATGCTTAATAATTCCTTTGGAGAAGTATGTAAGGGTCATCATGTCATAATGTGTTATTTACTAGATTTTACCTTCTATGTGATATAATTAATTGACCAAAATAAAAATTTAAAATATTTGCTAAGTCAAAGAGGAAGATGGCTATTGATGCTTCCTAGTGCATCAAAAACCTTAGGAGCCCTGAATGGGTTCCTAGTTTCACAGTCCATCCCCAACAAGGAGAATTAAATTATAAAATATTAAATACCAAGGTAGTAGAGGGGAGAAGGAACATAATAGGATCGAGGCATGATAGAGTGTGTGGTAGGTGTTTGAAATTTTTAATGTTTCTTCTTTCTTCAAGAAAGCAATTTTCTTGAGCTTTGATGAATTCCCTATTTCTTGTTGAGGGTTTGATAATTTTAATGCCACACATGGAACCACTAATAAAGAAAGAAGTTAGCTATGTCAAAGTGTCTTTGTTGTTGGGTGCAAAAGAATCAATAGGGGAAAGATCTTAGGCCTATGATGATTTTTTTTTTCTTGTGCATCTTGTTAAAAAAAATTTTTATGGTTAATTAGCCTAATGGTTTGTTTATTGTGCTAGATTCTCTACATAATTTCTTTCATGGGATGGCCATCCCATCCACTAGTATTGATTATGATTGGCCTCTATTGATATGGAATACTTTTTTTTTGTGTTAGATTGATTGTAGGCAATGAATTTTAAATGTGAATACTGTTACAGTTGTATTTGGTTTGATTCCATAGGTTTATATATTGTATAAGGTTATCATTTTTGGAAGGGGTTGTTTCTTCTTGTAGTTTTTGAAGGTTGTGTAGTTGTAGATTTTTTCTAGGGTTTCAACTCACACATTTTCTAATTATAGGATCGATATGGATTCGTGGGGTATGTGAAGGATAAGATGTAGGTATATATGTTGTGTAGAGAATGTATCCATTGATGTTTATATTTCTATAGGAAGGTATTTTATGGTTGTAAATACTTCCCTTTCCATATTCACTCATTTGATTATAACATGCAATTGGTGAATATAACAATATTCCAAATATTTCAATCTTTGGAATGGAATTTTCCATGTTTCAATTGCACTAAATAAAACTCAATTTGGATGACTAAGTATGCTCTTTATATAATATTTTTTCATTGATGGAGTATGTGCCCAAATTAATTCTTCTATTTTTCTTTTAATGATTTTATTTCTTGTTACCTATGACTTGATAACCCATTGGATGCACTAGTCTCTAGTCTACCTAGCCAATTTCAATTTATCAATAAAAAACATAAATCAATAGTATAGGAGTAGGTATAGTTTGTATACATTCATAAACTCATAATGTAACTAGGGATAAATATTTATTAAGCCTCAAATTAATGCATTGTATTTATTTTAAATTATTTTACTTGGTTCAATGATAGTCTTTGGGGACGAGTCGGTAGGTTGAGTTTGGCTATAATATTTTATTTTATTTTTTTCTATGTGATCTCTATGGATGATCTTAAAGAATAGGAGATAAAACCCACTCTCATTGAGTTGGAAATTAACCCTCCAAATTTTTTTGATGGGATCTATTGGTTATTTTTTTAGAACCAAACTTATTCTTACCACATACTTATGAACTTGACATAATTCAATTATCAGTAAGGGAAAAGATCAAACAACACCTAAGGGATCTTAGGCCTTTACTTCTTCACTTTGGGCTAGATGTAAAACCTAGGAGAGTAATCCTAAAGATTTTGTTTATAGATAGAGGTGTGTATATGTATCAAACACATGATAGACAATTAGTTCTCCATAAATGTTCAAGATACACAATATTCTAAAGATTTGGCTTATCTTCATAGCAATGACTAACATAAACAAGAGTAAATATAACTCATTAAGATTCACACACACCTAGAAAGAGTTTTACAAGTAAGTTGATTGTATGTTTGTGATTAGTTACTAAATTCCTTACCACACTCTCTAGTGGAATTACTTTTCTAACCCATTGCTATATTCTTGGGATGGAGTCAAACTAAATACCCATATGACCTAGACAACAATTTTATATTTGACAATACCTAAAACCTTGAAAATGTTACATTACAAATTCCCCATTTATTGTTTCCACAATTCACATCTTACTAACATCCTTGTACATGAACTACTTAAGACCCACTGTTATATTTGATCATTTGCATACATTCATTGAAATGATAAGCAAGAATAGAACAACACATCCATTGGGAATCAACAAAGATGAATAAGATAACCATTGATTATATTAATAGTATTTTGTATAACTTGTACATAGGAGAGTAATATATAGAAACTTTATAATAATTTTCTATATGTATAGTTTTCCTTGTTATCATATAACCATATACGTATTTACTGACTTTAACCTAAAAAAATATTACTAGAAAGTTTAGTGTCCATTCTCTTTTGTGTGTAACCTCCTCAGGGTAAACTACCTACTGACCTCTCTTTGTAGTTCAACCTTGAATTCCCTATTATAAGACAAGGGAGCAACAAGCATTGGGCTGAATTACACTTACATTTTACTTTCATTCCAAAATGAATATCACTAGAAAGTGAGAATAATCCCCAATCAGTTGCAAAACAATCATTTGTAAGTTAGGGGATAGCAAAAGCAAAACTCCAAAAAAGTGTTATTCAAGGAAGACCCACCAATCTTCAAAAAGCATGACTATCGCAACACCCAAAACATGCAATGTTCCCATCAAATTGAAAAATTTCACCATCAATATCAAAAACATAAATAAACAAATACCCATATCGCAACCCACCGACCAAAGAAAGCAAGTTAACAAAGGACCAAAAATTGAGCACCAATTCATCAAAGGAGTGGGATGCTACTTTTCCTTGTCTACAGTAAAGTAGGTATGCCTGCTCGAAGTCCTTGTTGAAAGTGGGGTATCCATCACCACCTCATCCTTAGAATCAACTAAATTAGTCATGGTTATGAGATACTAGCGATAGTCAAAGTCATTTTTGTCTCCACTATCAAAAGAATCATCTGAGACTTCAATGGGAGAATGATGACGTCCCATATAAACCCATTGATACCTATTTCTTCTTATAGCTTCCTTCTCTGGCATGTCAATTTTATTCTCCTTTCCTTTGGCTAATTCCTCCATGGAAATTTGGCCTCTTAGATGATAGGCACATTTGAGAACACCACATGTATATTTCTTAAAAGCTCTTGCTTTCTTCCTTAGAGTCAGTGATTTTAGGCATATCTTGTTCACTTCGTTGAGAATCATCCTCAGACTCAAGAAGGTTGAGTCTCTTAGACCTACGGACTGGGCTGATATTCACACTTACCTTACCTATTTCCTTACTTACAACTTATCAAATTCTCTTAGAAAAAAAAAAAAAAACCACCCAACTCAAAAATAACAAACTCAAATTCACACTTACTTTCAGAATCTTAATTCACACAAACAGTCAAATGGTGAGAATAATTAAGCATGTGATTTGAATTAAATAGAACAACAAGAGATTTTCTACATTCTTTTTCCAAGAAAGCTTGCGTGAGGACACCGGTCATCAATGACCCTAATTTTGAACCTCAGTTGTCGATCATACCTTGAAGTGAATCAATATTTAATCAATCAAGATGATTAATTATGACAAGATTAAAAGCATGTACTTGATACTTCTCCATAATCAGAAAAATTAAGTGAGATAACCATCCACTTAGTTTGCATATTAACCACACGCTTAATGTCAAACCAAACATGTTGTGTCACATTTACCCACTCACTCGTATGAATTAATTTTATTGCAACTGATCATAATAAGATAGTAGGGAGTGATTATGATTTATCTTTAGAATATCGGCCTATACCTTGGCTTACTTCAATTTCAACTTCCCATGTGTATTAGCATCTAACAAATTTGATGGCCACAAAAAATATTTCACAAATTTCACCTTGCCCGTTAGCCCATGTGATCGTATTTCCTTAATGCACAAGACGAATAGGTGCATGAGGAATGGTTCTGATGAAGACATGTGTTGTGGTGTCCATCATTGATCTTTGTCGAAGCTATTTTTGTTGGAATTTTGGAAACATTGGTCCTAAACATTGGTCCTGTCACCAAACATGACACATGGCCATCATCTCATTCACTTAGTGAGATAATAATCCACTTATTTTTCTATTTTATCTCACTTCCTAACATATGTGGAGCCAGAAAATCATTATCATCATAGGTTGAAAACATGATAGTTTCCTGGTGATCCTCTCTAATTTTTTCAAATAGAGAAAAATAATCACACACTTGGTCAAGCTGAATAGGTTTCAACTCTTTTGGTAGAGCACTCAAACTTGGTTCATAAGATTCATAAAATAAATCAATGCAATCTGATTTTTCAGCTTTGTGACATTTGGGAATTGATGACGAAGTACTCATAAACCTTGCATAACAATCATATGATGATTCTTCTTCATATCTTCTTATGGAGGAGAGGGCTTGAATATAAATTATAGGATCACAAATGAAAGCAACTTCTTGACAATTTGTTTGGGACTTTATGTGATCAATAATATGGAATGATGTGCGAGCTGAGATAATAGGGGTGTAAGTTCTTTGAAATTCATTTTAAGCTTCTGACTTACACCTTTCATCAACATGTGGTGTCTCAAGGCAACTAAAAGTTCTATTCAAATGACCTTTGTTCATTCCATATTTTTGGTTGTTTTCAATATTCATGGCTATACCATAGGCCTGATGTAAATTTTTAGGATCCTTATCTCTGAGTATATAGCTCATCTTACTATTAATAGATCCCAAATAAACAACCAAACATACTACATCACTTAATCTCAAGAGCTCAGGAATATCCCTTAATATTTTAGCAAATCTTTGGTTAAATGTTGGAACCAACTCATCCTTCTCTTTCTCAATGTTGATGAATTTATTTAGCATAGAACTAGCAGATTATTTCACCAAATTTCTCCATGAATACTATTTTGAACTCACTCCAAGAAAAAATAGAGCAAGCTGGTAAATTAGAGAACTAGTCCCTTACATCTCCTTTCAAAGATTCAACAAATAGTCTCATAATTATATCCTCGTGATCTACTTCATAGTCATCCATTAAATTGCTGAATTCTTGTAGATGCTTATTTGTTGATTCATATTTTGTACCTTTGGCCATTGGTAACTTATCTCTAATTTCAAGTGGAATAACATTTGGGTAACCATTAATTCCATTGAAATTAATGTCTCTCTATCTTTCATAGTTAAAAACTTCTCTTACTACCTGATTGGAGCTGATTACAAACCAAGATTTCACTAGGAAGTGTACACAGATGTATATATCGATGATATGGTTTCTTATACCTTTACAAGTTTTTCTTATCAGCTTAACAGTTTCAAAGGATAATTCCTATAGAAGAGGTGGATTCGGTACTCATGAGTTCTCTTCATTTAGAGAGCCTCACAGGGTGAACAACCCTAATCTACATTAGGAATAGTAGCAAAGTTTCAAAATCTAAAAGAGTAGGTC
The DNA here is from genome assembly GCA_007258455.2 of Sequoia sempervirens. Classification (NCBI taxonomy): domain Eukaryota; kingdom Viridiplantae; phylum Streptophyta; class Pinopsida; order Cupressales; family Cupressaceae; genus Sequoia; species Sequoia sempervirens. The sequence continues at coordinate 45,077,841 of VDFB02000017.1, read as the reverse complement.
ATAGAGATTTTCTGGACAAACTATCTAGCTCTCGGCCAAAGGATGTTAGCACAAAAAATGGACTACAACGTGGCATGCTATCATCCTAGAAATGCATTGGCATCTCGTACAAAGTAGAGAATGGGAGTGTCTAAAAAAATAGCAAGGTGAATGCTTCTATTTGATTGCTAATAACTCACAAAATATAGGGAAATAATAGAAAGTGATAGAAGTGAGATAAAGAAGTAGAGATGACAAAGGTAAGGAGAAGAAAGGAAATACTTATGACTGTAAACATTGAAATTTTTTCCTAGGTCTCCAACGAAATTTTTCACTAATTTTTCATCTAAAACTAATTAAATAATTTATTATTTAATTAGTGCTAATATTCTTCTTCCAATTCCCTATGATTAAATATTTTTTAATTATTTAATTATTGTTCTTCTAAACCATTAATTAAATAATTTTCCTTATTTAATTAATGCTCATCACTATTTTTTCCTAACTATTCGTCTTAGATTAAATAATTCTTTAATTATTTAATCCCTTAATCTTTCATCTCAAATTGAATTATCATTTAATTATTTAATTTGTATTCAATTTGAACAATCATCCCTAAATTTGCTAATTTTGAAAGATGAGGATAATTCATCTTATTTAATTACAAAATCTTTAATTATACTCACCTATATTTCATTCCCACTTATCTCTCCCACTTTCTTTCACTTCACTTCCACTTTTCTCTTCCACTTTTCAATTTTCATTCTTACTTATCTCTCACACTTTCTCTCACTTAACTCTTTCTACTTTCCACACATGACTCTTATTTTCCAAATTCACTCCCCACTTTCGAAATGACAACTTTTAATTGAAAATAAATGGTTTCTTTATTTATTTTCAATTAACTCTTCTCTTTCTCAATTTAACTCATTCTTCACTCTTTCATTTCTCCACTTTCTAAAAGGTATATTTTGATGAAAATAAATACTTTATTTATTTTTAGTTAACTCAATTTGTCCTCCACTTTTAAATGCAACTTTCCCTTATAACTTATCCTTGCATTCAATATTTTCCATTGATTGCCATTCAATCTTTTCCATTCAATTATCTTTTAAAGATCTATAAATTGAGGACTTATTTCTCAATTTAGGAGTGACCACATCTTCAATTTCCTTGCAATCATTCCATCAAATTGGTTTCAATATTTTAGTGAGTTTGATCACATTTGAGAGCTACACATCAAATCTATTGAAGGAATAAGAAGGACAACAAAATGGAGTGAGAGAAGCATATCATGAGGGTTTGCATTTTCATTTCTTTCTTTATGTATTTCATTCTCACAATTTTGTAGATGTATTGGGATTTTATTTCATGATATTTGATTTGTGGTCTCAACATTTTGATATCATGTATGCTTCAACTATTTTCCCCAAATACATTTGGTGAACCTGATGCAAACATGCATTACACTTGATCCAATTTTGTGGGTTTTTGCAGGGCTTTTAGGTGCTTTGATGACTCTGATTGTAGATCTGTGAAGTTGGAAGAAAATCTAACATTCAAAGTTTCTTTGAAGATTCCTTCAATTGGTTTAAAATGAACAAAAAATATTCATCTAATGCTAATTAGGAGGTTTTAAATTGACTACAATTTCACATATCCTAATTAGGGGTTAAAATTTATGAGCTTTTTTTAATTTTTGGTTTAAAATGAATCCTACAATTCTTACATAATCTTAATTAGGATTTGGATCAAAGAAAAACAACAAATTTCACATTTCATGGAGGAAAAGTATTTAAAATGAACAAAAAATTGCATTTAATCATGGCTTAAATTGATCAAATCCTTTAAATTTAAGGTGGAATTAACCTCATTCTAGATTAATTCTTAATTTAGATCAGTTTTTAATAGTAGATTAGCTTTTAATTTTAAGATTATTTTTTAATTCTTAGATTAGTTTTTAGTTTTAGATTAATTTCTAGTTTAGATTAGTTTTTAGCTTTAGAATTTAGATTAACATTTAATTTGAATTAACTTTTAATTTAGATTAGTTTTTAATTTTATATTAACTTTTAATTTTAGATTAATTTTAATTTAGATTAACTTTTAATGTAGAATAGCTTTTAATTTCGACTAATTTTAATTTAGACTAACTTTTAATTTAGATTAATCTTAATTTAGATTAGTTTTTAATTTCAAAATTTAGACTACCTTTTAAATTTTAGAATAATTTCTAACTTTAGATTAGTTTCCAATTCAAATTTAGATTAATGTCATTTTTCTTCATAGTTTAATTATTGATTTGGGGCTAATTTTTCTAATTTGGCTTTCTTATAGGTTTATTTGATAGAGACTTGAAAGCAAAACACATGCTTGTCAAAGAAAGGAGGCATGAAACTACTAATGAAATTTTGATGGAGGAAGTTCATCGAAGACCTAATTTTGAAACCAATTGTCTTTTAGCTTAGAAAACATTTCAATTGGTGCTTTAAAATGAAAATTTTTCTTCTCTCACATAGGCTTAACTAGGGGGTCAATGAACACTTTTTTTTGTGTTTTAAGGATGGTAGGGAGTATTCTGTCACTTTGTGTGAACTTGGTGATCAGAAACTAGACCCATCTATTTTTGTGTTTTGAACCTTAGAGGGGCTTGCCTAGCAAGAGGGAATGACTCCAACTAGTTTTTCACTTGGGCTAGTATATAAAAGGATGAGACTAAACCGTCAAGTGCTCATGGTATGTAGGCCTTAGCCATGTAGTGCCATTCAAAAATGGGTACCGACCTTTTCTTGTAAAAGGTGTAAGAGCCCCTAGTAGATTGGTTAAATCCTTACGTGGCTTGCTATTCACTTGTGAGGTGTTGTGTCCCTAAGTATTTACTAGAACCCTTGTGTTTAGTGACCAAAATCCCATCTATTTTCTAGCACAACAACAATCATTTTGAAGGCATCCACATTCTCACAATTCTCAGTAGAGGTGATCAACTTGCCATGGGAGATTTATGGGGGTTGGAAGCTTGGTTGGCATAAGAAGTGAGTGCAATGTAAGGGGGAGCCCATGTAGCCAAGCTTCTAGATTCACATGCTAAGAATAAGTGTGGTTGGGGAAACCCACGTGGAATCTAGCAAATATTGTCCTTTCCAACCTCAAGATTTGTGCTTGTATTGCTAAAATATTCATGATTGAAAACAAACTCAAAAAAAAAAATTCTATTGTGCCTTGTGTGTGTGTATTCAAAACATTTTCTAAACAAACCAAACATAACACCAAAATTTGATAACATTTCAACTTTGACACAAATTGAGCCAACATTTTCCAAACAACTTTTTTAAACCAAGGATTTTCTCACTTCATTTCCCATCATTCCATCACATTCATTTAGCTTACTTGCATCACTTAAACAAATATTAGGTTTTAAACAACTTTTTGAAAACTTTGGAATAGGGAAACTTACCATATCTTGTCATAGGCCCATTGCTACAGAGAAAAGTTATCATTGACCTTATCATTTTCTACATAATTCCTTTTCATTTCAGTGTAACCTTTCAACTCATCAGTCTAGTTTAAGGATCACCTTGTCAAACTTGTCACTTTCAATCCACTCTCCTTGAGGTCATTGATAATTTCATTTGGAAACATTGGACTATCTTAGGTTGGCTAGTAACTCCTTTCTTAAGTTTCACAACAAAGGTGCATAGTTCATATCATTGTCATCCCAAGTGTATAACACTTTGAATTAGCATCATTCCCCTTTTAGAATTGGTCATAATTTAGATTATAGTGACATTTCCATTACCTCATTTAGACATTCTCCAAATATGAAAAATACCAAAAAAATAGGTGCATTACAACTAGGCATATCTTATTCCAAAAATACCAAAAACATAGTCTTAATCTCATATCATTTGCATTCCCCATCTTGGGAAAATCTTCTTATGGTTGAAACTAGATTAAAAAAGAAACACAAAGCCATGTATTTCTTTCATGATGATGAAAACATTTACAACTACACTACCACTTTAAATCTTTGCAACACATCTAATGATCCTCATGACAAGACCTTTGGGACACAAGACAACACAAATGTGGGAGCTTCATATCATGAGAAACCAAAGATAACACACCATTTTGAACAATTCCTCATTAGGGATAAAGATGGACATGTATACATAGAAGAGGTAGAGGTTGCTGCTCAAAATCCTAAAGTTTCCTCTCTAGTCAATTAAATTGTCATGCTAGACCCTCAAAGATTTTTGGCTAAGCCATTACATGAAGGAGATAAATTACCCCAAGGATTTGATGTTGATACCTTACATGTTGGAACACCACCAAAAGACAATACACAAAAAATCCAACGAAAACCTTCACCAAAACTTTTAGTTTCCATACCTATTGCAGCGACAAGCCAAAATACCACAACCCCCAATAGCTCATCTATCCCAACAATACAATCTATGTCACAAACCACATCACAACCATTATTCACAACACAAACCTTGGGCTCAAAATTTATTTCCTTTGGGTCTTCATCTCAAACCATAGCTCGGGCATCCATATCCAAGATCCTTGGTAAACCTAACTCAAGAAGGGTTCTTATCCAAGAATCTCAATCGACCACAAATGCCATGTCACAAGGTCGTCTTGTCAATACCAACACTTTGAAAGGGAAAAAAATGAAAATTCCATCTAGCCAAAACATAAAAATTTCACATGGCTATAACCCATTTCAACAAGGACAAGGATCACAAATGACACAAACATCAAACCCTTTTAACATAACATATGGATCCTCTTTTTGACATAAAAATCCACATGGATAGATACAATACAACATGGCCACCTCACACATTCATACTTATGCACACGGTCAAAATCCATCCTACATGCACCACATGTCATCTCAACATAATGCAAACATTGGACCTCAACATAATGTCACACAAAATCCTATAATAGATGCCTTGACTTCTCAAGTAGCTGCTTTACAAAAACAAGTGGAAGAAATGCAACTATCAAACCAAAAAACATACACGTCTCATGACTTAGATCGATATCCATATGATTCTAGCATTTACATGCCACCTTTTCCTCATGGGTACATTATACCTAACTTTACTAAATATAATGCAAAGAAAAATCCACTTGAACACATAAGGGAATTTTCTATGATGTGTGTCGATGTGGCCTTTTAACACACTTATTTAATGAGACTATTCCCTAGAGGTCTTGTTGGTGCTACACTTGAATGGTTTGCACTACTACCTAAAGGATCTATAAAATCATGGGATGACTTAGCAAAAAATTTCATCGAAAACTATGCATATAACATTGAGAATGATATCACAATAGCCACCCTACGTCACATGAAACAAGATGAGGGTGAAAATTTTATTAAATTTTTCCAAAGATGGCATAGCATGGAAAGTCAATGTCTTGTTGAAATTCCTGAAAAATGAAAAATTGACATGTTTGTTGAGAGTCTAATAAACAAATTAAAACATCGACTACAAGTACATTATTGTACAAACTTTTCAGACTTGGTAGAAAAAGGTATGACAATGGAAAAGGTACTAATTGTCCAAAGTGAAATTTCATATGGCAATAAAAATACACAACAAACTTCCTCCAATGACAAAGGTAAATATTGGGGAAGAAATAAACATGTGTCCAATGACGATGTCGTCAATGTAAAGATGGTCAATAGAAATGGTCCCACTCTGACACTCTGATGACCTCAAATATAAAATAATCCATCAGATATTTCCACACCAATGAAAAATGCAATCCAAAACAACCAAGAAAGAGGTCCCCCAAGAGAACCAAGACAATACCCACGAAGACAATATACTCCTTTACCAAAACTAATTGAAACTTTCTTGAAGAAGCTAGTACAATCCAACGTCATACAACTCCAAGAGCCCAAACCATATGACCTAGGAAAATTTAAACCTTCTCAGTGGGATGAAGATTCCTTCTATGACTACCATCATATCAAAGGGAATAAGACCTTATCATGTCGTCAATTGAAAATGGTACTATAGATTTTGAGGGACAACAACAAACTTCCACTAAATATCACACAATTTTATAGAATCCATTGCAAGATCAGGGGAAAGCCTCTAGTTTAGGTCAAAAGACAAAAAATCATGCATATTATACCAATGCCTCTTTTGACTACATAATTATTAACTACCTCTGAGCTGCTAATGATCAGGTTAATACAATCATTGAGAAGCCATCTTATGTTTCCATCACCACTTGTAGAGCTAAGATTAGCATATTTGGTCCTCCACCAAAGCAACCACAGTCCAAAGCTCAATATAACCTTGTTGATCAATTGGGAAAGACACCCACACAAATTTCCATTGTTGAGCTTCTGTGTATATCACCTAAACACAAAGCTATCCTTGACAAATACCTTAAAGAAACCTCTATCCCTACGGACCTAGACATCAAATGATTTGAAGCCATGGTTGGATACTTGGCCAAATCTCACTGCATCTCCTTTTCTGGCAAAGATTACTCTACATCCAAGTCAAACCATAATGACCCATTGCACCTTGAGGTATTCATAAACAATAAGGTTAGACGAGTCTTAGTAGATGGCAGAGTTGGATTGAAGATTTGCACTTTAAAACTGGTAAAGGAATTAGGCCTATCTGAAACATTTTTTGATAAATCTAAGATAATTTTCATCAAAGCCTATGATGATTAAGAACATTCTTCTGAGGGTATTATCACACTACCTATCAAGGTTGGACCTATAGTACTAGATACCACATTCCAAGTCCTAAATCTTGAGCTACCATACAACATACTCCTCAACCGACCATGGATCCATGTGATGAAATCCATTCCATCCACTTATCATCAATGTTTAAATTTTCCTTACGAAGGAACTAAAATTATAGTCACAGGTGATGTAGTAATCTAAAAGGGACAACTCAATTCCAAGTGTTTTTCAACCAAGAAGCCTCATCATCTTGCTAAATTGATCCATCTTCATTGACCATGTCATCCACTTCATTTACCTCGCCATACAACCCCAAGGTCCAAATTCATGATATGGGATGTGGAGAATATCATATGGATAATTTACTAGCAAATGACAATGATAATGTTGTTAGGAAAGATTAGAATTCTAATGTTGATGTCAAGATAGCTACAGAAGGAACACAAAAAGATGGTTGTGCCTGGATTGAAACCTTTTGGAACCATGATGATACATAAACCTTTGCCATATCTACTTCCACTCAATGTTTTCATATCTATGATAACCACCTATTTGACCAAGACATCTACGATAACCCACTCTTTGATCATGACCCTACTAAGGATATCCAATCATTATCCTTCCATCCCACATACCTTGGGCTAGGATATGAATCTCCTATTGTCACCTCTACTAAGTCATCTTTCCAAGTCATTAAGGATGTACGAGCCTCCTTTGATGTTAACATTATTGAAAAGGATAGTCCCAAAGACTCCATTGATGGAATCACCACTCCCATTCATCCACTAAACATTCCAGTAACTTCACCTACTTCCTCCATCTCACTCATGTCCACTCACATCATAGACATGGATCAAAAAGTCATAGCTCAAGAAAGGAATAATGAAAAGATCCAATGTATGATCTATCTTTAAAAGGAGATCAAAAATCAAAAGATTTAGGGGTATATGTAGGATCATCGTGGAAAAAATAGGCCCTTAAGTGGCAAAAAATTCAGAAAAATTAGAGTTAGGCAAATTGATGTAAAAAATTGAATAAGTAATCTATATTATTTAAAAAATATGTAAGAATAGGATCTATAGACAATTTAATGCAGTTTCTAAACTACTAGATTTATTTTTTATTTTTTAAAATCTATTTGGTGATAATTTGAAATTTTAATACAGTAGTACTTAAATTTCAGGGAAAAAATAAGAAGTAGGTGTTTGTTTGACCACCCTAACCAAAATAAAATGATAATATTTTATATATAAGTATAGGAATCATGTTCATATGTGATGGATTTTTTTTTGCAATTTTTTTCCAACCAAATAATTAATTATTATTTTTTTATTAGAACTTTTAAAAAATATAAAAACTCGTATCTTTGACCACCTTAAATTGATCAAAAAATCATGAAATTATTATTATTATTTTTAATCCTATAGTATGTGAAGTAGAGAATGTGACACATGTTTTGGATTCAAAAAATGTAATACCATTTGAAAGCTATAGATGTTTTTCAATCAGCCTATCAATTAGGAATTTTGTCATAATTCAAATAGAAAATAAATAATAATTAATTATTAAATTAAAAGAAAATCATAATATATATTGGTGGATAGCTTAGAATCTCCTTTAAAAACCCTTTTTGTTTCATCAATTTTTGGTAAAAAAAAAGTCATCAACCACATACCCTGCGCATACCCATTATATCACCACTTTTTGACCCATCATGATCCTACACATACCCGTAGTGCAAAGAAAAGAAAATGAAGACAAGTCCTCTAGCCAAAATAAAAAGATATTGGACACATAAAAATCAAAAGAGGATCAAGAAAAGTCCTCTAGCCTAAATAAAAAGCTATTGGAAAAATAAAAAATAAAATAAGTTCAAGACAAGTCCCCTAGCCAAAATAAAAAGCTATCACACAAATCAAAAATAAAAGTGAAAAGTGAAAATGAGAAAAAGTCGATCTCCAAGTATGCCTCTCCATTAAAAATCATTAGGGGTATATATCAAGGAACAAAATCAGATAAAGGGCTTGTTGATCCAAGGTCTCTATCCATGTCACTCTCACTCATACCATATACTTCATTCCATCTATCCATGTTCACATATCCATCATATCCCTCCATTGGTGATGTCTTTCAATGTATCTTTGATGACAACCCCTTCTCGTACTCTAACTCGTTGGTTGCCCAATCTCCTTTCTAACTAAAGCCTAATGGCCCATGTAGTGTGCACATTAGGGATCCTACTATAGCCTCTTTCATCTACCACATCTATCATCCTTCATATTTTCCACTCGTACTCCTCATCTCGATTAGGTCCTTTCATCTAGCATGGTCATCCACATAGGATTGGGGCATCGTCAAGGCAATCTATGGATTTTCCATTTATCAATTTTATACCTAGCTTCAGAGAGCTAGAGAAAAAGTTCTAAAAAAAATATTAAAAAAAGAGAAAAACTTTTGAAAAAAAATACAAAAAAGTGTAAAAAAGTCTTGAAAAAATGGTCACCTTGATGAAAACCTAGAAAACAGGCATCTTGGTGAAATAAAAAAAATAAAAAAGGGTAAAAGAGTAAAGAGAAAAATTTCATCCAATGGTGAAAACTCAGTAAACATGAGCCCTGGATAAGTACCATGGTGAAAACCTGGCAAACAGGCGCCATGAGTATTCAGTCTTTTCTTCATCATCTACTATCACTCTATCTAGTATTTTGCTTTGATTCATACTAATTTCTTTAATTTCCATCATCTCCCACTTCACATCCATTATGAGGCCTTGTCATATTATCATGACTTCCAAATGGTTGACGTCTTGCATCTTTCTCTTGCATCAACCCTTCATGACAAATCTTGTCCCATACCATCTCTATTGGTTTGTATTATACCCAACTAGGGCAATATCCTTGATACACTTGATTTTGCACTCATCATTGGAAGCCACTATGCTCAAAAAAAAAAGAAATCATAAAATGTCCTAAAAAAACCCAAAAAAATCATAAAATGTCACGATAAAAGCCATTAAAATCATAAAAAGTCCTAAAAAATTCCTTAAAAATCATAAAATGTCCTAAAAAAGCCATAAAAATCATAAAAGTCCTAAAATCCAAATTTTTTTCTTCCAAAAATCCAAAAAAAATCATAAAACTTCAAAATTCAAAAAAATCAAAACATGTTAAAACCCAAAAACATTAAGATAACTTCCAAAAAATCCCAAAAATAGAGTCAAAGTCAATGATGTTAGTCTTTGTTGAACTATGTTGCCTCTACAACTAGATATAGGCAAGGCCATCTATCGATGTGCCCCTAAGGCATTAGGTCAGTCCTTTAGGTATGTCAAATAACATCATGATTTGGTCCTTTGTCATTGAACCAAAGTCAAGGGTCATGTCGAACTATGAGGTCTTTGTGCATTGCTACATAGGTAAGGCCATCTATCGATGACACCTAAGGCCCCATAGGTCAGTCTTTTAGGGTTCATCAGGCCAGTCAAATAAATCAGACACTGTCAACTCAAATGTGACATCGTCATCTATAATTCAAACAAAAATCCAACATAAAAAAGACCAGCAGGCCACAAGGTCTCCAAGTCAACTTATTCATTTCTCACATCAATCAAACCAATCAAATCAATTAAAACTAATGGTCTTATATAGGATGTGTCCTTCCTGAAACCATACCTTGCCACTATCACACTTTGTCATTTTCCTTATAGAGGTGGTTGCATGATCGAAACTAGACTTGACATATTATACGACATGTTTGTTTTCCTGAAAAATAGTCCTTGTCAAAACAATCAACCTGTCACTCACTTTGTCCCTTAACACACTAGCAAACACTTATTGGCAAACAATATGAATGGTTGTTGACTTTTTTGGTTTATTTTGTCTTATCTTTTGGATTTTATTTGGTCATGTTACTAGCTACCTCAAGGATGTCCCATGAAGGATTTAGAGGAGAGATGATGTCTCATGGCTTGTCTTTTATTTGATTGTTTTCTTTGGTTTTTCTTGACAAGAAGACTGGGCAACATGACCCTTAGTATGAGTTACGAAATTCCTTGTTTGTGACTGTCAATTTTTATGCAAAAGGGAATACATCATTGCCCTAGATTTCTGTGCCATGGTGTGTCGAATCCATTTTGCAAAATAAAAAAAAAGGCTCTTTAAAATAAAGTGCACTTATGAAAGAAAGGGTTTCATCACTACTAATTGTTCTTCATCTCTTTCAACCATCATTATTCACTCCTTACTAACCATTCATCTCTTTCATCGGATTTCATTTTTCTTTAACATTCTTCTTATTTCGAGAGATTATTTATGCCTTTAATGCACAAACAATCTCTTGATGGCGCATCCTACCTCCATCTCTCGGACTACTGGGGCATGATCTTTTAATATTTTTTTCAAACAACACTCAAAATCACATTGTCTCAAAGAGGGGAAAAATGTAAACATTGAAGAAAATTCCTAGGTCTCCAACGACATTTTTCACTAATTTTTCATTTAAAACTAATTAAATATTTTTTTATTTAATTAGTGCTAATATTCTTCTTCTAATTCCCTATAATTAAATAATTTTTAATTATTTAATTATTGTTCTTCTAAACCATTAATTAAATATTTTTTTGTTATTTAATTAATGCTCATCACTATTTGTTCCTAACTATTCCTCTTAGATTAAATAATTCTTTAATTATTTAATCCCTTAATCTTTCTTCTCAAATTAAATAATTATTTAATTATTTAGTCCCTTAATCTTTCTCTCAAATTTAATAATTCTTTAATTATTTAATTTTTCTTCAATTTCAATTATCCCTAAATTTTCTAATTTTGAAAGATGAGGATAATTCATCTTATTTAATTACAAAATATTTAATTATCCTCACCTATATAATTTCATTCCCACTTATCTCTCCCACTTTCTCTCACTTCACTTCCAATTTTTTCTTCCACTTTCCAATTTTCATTCCCACTTATCTCTCCCACTTTTTCTCACTTAACTCTTTCTACTTTCCACTCATGAATCTTATTTTCCAAATTCACTCCCCACCTTCAAAATGGCAGATTTTAATTGAAAATAAATGGTTTCTTTATTTATTTTAAATTAATTCTTCTCTTTCTCAATTTTACTCATTCTTCACTCTTTCATTTCTCCACTTTCGAAAAGGTATATTTTGATGAAAATAAACTTTTTCTTTATTTATTTTTCAGTTAAATCATTTTGTCCTCCATTTTTAAATGCAATTTTCCCTTATAACTTATCGTTCCATTCAATCTTTTCCATTTATTATCATTCAATCTTGTCCATTCAATTATCTTTTCAAAATCTATAAATTGAGGACTTATTTATCAATTTAGGAGAGACCACATGTTCAATTTCCTTGCAATAATTCCATCAAATTTCTTTCAATATTTAGTGCATTTGATTACATTTGAGAGCTACACATCAAATATATTGAAGGAATAAGAAGGACAACAAAATAGTGTGAGAGAAGGACATCACAAGGGTTTTCATTTTCATTTCTTTCTTTATGTATTTCATTCTCACAATTTTGTTCATGTATTGGGATTTTATTTCATGATATTTGTTTTGTGGTCTTAGCATTTTGATATCATGTATGTTTTAAGCATTTTCCCCTGATACAATGACCATTTGAGTGATGAAGCTTCCAACTTGTGGGTGTCTTCAATACCTACACACATGATCAAGAGAGAAATTATTGGGTGGCTATATAGTGTCCTCCCTCAGTCAAACCCTATTTTGGAGTTCCCACCTCCATGCATAGCCAAATAGATGGAGATAAAAAGGGAAATGAAGTAAAGAGCACTTAAAGAACTACAAAATAGTGTTATGCTACTTAACCAAGTAATAGAGGAGAGGAGTGAAAGCTTACCACCTCCACCAAGAGCACTCAAGGATGCTTGGGGGAGAAATTGGTAGGAACTCAATCCTCTACTGCAATGGTGTTTTGTTCCACACTTGCTCTACTAAAGTGTAAAGCATTTGAAGAGATGGCGAAGAAGCTACTTAGAGCTTGTCAAAGGATGTGTAGAAGATGAAATGGATATAGAAGGTGTGAATTTTAAGGGGAGATAAAGAAAATGACCATATTTAGGTTTGTCATCCAAGGAGGTCATTACAAATTGACCCCAATGGGAATTGTAATGTCTCTGTAGGCTCCAAATGCAAAAATATTTTAGGGATGTAAGCGTTTGTGCACTACACGGGTGTCACCGACATAAATGCCTCCACGGATGCTCAAAACATGTGCCAAGTGTTATGCAAGTAGTGGGATTAGGTGGAATTAAGCCTTTGAACTTGGTTTTCTAAGATGGATAAAGGCGGAAAGGGGATTTTCACATAGGGTGCAAATTCAATCTTATACATTTTCTCCCCACTTTAGTGAGCATGAACACTAATGAGTTCTCAATAAAGTAGATAAAGAAAAAGCATGGTTAGAAATGTATACCTGAACCGTCAAGGAAGTAGACTGTGATCTCAAAAACTCGAGAGTGCAAGGTCAAAAGAGGATTGCATAGTTCTACAAAACTATGAAGCTGACGAAAGAGCATATACTCAGGATGAAGAAAATGTAGATCTTCGACCAGTATATACACAAGAGAAGGGAAATATAGAAATGAACAAAGCTCATGGTGAAAGTAAAACCTGCTCAGGGGTAGAACCCACACCATAAAGTAAGCATGTGATAAAAAAAACCCTACTCGAGGAGAACTTGTATCACAAAAGAGGTGATAAAAGAAAACTCCACTCAAGCAAGAGAACCCATATGACCAAGTAGTGTGTGGTGAAAGTAAAAATTGCTCAGGAGTAGAACCCACATGATAAAGTAAGTGTGTGATAGAAGCAAACCCTGCTTGAGGAGGAGAATCTATATCACAAAAGAGGTGATAAAAGAAAACCCCAATTGAGGAGGAGAACCTGTATCACTAAATAAGAGTGATAAAAGTGCATGGCGAAAGAAAAACCTATTCAAGAGTAGAGCCCACACCAAAATATAATTGTATGATAAAAGGAAACCCTGCTCAACGAGGAGAACCTATATCTCAAAAGAGGTGATTAAAGAAAACCCTATTGGACGAGGAGAACCCGTATCACCAAGTATGTAAAGAAGCTCTTGTAGGTTCTTGGTCCTGTAGAGCAAGTAAGAAAACATTCATGTAGACCATTTTCAAGTTGGAAGACTTTCAAAGGGGTCCCTCATGAACCCTTCAAAAGAAGAGGCTTCCACTCAAGGGACGCATTGTTTGAAAGGTGAGGTCTAGTTAGGCTACCCCCATCCTAGACGTGACTATATGAAATAGGTCTAGTCAAGCTGTCCCCAAGCTAGACGTGAAGATATGAAATAGGTCTAGTCAGGTTTCCCCAAAGCTAGACGCAAAAGAAATTATTTGGGAGAAAAGCTTTCAAAGAGGTCCCCTGGGAACCCTTCAAAAGAGGAAAGGGGTCCACTCAAGGGATGCTTCTATGGAAAGGAATAGAGAGGAAAGGGGGTTCTTAAGTAGGAAACACATCTCTGAAACAAGTTGTCACTGCCCTTATCATATAGGGGAGGAGAACCATGCAAGATACTCAAAACATGTAGGATAGAGGTAAACCTCAATATCACTTGTCATGGTAAGAAAAGGTAGCTGCATCAATCAAACATAAATTTTATTTTATCCTTCAAGGCTTTACATTCACTTGTGGAATGGCCAAGCACTTGATGGTACACACAAAATGAATGTTTTTCTTTATCATGTTCATGAGACTTCTTGCATGTAGGAGAAGGAAGAGTTATTAAGTGGGCTTTTAGAAGCTACAAAAAAGTATTCTCTTGCTCAGATAAAGAGTGAGGAGTAGGAAGCAAGCCTTTCCCTTGTGGAGAAAGGTTTGAATTCTCACAAGAAGAAGAAGAAAGCACAAGGATAGAAGACAATGGAGGAAGAATTTTTTGAATAGAAAGAGGTTGAGAAGAATTCTTGTCAGTTATCCATAACTTATGTTTAGATCATTCTTCTGAGCAACCAAGTCCCAAATTATGCTTATGGGGTGTAAACTCTATAGGGACCTGAATGCCTTATTCATTATGCCCACAATCTTTATGCTCATACCCATATTTAGAGACAAGCTTAAAGCTAGGGTCACAACATGTTTTCAAATCTTGAAAAGAAGGAGGATCCTCATAAAGAGCATTATCCCAACAATGGGGATCACACTTCTTTATGGGATCACCATCATCCTCTTTAACATGACTATTAACATTATCCTCTTTAGCAGAAGAATAATCATCTTCCTTAGAAGGAGGATCAAAACTGAGAACATTACAATTTGTGCTCACACCTTCTCATGATACCAAAAAAAAAAATCATCTTTAATAGCTGGTGTGGATGATGTTATCAAAAGTTTTAAGTGGATTGGGTTGAATCTATATTCCTGACAGAAGGAATCTGTAAAGTATAAGGTACTCCAATCATCACAAAGACATGCATTATTTTGAGAGGTGGTAGAAGGATCACACTTGAAACTCTTTTCTTCAGAAGGATCTTCCCTAGGGACAACTATCTCAAGAGTATCCTTTGTAGTAGGTACTGCTGGGGTAAACATTGACACATTGTAAGATACTAAAGGAATAAGAGTATGTACAACCGAATCATAATCAATAGCTACCATTTCACATATGTGCATAGCCTCAGGGTCATCCTTGAGTGTGACTATTGTTAACAATGAACTTAATAGATTTATGCAAGGTAGATGGGACTACACCCATAGGATGAATCCATGGTCCACTGAGAAGACGGTCATAAGGTAACTTTTCTGCCATAACATATACAAGGGTAGGTACAGTAATGGGTCCCAACATCAAAGGAAAGACTATCATTCCTAGGGCTTGTTGACCAACATTATCGAACCCATGAATGACAACAGAAGAAGTAATAAGAGATGATGGGTCAATATTAATCTTAGGAAATATATCAGTACAATACATCTAATGCCAATTTTATTAATGTTAACTATAATCATTAAAGGATATGCTTGCTTTTTTACTTCTAGGGGTGAGAGCTCTTGCAGATAGAATGCAATATTTTGTGAATCCACATGAATGTATGCCATTAAACCATTAGAATCTATTGTCCTAGCAGAAGAAGGCAAGAGGATCATTTTTAATGCTTCTTGAAGGATACCTTGATAAACCAAAGTAGACTGAAGAAAGTCCCATAGTGATATCTTATCCAGAGGAAACCATGGTTTCTCGACAAAACCATTATCACTAGGTGCTTTAGTTGTTGGTTTAGGAGCTAGAGGGAGACTTGGTTGTTTATTCATTCTATTCTCATAAGTATGGGTTGTTGCTCTATAAGAGGGAGTGTTAGAAGGATTGGGAGAACCACCATCAAATGGAGCACCATAAATTGAAAAAATCATTTTAGAAGAAGGACTAGCTAGAGTCACATAAATAACCAGTCTCTTAGATGTTTGAGGGGTAGTAGAGACATAGATTATATATAAATAATCATCACAACTAGTAGAATGATTATCTGAAGACATGTTCTCAAAATCAATCCAAAGGGGATCAAATGTGGAATAATTATTTGAATAAACACTCTCAACATCAATCAAGCGAGAATTAGATGTGGAAGGAGGATCATCATTCACACATGCAACCTCTTTAGAAGAGAGTGCAATGGAACAAAGATAGGACTCGTCATTCAAAAATGCAACGTCTTTAGAATAGAGTGCATTGGAATGAAGGGTAGATTCATCATTCACAAATTCATCATCTCTAGAAGAGAGTGCATTGGAATGAAAAGTTTCATCATTCACAAATGCATCATGTCTAGGAGAGAGTGCATAGAAATGAATAGGAGTAACATTAAGAAAGGTATAAATGATTTCATCTTCTTGCGACAAAATATCATCTGAAGTAACAGTACTTTCGTGAGAAGGATCAAAGACACCAAGTGACATGGGTAAAGCTGAGTCACTATCACATGCACTAAATGGAATATCATTAACATTTTGAACAAAACTAGACACATAACTTATAAAGGAAGATATTAAATCCATTACAGTTTTTTTGTATTTTCTATGTTCTAGTAATTCATGTCTTCGGAGGTCTTCAGAGCATATTTGATTTCAGAACTTGCATTAGTCCTTAAAAATTTGATAGCCAAAGGCATTGAGATTTTAGGGACTAAAAGATTTCTCTAGGAGACCTTTCCAATAATGCAAATAGTTCTAAATTTTGAGCACCAAGTCAAAAGTTATGACTCTGCCAAGTAGGAGTAAATAAATTCCTAGTTTTTCAAAGAACACTCTTCTTCATGTTGATTTCACCAAAATGTAGAAGAGGGGGATTCACTATGTAAGAATTCTCTTCATTCATTGAGCCTCATGGGGAAAACAACAATAACCTACCTTAGGAACAACAGTGAAGTTTCAAAATCTGAAATAGCAGGTCATAGAGATTTTTGGGACATACTATCTAGCTCTTGGCCAAAGGATGATAGCATAGAAAACAAACTACATTGTGGCATGTTGTCATCCTAGAAACATGGTATCTTATACACTAGAGAATTCTCGAGTGTCTCAGAAAAAATCAAGGTGAACGCTTCTATCCTATTGCTAAGAACTCACAAAATATAGGGAAATAATAGAAAGTGATAGAACTAAGATAAAGTAGTAGAGATGGCAAAGCTAAGGGGAAGAAAGGAAATACTTATGACTGTGTGAGTGATGAAGCTTCTAGCTTGTGGGTGTCTTCAATACCTACATAGAAGATGGAGAGAGATATTTTTGGCTGGCTGTATAGGGGCCTGCCTCAGTCAAACCCCGTTTTGGTGTTCCCACCTCCACGAATAGCCAGATAGATAGAGAGAAAAAGGGAAATAAAGTAAAGAGCATTTAAATCACTACAAAATAGTGTTTTGCTACACAACCAAGTAATAAAGGAGAGGAGTGAAAGCTTACCACCTCCACCAAGAGCACTCAAGGCTGCTTGGGGGAGAAAATGAGAGGAACTCAAGCCTTTGCTACAATGGTGTTTTGTTCCACACTTGCTCTACTGAAGTGGTGGACTATTGATGTTCCTGTTATGAAGTCTAAAGCATTTGAAGATACTGTGAAGAAGCTACTTAGTGATTGTAAAGGGATGTGTAGAAGATGAAATGCATATGGAAGGAGTGAATTTCAAGGGGAGATGAAGAAAACAACCATATGTAGGCCAGTCGGCCAAGGAGGGCATTACAAATAAACCCCCAATGGGAAGAGTAACACCTCTATAGGTTCAAGACACGGGAATATGTCAAGAACGTAAGAGCACTGCGTGGATGTCTATGTGTCGCATGGGCATCGTTGATAAAAATTCCTCCACTGATGGTGAAAATAGGTGCCAAGTGTGATGCAAGCAGTGGGATAGGTGGAATTAAGCCTTTGAACTTGGTTTTCTAGGGTGCATAAAGGAAAAAGGGGATTTTCACATGGGGTGCAAATTCACTCTTATAAAATTTTCCCCCACTTTAGTGAGCATGAACACTAATGAGTGCTCGATAAAGTAGATGAAGAAAGAGTATGGTTAGAAACGTATACTTGAACCATCAAGGAAGTAGACCATGATATGGAAAACATGAGAGTGCAAGGTCAAAAGAGTACTTCATAGTTCTATAAAACTATGAAGCTGAAGAAAGAGCATATACTTGAGATGAAGAAGATGTTGAAATTTGATCTGGTATATACACAAGAGAAGAGAAAGTTAGAAATGAACAAAGCATGTGGTGAAAGAAAAACCTATTCAGGAGTAAAACCCACACCACAAAGTAAGCATGTGATAAAAGCAAACCCTGCTCGAGGAGGAAAACCCGTATCACAAAAGAGGTGATAAAAGAAAACCCCACTCGAGAAGGAGAACCTATATCACAAAGAATCATGTGGTGAAAGACAAACCAACTTAGGAGTAGAACTCGCACCAAAAATTAAGTGTGTGATAAATTCAAAACTCACTTGAGGAGGAGAACTTGTAACACAAAAGAGGTGATAAAAGAAAACCTCACTCAAGGAGGAGAACTCCTATGAACAAGTAAGAGTGATAAAAGCACGTGGTGAAATCAAAACCCACTAAGGAGTAGAACCCACACCACAAAATAAGTGTCTGATAAAAGAAATCCCTACTTAATGAGGAGAACTTGTACCACCAAGTAAGTAAGTAAAGGAGCTCTTGTAGATTCTTGGTCCTATAGAGAAAGTATCCAGACACTCATGGAAACCAACATCAAGTTGGAAGACTTTAAAAGTGGTCCCTCGAGAACCCTTCAAAAGAAGAGGTGTCCACTTAAGGGATGCATTGTTTGAAAGGTGAGGTCTTGTTAGGCTGTCCCCAAGCAAGACGTGGCTGATATGAAATTTTGAACCTCCTACCCTAACCAGATGAGGTTGAAGCAACCTTACTCTAAAAAGAGATTTAAGCTTTGCATACTCCTGCTTCATTTCCTCAATGTTGATAGGAACCAATTATTTGCTCGGTTCACTCAAGTCAAAAATATGTTTGACCTCTTTTCTATTAATGCTCAATAGAACCTTTCCATCATTGTCCCTTATTATCCATGTAACAGGGTCATATCTTGTAGCTAGTTCCCTAAGAAGGTCTACATCAGGGAATACATTTGGTACCACCAACTTCCCCATATCATACATCCATCCATTTGAAATAAGGTGAGGAAAATTCCTCTATCCATACCATAATCTGAACAATTCCAAGCTAGTGAGGGGAACCCTAGCATTAGTAATGTTGGAGAAATTATACACTAACCCTTCTCCAAGATTTACCCTTGCATTAGGACCAATCCCTTCCTCCTATCATTCATTGACAAGGGAAATTGATCTAGGAAATCATCATGCAGGTTTCATTTCAAATATTTAGTCTTGCTAGAATGTTGCTTGGGTGGTGCTATCTTGGAAAAACTAGGGCTTCGTTACAACGTTATAATTTAGATAGATAGGACTAACCAGAGATAGAAAATTATAGGAAAAAACACTACAATTTCTCACAACTATAATTAAACTATAGCCCTAACACATTCATCAACAAGCTCACAACATATCTAGCTAATCCTTTCCCAAATTCAAATGCAAAATGACCAGGAGGCACAAAAAATAAACTCACGACTTTGTTCACAGAACTCTCAAATTCTGGCTGTAGAAAGTCACAATTCTAACTTCGGCTCTGAAACTAATCCACAAAATATTTGAATGCTTTGTGATATAGACCAAGCAGGAAAATTAATTTTATTGTCGATCAAATCATGCCAACAAGTATCTCTTCCACCATTAAAGCTCAATTTCGTACTAAACGAATGACTCGAACAATATTTCATGTATATTTAAATTTGAGCCGTCAATTCTTCAGCTTGATCAAATCATCGATGACCACCTTCAAAACAAGCTATCACAGTTTCCAACACAATGATAAGGGGCCCACCTTCCCATACACTATTAAGGAAGTCCATGTGGTGGTTTCCTGTGATATTGCAATCCTGAAATTTCTGATCGTGTGATGGCGGGCAACCGTTGATCCTAGGCATCAATGATCTCATTCCTTTAACATAGTCACCAGGCATGTCGTTAACCTTCGAGCAGATTTTCTAGTGATATTATATCATATCTATCAATTTAGAACATGTGCGTCACGAGAACACTTTAGTAATCCACCCCTTAATACATTTAAAGCCAGCTAGTGTTTCCTTTACTCTTTAGGCTTCATCAGATGAGACACATGGTACCCGTCCATGATTTCACAATCAACCCAAGCACCATCACATGATGGAGGGGAATGACTTAGATCAAATGGTAGTTGGTCAGCGATAGCGCAAATTTGATCCCCCAGATAGGACACATGGCACCCGCCCATGATTTCGTGATCCTTCAATTCCCGATCACAGGATGGTAGGCATCGTTGATGTCAGTAGGAAATAGATTAAAAAAAACACTAAATCAACCCTTTCAAAATAAAATATTCATTAAAAGGAGAAGTGGGAATTACTAGGCGAACGACAAACAACAATATAAGTTGTTTTTTAGTTCTTGTCAAGGAACTTAGGCACCACCAAAATTTAACTAGTTATTAATAACTCTCATTTTAATTAATGAGATCTTGAATAATTTTTATATTTGAATTTTTAAATCTATTATCAATGTATAGATGCAAATTATATAACAAAATATATTTAAAATATCAATTCTCTTGAATTTAACTCTTGAATTTAATTGGTACACAATTTTCACCCGATATAAGCAATTTTGGAGCTTCCATTACTTCCATTAATGATTATTATGGAATGGTGGGTAATAAAAAATATTGCAAACCTTTTGCATTTAATTTATATAGTCACCTCAACCATTGATTATAATAATCTTTTAAAGATTTCTTATTGCTTTACATTGAAATGAAATATTGATTTACTTTTTAATGATTTTTTTTTTTAAATTTGCATCTATATTATAATTATAAAATTTAATATTTGAAAAATAAAAATAAAACAATTTGTATTTTATTATGAAATATAATTCAATTATAATTTATTAATAAGAGTTTACAATTTATTAATGAAAATAAAAATAAAACATTGCTAAAATATTAGTTCAAAATATTGTATTATGGTATATATATATATATATATATATATATATAATTCAATTTGATTTGAGAATTTATAATTTATTGTGTGCAATCATTTTGAATAGTTATAAATTTTATTAGAGATTAGTAGACTAACATTTATAATATTAAAATATAATTTTTAATAAAAGAAAAATAAATAAAAATTATAATTTGTTTTATAATTTCACTTTTAACTTTAAATGTACTCTTAAGTTGTATTTTTTTACAATCACACTTTTTATTTTATATGTTTGTTTATAAAATATAAAGATGCATTAAAAATATATTAGAAATATTTTTCTACAGTAAACTAACAAATAAACATTGAAAACGATATATATATATTTTTATATTATAACATTCACAACTTAAACCTTGTATACACAATATCAAGTTAATTATAAAAACGCATAAACAACTTAACCAAAATCTAAAAATATTTTAAATTATATAATTTCAAAACAAAACAAATGAATTTATAGAAGATTATTTTTTATTAAAGTTATAGAATCTAACCTCAATACTAACACTAATTATAAGTCTAACCATAACCCCCACCCTAGAACTAACATTAATTAACTTCAAACCAAACTCTAATTTTATATCCAACCCTAAACATAACTATGATTCTAAAACTAACATTAATAAAACCGTAATTGAACCATAACCATAACCCTAATACTAAGCCCTGCCCCAATTGAACCATAACACTAACCCCGAGCTTTATTATAGAACTTTAATCTTTACCCCAACCATAATTCTAATTCAACCCTATACCTAATTTTAATTAAATTCTAACCCTAATTGAACCTTTTAAAGTAACAAATAAACAATGAAAACAAATTTATTTTGTATATTATAGCATTCATAACTTAAACCTTTTATACACAATGCCAAGTTAATTATAAGAATACATAAAATTATTTATATGCAACTTAATTTTTTTAACAATTTAATATAATATAATTTAAAATATAAATGGTATAGAGTTTAGATTTATATCTCTCATATATGAACATAGATAAAATTGAAAATATTTTAAATTATATAATTTCAAAAAAGAAATGAATGAATTTATAGAAGATTATTTTTATTAAAGTGATAGAATCTAATCCCAATATTAACACTAATTATAAGTCTAACTATAACCCCAACCCTAAAACTAACACTAATTAACTTCAAACCTAACTCTAATTTTATATCCAACCCTAAACATAACTATGATTCTATAACTAACATTAATGAAACCCTAATTGAACTATAACCCTAACCCTAATACTAAGTCTTGCCCCAATTGAACCCTAACACTAACCCCAAGCTTTATCATAGAACCTTAATCTTTACCCCCAAATCCAACCCTAATCGTAATTCAATTTTATACCTAATTTTAATTAAAGTCTAACCCTATTTGAACCTTAAACTTAATTGAACTCATGTTTAGGGTTAGGGTTAAATTAAGGTTAGGGTTGAATTATGGTTATGATCAGGGTCAAAATTCAAATAGGATTATGGTTGGATTTTAATTAAGGTTGGTATTCACTTAAGGTTAGGGTTCAATTAGTATTCAATTTGGGTTAGGGATCAATTAAGGTTACAATTCAATAAAGGTTTAATTAAGATCAGGGTTAAGATTAGTCTTAAATTAGGGCTAGGATTGGAGTTAGGGTTCAATTAAGGTAAGGGTTATTGTTTATTTTAGGGTTAGGGTTCAATTAGAGTTCTCCAGGGTTTTGATACAATTTGGGTTAGGATTCAACAATACCTAGGGTTACGATTATAGTTCAATTAGTGTTAGAGTTAAGGTTATAATACGAGTTCAATCAGGTTAGGGTTAGGGTTTAATTAGTGTTAGAGTTAGGGTTGCAATAATAAAATTTTCCATAATGATATGGAAAGGAATTCAATTGGATTCATATGCAAATGCACAAATAAGAATTGGTAATTAAGAATTCTCTAGAACTAAAATTATGACAACAAATACAATCCTTAGCTAAATCATTTGTTCTTGGTACACAACAATCCCACCTCATCAATAATTTCATTTCTAAATTTTTAAAACATAAATATTTAATAACTTTTTTTCATCAATAATTTCATTTCTAAATTTTTAAAACATAACTATTTTATAAATTTTTGGTACGAACTTCGTTGTCATGTAGCTCTTGTTAAAAGATGAAACATGGGGCCAACCGAGACTTAGGAAATAAAACCTTGCAGAGGAAATAAAGTATTAAAATCAAAGTTGGGTTTTAATTTAAATCTGGTGACATAAGCCTAAGCCATTAACCCCAGTGGTCATGTCACTGACATCTTAGAGAAAATCCTTTCACTAAATACTAATCGTGCAATGTGTAGGTTTTTCAAATTTGAAGATATGGGAGAAGAACTAGATCATACCCTACCAACTCGTAGACCTAAGGTGTCACCCTTTTATTTGGTGCGAGGTTAGAAAAAGGAAAATGTGTGTTCTATATGGAATGTGGGGCTCAATATCCACTATTGAGCTCATAACCCATGGTTTTAGATTGAAAACCAAGATCAAAAGCTAACGTAAATCTTTGTTGTTCCCTTCTAGTTTGCAAGAGGAAGATGAAGGTTGGTTAAAAGCCGTGAGGCCAACGAGATTGCGATGTGTAGCTCCAGCCATTCAGTTTGAAAAGTGCATAGGACCTACCAACATGGTAGTTGGTTTCTGAGATGGATTAATGTTATTGGTTATGAGGAAGGTGAACGATGCTACGTTGGATGTCAAACTGAGTTAGACCAAGATAAATCATTTTATTTTCCAACTCTTTAGGAGATTAGCGAGCAGTATTCAAAGTTGGAAAATGGCACATGGTGGTCATTTTATCATACAACTGGTGAAGAATTAATGAATTATTCCTTGCTTGTGTAGTCACGTTGATCTCAATCTATGTGAAGATGTTGTTGTTGGCAATCATCAAGGGTGATCTGTAGATTCTCATGTAGCTCAAGTTAAATGGTGATAATACATACACTGCCAAATTTCCATATTTGCACATGCATTTTTACTAAGCATTGATGAAGGTTGTCATTACCTCACACAATAAATACAAGAGGAATTAACTACTAATAGTGTCATTCTTGTAGTAGTTGGAGAACTTTGTGGGATGAGTCTAATCAAGTTTGAGTGCTTTTCTTACAAGATAAAATGAGTAAGTCAGTACGGAGGTCTATTCATTTGATATCACAAAAGCTCGGTCCTGCTATTCAGGAAGGTACTTTGGTTGAAAATCCCAGGCTTGTGCCCACTGGATGCAGTAGAAGGTTGTAATTCTAGGACATTGTTGTTTAACTGGTAGATGACAAAGGCAAGCAATCGGTGTGCTCTATTACTAGTGTGGGTAGGAAAATAAGGTATGGGCATGGCTCCTTTGGATGCCAACACTCACCCATGGACCTTACGAGAAACACTTTTGATGATGTAATCAAGACCGAATCCGACTACTATCAGTATTTACCTCACTTCAATCATGGTCTATCCTCTAATGAGGAAGTGATATATGTGGTGCCATTGGCTGTTAAAACCCCAAGTGGACGGACTAGAACCATATTGGGAAAGGACAAGAAAGAAGAGGAGGTTGAGGTTTCCTCTCCTTCTTTAGCGACAACTAGAAGCAGGCAAGTATACTGGGGTCTAAGTCTTGGTAAGGGAAGGGTGGTGGGTAAATAAGAAGTTGTTGTGTGGGATGTAAAATTTTGTGTTGATGTTGTTGTTGGTGGTTTTGGTTTTATGTGTGTGGCACATTTTGATGTCAAGTGTGTGCCTTTGTGGAAATTTTGTTGCCTGGTTTTTTTGCACGGATAGCAACAAAGGGGATTTTGATGACAATTTGTGTTCCCTTTTTTTATGGTAGTTACAACTTTAGCTTTCCCCAGTTCATGCACTATGTTTTGTAGATTCAACTTGTGGGATGTTTTGAAATGAAAGTCAAATGCAATGGAGATTTTGTTCAAATGAAAATTTGTGGTGAAATTACATTTGAGCCCGAAGCTTTTTGCTCCCTTTTCATATAAAATGGAATTCAAGGCTCATTTGTAGGGAGAAAACTAATGAAAGCTCTAGCTAGGTTTTGAGTTGAATATATGGGTAGAAATATATTTGTCCTCTGATGAGGAAGTTATATTTGTGGTGCCATTGACTATTAAAACACCAAGTGGACAGACTAGAACCAAATTGGGAAAGGACAAGAAAGAAGAGGAGGTTGATGTTTCCTCTCCTCCTCTAGCAACAACTAGAAGTGGGCATGTATACCGGGGTCTAAGTGTTGGTAAGGGCAGGGCCGTGGGTAAATAAGAATTTGTTGTGTGGGATGTAAAATTTTGTGTTAAGGATGTTGTTGGTGGTGCTGGTGCTGGTTCTGCATGTGTGGCACATTTTGATTTCGATTGTGTGCCTTCATGGAAATTTGGTTGCCATGTTTTTTTGTGTGGATAGTGACAAAGGGGATTTTGATGATAATTTGTGTTCCCTTTTCTGATGGTAGTTACAACTTTAGCTTTCCCTAGTTCATGCACTATGTTTTGTAGATTCAACGTGTGGGAAGTTTTGAAATGAAAGTCAAATTCAATGGAGATTTTGTTCAAATGAAAATTTGTGGTGAAATTACATTTGAGCCCAAAGCTTGTTGCTCCCTTGTCATATAAAAGGGAATTCAAGGCTCATTTGTACGGAGAGAATTTATGAAAGCTCTAGCTAGGTTTTGAGTTGAATATATGGGTAGAAAGATTGAAATAGAATAGATAGCCTATTTTGAGTTTTGGATGAATATATGCAAATTATATTAAATTTTATGCATATATGACTTATAAGCATGAATAAATGTATAATTCTAGTATATTTTCTCTCCTTATGTGGATTTGAGTGAATTTTGAATGAAATGTTAATGATGTTGTCATTCTTCTTTTGAGAATTTTTTCAATTGTGTGTCTATTTTTTTGATTTGATTCAATAAAATCAATTAAATGCTTAAATAGAGTCATAAGTTTACAATTATTTACAAAGGATTTGATAAGTAGTAATATATCAGAGAATTGAGCTCCATAATGCAAGGTATTGTAGACATGCAAAATTAGCATCATGCATTAGGTCCATTCATCAATTAATCAAGTTCACCTTCATCTAGTCATCAGGTAATCCCATTAATTTCCATCTCCTAAGGTCATTAATTTAAAATTAAATAAACTTTATCATCAACCTTTCAATCAAATAAATCAAACATTCATTTAATTAAATCTCAAATTCATTTTCCATCCTTTTCTAATTTAAATAAATCAAATATTTAAGTCATAAAAGTCAAAATCATCCTAATCATCATTAAGCTAATCTAAATCCTAATTAGCCTAACCTAAATCACCCATCACATCCTCTAGATAATCCAACTTGCACAAATAAATCAATTTATTGATTTATTAAAACCTTTTTTTCTTTCAACATGGCATTTAAGGGGAATGTTCCCTCAAGTTTGAAAATGGTGACAAGTTGACTTGTCCCCTCCAACATTGCATTTATTTCACATTTTCATGTGCCCCTCTCAAAATTTATTGCACAAATTTGAATTTGAAACTCCCTCTCTTGGGTACATTTTCCAAATTTTACACAACCTTCAGCCTATCACAACTTGACAAGTGGCCTCCTTTCATTGGTTTACATTCAGTTCCACATTCATCCATTTGGCCAATCTCTCATAAATAAAATCTATAAATGAAGGCATTAATCTTCATAAATTCATCTACTTTTTACATGCACAATTACTATCTTGGTTTGAGAACTAATTTTTCTCTTCATCTCCATTGCATCTCATCACTTTATCTTTTGCGCAAGGATTGGGAAAGGGCCATTTGCACATTTGACACCAATCCACTATGGAATAGGTATGCATTATGGATTTGTTATGATTTTAGTTTAGTTTGTTTTGTTATCATGTTAGAGAGAACTTTGTATTATTTCATAGGGGCATTTTGATAGATTTGCAAAATACTAACCCATGCTTGAAGTTTAGTATTTGTAGATTTTTATGGATGCCTACATTTTGGTAATAGAAGGAGGGATGATTACATATTTTCTAGGTTATGTTATCACACCATTACCGTTAAAAATTTCCATATTCTCTACATTATTCTCTTTATTAGAAATCAGTTTATATCTATGTTATATATGTGATCATTTTCAGATACGTTATAATACCTTTTGAGTAACTATCTGCCATTTTAGTATTGCATTATGCTTGGATTTGCATACACATGTTAATAATGACCTCTTTTGCAATAGTAATAAATAATGCTTTCTCTGACTTCTCCATCTATGCTAATGAATACTTGTTTTCTATTTTAAAGAGTATGTTTGTAATTTAAACTATCCTCTGACATATACAAAAAGTTATATGCATTGAATCGTTATGTTTGGAAAAGTCTTTGTAATAAAGCTTGAGTAGATTCATTGCATTTCCATTCAAATATGATAGTTCCCCAACAAAATCTTTGAAGGATCTAATCTCTCGGTAGGTTTGGCACCATATTAAATGTATTTCTTTGATTGTCTCTACTTTTGCTTAAAATTGTTTCAGATTTAAAGAAATCATAGCTGGCACCATAGATTCTTGTCTTTTATAAGTTCCAAAAGTTTTTGGAAATAAATGGCTCGTGTAACTCTATCTTTTCAAAAAGATCTTTTCTAGTTGTTGTGTAGGTCTTGCAATCCTTAGGAACACAGTTTACACCTGCTAATTGCGTTGGTCTGAGATTTTGTTCACTGCTAGAGATGAGCTATCTATCTTCCTGCAAGTTGCATTTACTTTAAAGTAATTTCAAGAGGAGTGTAGGCAGGACCAACTGTATCTGTAACATCACGTGTATGATCTCTAGTTTTTGCCTTGCCTAGATTCACATGCCTAGTCTAATAGTTAATGCACCTTGTTCACACTTCCACCGTTGCCTAACATATCAACCAGGGAGGTCCTAATTACTATAGCACCTTCTTTATGCCTCCATGCTCTATCCATGTCATTATGCACTCATACCCTATTCAAGAAGTGTTGGCTTTTATGTCTACCAACTACTTGGTTGGCATGCCATGTCTATGCACCCAATCCTAGGTATCACAAAGATTCAACAGTAGCCAGTGCGAAGTAGAAGAATAATGGTCTAGATTGTGAAGATGATAAAGAATTATCATAGAAGAATGTTTAGCCTTGCGGAGTGTATCATACTGGTAGTGATTTCCTTGACAGAGGCTTAGGAAAGCCTGGCGAGTGTCAAAAAATTCAATTTCCATAATCTCATCTTTATCCTCATTATCTTTTGGAACATCTGTGACATCATTAGGAACACGAGTGTGCTTTTCCTTACTATTTGTGGGGTGCCTATCCCATCTATCAAGCTTTTCCTCTATTTTGTAGCATTTGTCATAGATCTAGAAATTAACACACTGGTTACAAACTCATTGTTTTCCTAACAAGATGAACAAATGACAATGACTATATGAATGATGCATATGAACCATAATGAAATCATCTTTCATTGCTAGGGAAGATTCCTATAATTTCTACATTAGTAGAGCATCCTTTGGGAATTTGTCTGCCAATCCAGCTTGTGGAGCACCATGAGAGATCCAGTTTATTGTGCTTCTTCTGGATTTTGATTTCTTTTGTTGCTTCCTAAAATTCTCATCACCATCCTGAAGCTGCAAAATCATATCCTCAATAGCACCAAGCCAGTAGTCTCCATCAAAGTAATGTAGGCGAGTGATTGTAATCTTGGCTTTGCAATCATCAATAGATCTAAAAAAGTAATCATAGAAGTTTGTGACATCCAACACAATGTTCTCTTCAATGACCTTAGATAGTGTTTTATGGTACTCTATAATTATTGCCTATATCTCTTAAATGAAGTGAATTGGCACTTGTTTGGCTGTAAGGTACACATTACAACTGATTGCAATACAACAATGTTATGTTCTTCCATTCACAGAGCTTATCACACTTGGGAGTCTTTTGTATCTGAGGGCGACAATAGAGAATATAATCTTATCCTTTTATAGGAGGGCAGCAAGGATCTATGATACACCCTCATGACAGAAAGTTAATCATCATAAACAATAGGGTCGTTAACAACACTATTGATGTTCTTTGAAAGAAAATTATTATAAAGGATTGGTAAATAATCATCATAAATTTAAAAAGGATATTTGATGTTATGCAAGGCATGCGAGTTTTATGTCCTTTTGAGTACTATTATTAGTGTTGTCTGGCAGCAGTATTCAAATCTCATAGACAATTATTGATACAAGAAAGAGCTTTTTTATTTTTTTTATAAGTAAAACTTGTGGATGTTGTTCAAAATCTCTTTATTATGCATTAAGATATCAAAATCCTTGTTTGCATTAAAATTGGATTGATAGTGAGGATTATGTTGATCATTTCTATATGCCCAAGTATTAGTAATGCTTTATCTTTCGTTTAAAATCATTCTATTGTGTAGAGTCAATATTTAAAATAAATTTGATTAATAATAATTTAGTCCTGAGATAATTGTATTTTCTTTTTTAATAGGTACAAAATCAAAGAAAGGTACCAACGAAGGAAAGAAAAGAAGGAAACAAAGGAAAGCGAGGAAGGCAAGGCTAAGGAGGGAAAACAAAGGTAAAGCGAAGAAGGAAAATGAAAGGAGGAGAAATGAAGATGATGTCTTGGGAGAATTAAAGTGTTATTTAACACTTTAAGTGTTTGTTTAAACAATTTTCATGAAATTGTTATCTTTTTTTTTTTAGGACACTAATTTTCATTTGGGTTTAAAAAGAATGCTTCAATTTTTCATTGCAAAACTTGAAACTTAGACACCTACTAGATTTCAATTTGGGTAAAATTGAACAAGAAGCTTCACACTTGATATTGGTGTTTTAAAATGAATCAAATTATTGTTTTGAAGGATAAAATGAATGTGTGATTTTATTGTTCTGTAATTATTTACACAAAGTAATATCATCAAAAGACGTATGCACTTCTCTCACACCTCACGGTGATCTTGAGAATCAAAAGGATTTTGGTGACATTAAGTTGTGTAAATAATTTCCTATACACATTTTGATTTGGGTTTAAAATTGAACAAAACACTTTGCGAGTGTGAGTTAGGTATATCGCGTGTGTTCTCCCTTTGTTTCTAAATGAAGGTCGATCAAACTACGGATGCCTTTGCTCGCTATTTTTTACCTTTATAGGGGCCTACCTAAGAGACACATCTAAAAGGAGAACTTGAAGGTGACTCCAACCAATTTTTCATTCAGGCCGGTATACAAATGGATAAGACTAAACTGTCAAGTCCTCATGGTATGTAGGCCTTAGCCATACAGTGTCTTTTAGAATGGGGTACTACCGTAAAACATATAAGAGCCCCTAGTAGGATTGATTAAAGCCTTTATTGGCTTGTTGGACACTTAGAAGGTTCCATTTCCTTGATGTTGTGTCATTATGAATCTTATTTGTAGCAGCCAACTAGTTCATCCAATGAGTTTATCAAAGTGGTGCATTGGAACTTAGATTCCAAGAAGTTACTTTCCATGTCCAATCTTGGTTGAAATATAGAGGTTAAGACTTCATTCTTAACATACCTTTATATTTTATCCTTGGTTGCATGTAAAATCATCTCTTCTACTATGAAGGGCATGAGGCAAGCCCACTAAGAAAAATGTACCAATTGAGCTAGGATGTTACATTGATTGTAAACACATTGCTTGTTCGAAAACATATGCAAACAAACACTCAACATGATCCTCAAAATTTCAAACCCTTTAAGAGGTAAATACCATTGATCAAATTATCATGTTATTGCTTGCCCTTGGGATTACATCCTTAGAGGTTTCTAAACGCTTGAGTTTACGTCTCAATTTTCCCACTAAAGTTAAATGATAGATAACCCTTGCCTTAATTTCATCAAAGTTTCACATAATATACCTTGTGAAATGAGACGAAGTTGAGACATTGGACACTCAGTTTGAAATCTAATCAAGAGTGTGTTTGTGGTAAAAAGAATCCATTCAGCAAAGATGAAAGACAATTGGACCCCACACATGTGTCTCCAATGATTTCACGCAAAATCAAGGTTAGGAAACCAAAGGTGAAAGCCCTTAGTCTGATAGCTCATCAAGAATATCTCTCTATGTTATACGAAGTCAGACAAAGACTTCTTTTCAAATTTTACAAGAAGGCTTCAAGGAACAATCCTAGTTTGTATTCATTCTATTATTTCCAAAATCCAAATCTTTTCAGAGAGTTTGAACACCTTGTTTAGAGAAAAGATTGTTCTTCAATACCTAAGTATAGGAAAACAAAGTGTCTTTTTAAGGTTCAACTTAGGATCAAAGAAAATCAAAATATTTTTCATCCATCCTTCAAAACATCAAAACAAACATCATCTCACAATAACCTTTTGTAAAATCTTGAAATCATCCTTACTACTAGGCTTTTTGGAAAAATCAAAATCATCAAAATCATTGAGACTAAATCCTTGAAAACTTTATCAAAATCACCTTTGGACAGGTATGTGTAGATGTATCCTTTTGCATATGCTTAGTCAAAATTTATCAAAACCATCTCGTTTAGCTTAGTATATGTAGATGAATACTTCTTCATATGCTTAGTGAAACTATCATCTTGTTTGGATAAGTGTGGGTAGATGCATCCTTCTTCCCACACATATTCAAATTATCATCCTTTGGTCAAAGCTATCCCTTAGATAATCATCCAAACATCTTAGAGTCTATTTGTTCAAAATCAAAATCAAAATCAAAATCAATCAAGGAAAAATCCCAAAATCAAAATCTGAAACATATCCTAAAGTCCCAAAATCCTAGTATCTCCTTCAAGATTCACCAAAAAATATCATAACATCCATGTCATCCATCTTTTACATCATCATATCACCTTTCGATCCTCGAGATATCCTAAAATTTTCTACTTGGAGGCATAAAATAAAGATCAATCCAAGGAATCAAGAGGTTCATCTCCCATTCTTAAAAATTCATCCTTGTTTTATGGTTCAAACTAGATCTCAATACAAGAAGAGCATGAAATCCAACAAAGAAACACCCGCTTCAAGTGATCTTAGTCAAACCACTCTTGAAATGAATCCCATTGGGTCTAGAAATCTCACAGTTAACCTTCTGACATCATCACAAAATCCACAAGAGGAAAGCCAAGGAGAGGATCTTACCTTTTGAATGTGTCATGAAGAAATAACACAAATGCTCCAAAATCCTGAGAACCATAAAATAATCAACATCATGATGAGACTTAACCCTTCGTTATGCATTCTTTAGCTAGCAAAACAAGGGGCCAAGTTAGCTTTAGATTTTGACATGAGTACCATAGTGGAGACATCATTTCCTCCAATCTCATCCACACCCCCATCCCAAAACATCATGCAAAACATTCAACAAATCAAGACATCTCTTGCTCCAACCCAGCCTAATGTTAATAAGGGAAATGGATTTCTTAATGCTATTCAAACACACTCCCTTGTTAATAATCAAAACTTGGATGAAAGTACCATCTTGGAACAAAAAATACTCAAAAACTCATTACATAAGAATGTTCCTCTCACTGTCCATCATGATCTATCGTCAACATTTTTTTACATGACACCTCAAACTTCCCTCATCACAAATTCACAAGAGGAAGGGGACATGTTCGGACTAGGGGGCATCCTTGATACCACAAAATTTTTACAAGAACTCACACTCCCCACCTTTCCACCTCTTCCACCATTGCCATTATCATCCACACCATTTCTTGGCTTAGGGCTTCCCCCCCTTCCAACTATCAACCAAACCAACATCCCAAGGATAAATCAAAGCATTATGCCAAACGCTCAAAATTTGTCATCGACATCACAACAAAAAACAACAAATGCAAAAGAAATTGCAACATCATCAAACACCCCCTAACATTGCAAAACATGGTCTCTGAAGGACCAATCACATCAACAATGCTACTTATCACTCAAAACACCACTTTAACAATACCATCTACCACTCAAATCATCAACATGACATCACCTTTCACCTCCACCACAAACGCCATTCCAAATCCACCTCCACCCCACCACCACCAACTTCCACCACATCAAGCCAATACAATGCAACATTACAAGCAGCTTTTCAAAGGGGACATCAACAAGTACAAATACAAAAAACCATATATTTGGCTCCTCAATAAGCTGCTCAAGCTATGCAAGCTGCCCAAGTAGCCCAAGCCACATTGCAAATGCAACAAGTCACTAAAGCACAAGCTTTATTGCAACAACAACAACAACAAGCCACTCAAGCATTGCAAGCACACAAAACTACTCAAGCACAAGCTCAATAATAGGCACAACAAACCCAATATCAAGCACAACTCCTAGGACAAAGACAAGCAACACAATTTCAAGCATATTAGCAAGCAATAAAGAAATATCAAGAGCAAAAAGAAGTAGTAGAATTTGCAGCCCAACAACAAGCACAAAAACAAGCATTGTTGGAACAAAAGAAAGCACAACATCAAGCACAAATGCTAGCACAATGACAACAAGATCAACAACATGCATCGTTCATACAAAATCAAGTCGAAGCCTACCTAGCTCGGCATAATATACAGATATCATCAAACAACACACTGACCAACCCACCCATCCAACCCACAATTCAAACACCCCAAAACACTTTCACCCCACCCACTGATCCATAAAATGATGTGATGACACAAATCAAGTTTCTTTCACAACAAGTGTTCAATATGCAATCTGGGAAAACAATGAAAATGCCAAGCAACTTGTGCCCCTATCCATTTGATAGGAGCCTAGAGATGAAACCATTCCCCAAGGGATTTGAAATCCCCAAATTTGACAAATATTGAGGGATGGGAAACCCTAAAGATCACATGAAGGAATTCCAAGTTCATTCCATGGAAGTCACATATGACGATACTTATCTGATGCGGCTATTCCCTAGGAGTTTGGCATGCCACTGTGTGGAATGGTTCTCTCACTTACCTTCAGGTACTAGAACATTTCAAGAAATTATAGATGCATTCATTAAGAACTATGCATGTAAAATTGCAATGGATGTTAGTCTAGAAGAACTCTCACCTCTAAAACAAGGAAAGGATGAATCTTTCACTTCATTCCTACAATGATGGTGATCCAAGGCCAATCAGAGCAAGTGGAACATGCCAAAAGAACAAGTTTGCACCATCATATCCAACATTGAAGGCCGCTTGGCATTTCATCTCAAGGTTCAGGGCATCACCACATATGATCAATTGATCCCCAAGGTGCTCAGCATCAAAAAGATCCCTTATGACTCAACCTGCGGAATCAATATCATACCACAAACAAAAAAACAACCACCCACCATCCAATTACAATGATAAACCTCACACGTGGGAAAGGAACAAAAACATTACTAATGATGGTGTCATCGATGCCAAGGTGGTAATTAGTGATCCTTGCCAACATACACCCGCACCACAAATCCAAACACAACACCAAAACAATCATCACATAACACACCAACCACACAACAACCTAAAAATCAATAATCTCAATGAGCAAAGAGGACTACCCCAATGTAAGAATTATCCCAAGAAAAAATACACCACTTTGGGGGAGCCACTTGAGGACATAATGAAAAAGTTGATAGATGAAAAACTCATCCAGCCTCCTACATTTGAGAATTACCAAGAACCAGATGTTAAACCTCCTTGGTATAATGAAAATCAACTTTGTGAATTTCATAAAATCAAAGGCCATACCACAAACAGTTGCATGAGACTGAAAAACATCATCCAAGATCTCATCAATAAAAGAATTATAAATGTGGAACAACCTACGGGAAATCAGGATCTTAAGATATATAAGAATCTGATGCCGAATCATGGTAACAAAGGGAATAAAAATGATAAAGGGAAAGGCACCCACTCAAACGTAAATCTTGTGTATGAAATAGTCATCACCTCCCTAGATGAAAATTGCATGGTCATCACCATCAAGGGAACCTATGCCAAAGATTGTGCAGTCACCACAAGAGGTGGCAAAGTAACTATCACTGACTCATCCTAGCCAAACAAAGTCCCCGCATCCAGACCTATCCATAATGGCTACAATGTCCTAGATCAACTCAAGAGAACACCAGCGCAAATCTCCATCATGGATTTGCTAATAATATCATCTTCCTATAGGAAAATTTTTGAAGACACATTGGCCTCATCCACCGTCCTTGCAAATCTTGATGTGGAGCAATTCCAAGCTATGGTCAAAAAATATCATTACACCTAATCTTCTTACATTCTTTGACTAGGATTTTCCCACCCAACCATCTCACAATCATGCACTTCACTTGGAAGCCATATAACATAAAAGAAAAATCAAAAGGGTCTTGGTGGATGGAGGTACAAGTTGGAATATCTGTTCTCTCAACCTCATCAAGCAATTGAAAATATCAGAAGATTCTATCAACAAAGGGAAGGGTATCATGATAAGAGCATATGATGATCAAGAAAGAGTGTCTCAAGGCATGATCAAATTCCCTATTCAAGTAGGTGTTATGGTTAGAGATGGCAGATATCTAACAATTAGATGCAGAATAAATTAATAAAATAGAGAAACTAAAACACACACAGAATAAATTATAACACAAAGAATTTAACTTGGTTCACCCAATTTGGGCTACATCCACCAAACCGTAGCCATCCAACAATTTCATTATCTAATGAAAAATCCTATTACAATCTTGCGAATAATCGTGTTTTTCTTCATACTGTAATACCCATTCCAATCCCTTTTTAACAAGCCTAGAAGCTTCTAGATTAGGGTTTTATAAAATAAGGTTTTTTCCTTTTTTCGTTGATCACATAGCGACCTTGAGTGCCATCTTTGACAGGTTGGAGGAGTAAAAATTTAGACTAAACCTAAAGAAGTGTGTCTTCGGCATACAATCAGGGAAGCTGCTAGGGTATATAGGGTCCATGAGGGGTATTGAGGTCGATCTTACAAAAGTAAAAGCAATCCTTCAGATGGAAGCACCAAAAAAATTAAGGCAACTGAGGGGTCTCCAAGGCAGGCTCCAATCCATCCAAAGGTTTATAGCACAACTGGAAGACAAATAGAACCCTTATTCTCACCTACTCCACAAGGGAGTAGCGTATAAATTAGACTCCAAGTGTGAAGATGCATTCCACAAGATCAAAGAATATCTACTAACACCACTAGTCCTAATGCCACCTATTCCAAGAAAACCATTGAGTATGTGGAGAGAAAATCAATTAAGGATCAAGTTATTGCAGATCAACTGGTAGAAGCACCTATTTATTCTGAGAATCCTCTTCTCTCAGAATTTCCTAATGAATCCATTTTTAATCTCAATGTAGCTGACCATTGGAAACTATACTTTGATGGTGCATACACACAACATGAATCAGGAGTTGGTGTCTTCTTCGTCACCCCACACGGGGATTGCATACGAAGGTCATAAAAACTAGCATTTCCTTGCACTAATAATATTGCAAAATATGAGGCCTTAACCATAGGTCTCAGAATAGCAGTGCAATGGAATATCATAGCTCTCAAGGTATATGGGGATTCTCAATTGATTATAAACTAAGTAAACAATGAGTACCAGACTAAGGATGACAAACTTACCCCATACAAGAAATTGGTGGAGACCCTTAAGGAGTCCATCAAAATAAAATTTGAGCAAATTCCTAGAACCAACAATAAAGCAGCAGACACCATGGTGACAATTGGATCCTTGCTCGATATCCCCAACAATGTTCAAAAATATGAATTCTTGATTGAGCAGCATCTCATACCTGCATTCGAGGTACCAGAATCAGAATATGTGTGCAAAATCATTGGTCCTGGCGATCCTTGGTATCATGAAATTTACACATATCTTTGCATAGGAGTCATACCTGCTGACCTACCATCAAACCTAAAATGAACCTTTGTTAAAAAGGCATCCAAATTTTTCATCCTAGATGATACCCTATACCGTAGAAGTATAGAAGGTACCTTACTACACTGCCTACATGTTGAGGAGGCATTAACCACTCTAACTGAAGTACATAATGGTATTTGTGGTTTCCACTCAAGCGGAATGACCATAGCTAAGAAACTGCTGAGGATGGGGTATTATTGGCCCACTATGGAACGAGAAGCACATGATCATGCCAAGAAGTGTGTATAATGTCAGCAGCATGGGGACCTCATCCATACTCCAACTCAAGAGCTCCATCCTATCATCACACCATGGTCCTTCTCACAGTGGGGACTGGATCTCATTGGAAAAATCACTCTCACCTCATCTAATGGCCATAAATTCATCATAACCACAACAGAAAAACTTTACTAAGTGGGTGGAAGCCATACCCATGACGTACATAACTGGGAAGCAAATTTCAAAGTTCATCCTAAATTATCTCATCTATCATTACGGTGTCCCACAAGCCATTATCTCAGCTAATGGGACACCATTCAAAAATAAGGAGGTCCATGACTTATGCGAGAAATTCAAAATCCAACACCACTTCTCCACCCTATACTATCCCAAAGGAAATGGCCAAGCAGAAGCTACAAACAAAACCATTTTGAAAATCCTCAAGAAAATAATCAATGACAGAGGTCATGACTGGCATTTGCAACTTAATCCCACCCTTTCAGCCTATCGAACCAACATCCGCACACCCACTAGTGCCACCCCCTTTTCCTTGGTCTACGGATCAAAAGCGGTACTCCCCATTGAGATCGAGCTCCCATCCCCCAGGATATAATTGCAAAACCTCATCATGGATGAAGAGTATTGGGTATCAAGACTAAATGAGCTAGAGCTATTGGATGAGAGATGGATAGATGCTTTACATCACTTGCAAGTCTATCAGAATAGACTCAAAAGGAGCTACAATAAGAAAATCAGAAGTGGGACATTCCAAGTCAGAGAATTGGTCTTAAAACAAAATTAGAAAAATGTCCCAAACCCAAGTAGCAAAGGCAAGTTTGAACCCAAATTGGTTGGGACTGTTGTCATGACAACAAGTTACAAGTCAAGGGAATATCAACTATCAACACCCAAAGGGGAACCTCTGCAGGAGCCCATGAATAGCTCCCATCTCAAAAAGTTTTATGTCTAAATCTTCTAGTATATAGAACAAAAAAATCCAAAAAAATTAGAAAATGTCCTAAAAAAATGGTTACCTTGGCGAAAACTTGGCAAACAGGTGTCTTGGTGACAACAAAAAATTAAAAAATCCAAAAAATTCAAAAAAAAAGAAAAAGGATTCAAAAATAGTAAAGAGAAAAATCATCCTCTAGTGAAAACCACTTCGGTGGCACTTTGGACAAGTACCTTGGTGAAAACCTGGCAAATGGGTGCCTTGTGTAAATAAGCACTTTCCATCCACCAGGATCTTTACGGCTTATTTGGCATCATCCCTCCATTTCTCCATTCAGATCTCCATCATATCCATCACTTATCCACTCACATCCGCACCATAGATTGGTCCTATTTTCTTATCATGGTCCCTCCTAGTACTACTCGGTGCACCCTCAAGGTTAGTTTGTCCTGCCTTTATTAGAGTAGTCTATTGCATCACATTGGGGGCATGTTCTTATCAGATTGAATTCGTATATGATCTTAAAATGCTCAAATTAGAAAATAAAAAACATCAAAAAATCAAAAAAATCCAAAAACATAAAAAATTGATCAAAAATCCAAAAAAATAGGTCAAAAAGTTAGTCAAAAAGTCAAAAATAGGGTCGTCAATCAAACTACATCATCTCTGAGCTTGAACGTAGGAAACGTTGATCTTTGATCATCCCCCTAGACATTTAGGTTAGTCCTTTAGGAGTCTATCATACTAAACTAACATATCATCATGTATATCTTCATCTGTAAATCAGTCAAGTTGTCAGTCGAACTACGTGGTCTCTGCATGTATAACGTAGGCAAGGATAATCTATTGATCAGCCCTCGAGGCCCCTAGGATAGCTCCTTAGGTTAGTCTCTTGGTCAAAACCTTAGAAAATCCCAAAAAACATTAGAATATTTGAAAATCAAAACACTTGTAAAACCTCAAAAAATACCAAAAACAACCTCAAAACATTGCAAAACTCTAAAAAACATCTAGATATTTGAAAAAATCCATCCACCTCATCTCGCTTGCACCCGCAATAACACCATCCATAATAAATTGATCGTCATCCTCAATCTTTAGTGAAACAATTAGAAACAAGTCTAGCAGGTTACAAGTAAAACTCAAAAGCGTCAAGTCTCAAAGTCTAAGTCAGTATGTAAGCAAGTTGGTCAATTATTTGTGTCGATAGTCCATCATCCAATCAGTCCCATATCAATCATTTGATAACATCATGTCTTAGGATTAATCCTTCCTACAAGGGGCATTATTTATCAAAAATAACACTTTGGATAAATGAAATGGCATGCCGCCATCCACTAGCATGTCCTAGGATGTATCCTTCCTACAATGGGCATTATTTTTTGGCAATAAGTTTCAATTCTTATCCTTAAAAACACATTCCCTTTTGGTTAGCGGTATTGAAGAACATCAACTTGTTTATGTGCTTTATCTTTTTCTTTTGACTTATCTTATTGCGCTCAGTCCAAGGACCTCTTGATGATATTCAAATGAAGTATTTAGAGAGATAGGAATGGGGCAACAATCATTATCCTTTTATCTGTTGTGCTTGTTGGATTTTCTTGTAAAATAACTTGGCGAATACTTGCTTTGTTAGATATGTATCGAGGATGTTTTGGATAGCTTGTTGACTATTGCATTGATTGGTTATACCTTTCCATGTTTTGGTCTGAGGTGTTTGAAACTTCTAAAGTGCATCCTAGCAAGGTTTCTATATGTTAGGTGTGAATGAGAATACCCCTATCTATTATTTGAGTCAAAGTCCATCACACTAAGTACCATGCCATCCTGGTTCTTTATACCTTGATGCATCGTGTTTATGTGTGT
Source organism: Sequoia sempervirens (assembly GCA_007258455.2). Lineage (NCBI taxonomy): Eukaryota > Viridiplantae > Streptophyta > Pinopsida > Cupressales > Cupressaceae > Sequoia > Sequoia sempervirens. Next base: position 45,037,460 of record VDFB02000017.1, on the reverse strand, counting down.
TTTCAAAAATAAGGTAAGTGAAACTTTTAAAATCCCAATCCTTGATAAGAAAATCATCCATCTATCATCATCCATTTTCTCATCATCATCATATCTCAGAAAGTTCACTCGTTGGATCCTCTTGTCATCATCTAATGTCTTCTTTTCTGCACTAACATCACAACATGAATAATTAATCATCATCACCAGTGCATCCATCTTGCATCCAAAAACCATCAGTATTCTACATATCATAATCACAACATATCATCATCATAATATAGATCTGTTAGTGTAAGTATTTGCATATAACATCCATTGCATAATCACAGCATATCACATCATCCATTTCATCCATCTCATACATCATATCATCATTTAAGTTGTTTAAGATAATATAGATTTTTTATTCTAAGCATCTTAAAATTATCTCATTTGCATCATCACCCATAACCATCCATTTTGAACCTCTTTATCGCAAGATCAATCCTCAAATTGAATCTTTTCGGTCAATCTCTTGATGGGGCAATGTACTAGTGTACTTATTTCCATAGGGGCATCTAAAAAAATCATAAAACTTTTTGAATTTTGATCACGACAAGTTTATTCTTTGAACCAACACAACAAGTACATTGCTTCAAAGAGAGGAAAAATGTACACATGCAAAATTAGCATCATGCATTAGGTCCATTCATCAATTAATCAAGTTCACCTTCATCCAGTCATCAGGTAATCCCATTAATTTCCATCTCCTAAGGTCATTAATTTAAAATTAAATAAACTTTATCATCAACCTTTCAATCAAATAATTCAAACATTCATTTAATTAAATCCCAAATGCATTTTCTATCCTTTTCAAATTTAAATAAATCAAATATTTAAGTCATAAAAGTCAAAATCATCCTAATCATCATTAAGCTAATCTACATCCTAATTAGCCTAACCTAAACCACCCATCACATCCTCTAGATAATCCCACTTGCACAAATAAATCAATTTATTGATTTATTAAAACCTTTTTTTCTTTCAACATGGCATTTAAGGGGAATATTTCCTTAAGTTTGAAAATGATGACAAGTTGACTTGTCCCCTCCAACATTGCATTTATTTCTCATTTCCATGTCCCCCTCTCAAAATTTATTACACAAATTTGAATTTGAAACTCCCTCTCTTGGGCACATTTTCCAAATCTTACACAACCTTCAGCATATCACAACTTGACAAGTGGCCTCCTTTCATTGGTTTACATTTAGTCCCACATTCATCCATTTGGCCAATCTCTCATAAATAAAATCTATAAATGAAGGCCTTAATCTTCATAAACTCATCTACATTTTACATGCAAAGTTACTCTCTTGGTTTTAGAACTAATTTTTCTCTTCATCTCCATTGCATCTCATCATTTTAGCTTTTAATCAAGGATTGGGAAAGGATCATTTGCACATTTGACACCAATCCACTATGGAATAGGTATGCATTATGGATTTCTTATGATTTACTTTAGTTTGTTTTTTTATCATGTTAGAGAGCATTTTGTATTATTTCATAGGGCCATTTTGATATATTTACAAAATACTAACCCATGCTTGAAGTTTAGTATTTGCAGATTTTTAAGGATTCCTACATTTTGGCGCTAGAAGGAGGGCTGATTGCATATTTTCTAGGTTATGTTATCACACCATTAACATTATAAATTTCCATATTCTCTATGTTATTCTCTTCATTAGAAATTAGTATCTATCTGTTGTAAATCTATGTTATATATGTGATCATTTTCAGCTACGTTATTATACCTTTTGAGTAACTATCTGTCATTTCAATATTGCATTATGGTTGGATTTGCATACACACATTCATAATGACCTCTTTTGCAATAGTAATAAATAATGCTTGCTCTGACTTCTCCATCTGTGCTAATGAATCCTTGTTTTCTATTTTAAAGAGTATGCTGGTAAGTTAAGCTATCCTCTGACATATAAAAAAGTTATATGTGTTGAACCATTATGTTTGGAAAAGTCTTGGTAATAAAGCTTGAGTAGATTCATTTCATGTTGATTCAAATATGATAGTTCCCCAACAAAATATTTGAAGGATCTAATCTCTCGGCAGGTTTGGCATCATATTAAATGTAATTCTTTGATTGTCTCTACTTTTTCTTAAAATTGGTTTAGATTTAAAGAAATCACAGCTGGCGCCACAATTTCTTGTCTTTTATAAGTTCCAAAAGTCTTTGGAAATAAATGCCCCATGTAACTCTATCTTTTCAAAAAGATCTTTTTTGGTTGTTGTGCAGGTCTTGCAATCCTTAGGAACATAGTTTGCACCTGCTAATTGCATTGGTTTGAGAGTTTGCTCACTGCCAGAGATGAGCTATCTATCCACCTGCAAGTTGCATTTACTTCAAATTCATTTCAAGAGGAGTGTAGGCACAACCAACTGTATCCCTCACATCGTGTGTATGATCTCTAGTTTCTACCTTGCCTAGATTTCAATGCCTAGTCTAATAGTTAATGTGCCTTGTTCACACTTCCACTATTTCCTAACATATCTACCAGGGAGGTCGTAATTACTATAGCACCTTCTTTATGCCTCTATGCTATATCCATCTCATTATGTGCTCATACCCTATTCAAGTAGTGTTGGATTTGATGTCTGCCAACTACTTAGTTGGCGTCCAGTGTCTATGCGCCCAATCCTAGGTATCACAAAGAGTCAACAGTAGCCGGTGTGAAGCAGAAGAATAATGGTATGGATTGTGAAGATGATAAAGGACCATCATAGAAGTGTTTAGCCCTACAGAGTGTATCATACTAGTAGTGATTTCCTTGAAAGAGGGTTAGGAAAGCCTGGCGAGTGTCAAAGAATTCACTTTTCATAATCTCATCTTTATCCTCAGTATCTGTTGGAACATCTATGAAATCAGTAGGAACAAGAACATGCTTTTCCTTACTATTTTTGGGGTGCCTATCCCATCCATCAAGCTTTTCTTCTATTTTGTAGCATTTGTCACAGATTTGGAAATTAACACACTGGTTACAAACCCATCATTTTCCTGATATGATGAACAAATGAAAATGACTGCATGAATGATGCATATGAACCATAATGAAATCATCTTTCATTGTTAGGGTAGATTCCTATAGTTTCTGCATTAGTAGAGCATCCTTTGGGAAACTGTCTGCCAATCTAGCTTGTGGAGCACCATAAGAGATCCAGTCTATTGTGCTTCTTTTGGATTTTTATTTCTTTTGTTGCTTCCTAAAATTCTCATTACCATCCTGAAGCTACAAAATCATATCCTCAATAGCACCAAGCCAGTAGTCTCCATCAATGTAAGGTAGGCAAGTGATTGTAACCCTGGCTTTGCACTCATCAACAGATGTGAAAAAGTAATCATAGATGTTTGTCACATCCAACACAATGTTCTCTTCAATGGACTTAGATAGCGTTTTATGGTACTCTAATTATTTCTTGTATCTCTTGTTGTGCATGTTTTGCACACACGCCCGGCCGTAGGCAGGGACCCCCTTTTTTTTGCTCCCAACAGGATGCTTTGCTCTTGTCTTGTTTTGTGTGCCCCATTTCCAAGCCCAAACTGGTCATGTGCCATAAAACGATCAAATTCCCCTACCCAAATTCACCTAATTGGGGTATTCAAATCTACAAAGAAATAAAGTCCCCCATCCCCTTTCTACCTTTTATCTTGCTTTGGCTATTTTGGAAACATCCATGGGCCCCTTTCGGTCCAGTTTCCACATTTTTGGCTTTGGGGACAACTTTTTGGTGGATTTGGGATGTGTTTGGGGTGTTTCAATGAATTGCCAAGGATTCGTCAATGTTTCATTAAATTTCAAAGGTTTCAGAACTTTGCCTCCAAAATTCCCTTCCTTCTTGGCTGTTTGGAAACATCCGTGGACCCCTGTCACTCTCGTTTCCTCAATTTTGACTTTGGGGGAAGCTTTTTTTGGATCCAGGATGTGTTTGAAGTGCGTAAATGAACTACCAAGGTTTCGCTAACATTTTATTAGGTTTTGATCATTTTAGAACTTTACCTCCAGAATTCCCTTCCTCCTTGGCTGTTTGGAAACATCTGTGGACCCTCATCGCTCCCGTTTCCTCAATTTTGACTTTGGGGGCAACCCTTTTTGGATCCAGGATGTGTTTGAAGTGAGTAAATGAACTGTCAAGGTTTCATCAAAGTTTGGTTAAGTTTCGATGGTTTCAGAACTTTGCCTCCGGAATTCCCTTCCTCCTTGGCTGTTTGGAAACATCCGGAGACCCCCGTCGCTCCCATTTCCACATTTTTGACTTTGGGGTCACTCTTGTTTGGATCTGGGATGTGTTTGAAGTGCGTAAATGAACTACCAAGGTTTTGTCAAAGTTTGGTTAAGTTTTGGTGGTTTCGGAGCTTTGTCCCTCTTTTGCTGTTTTGGAACATTCGGTGGCCATCTCCCTTCCGGCCTCCGGAGCCCGGCCCCTCCATGGCCGTTTCCAGGGCTCTGCTTCTCTATGGCCATTTTGGAACATTCGACGGCCACCTCTCCTCTTCTTCTCGGCCATTTCCAAGACTCTGCTTCTTCGTGGCCGTTTTGGACCTTCCGGCGGCCATGCTGCCCCTCTGGAGCCTGGCCCCTCTGTGGCCATTTCCGGGGCTCCGCCTCTTCATGACCATTTTGGAACTTCTGGAAGCCACCTCCCTTCCGGCCTCTGGAGCCCAGCCCCTCCATGGCTGTTTCCAGGGCTCCGCCTCTCTGTGGCCATTTTGGAACTTCCGGCGGCCACCTCCCTTCTAGCCTCCAGAACTCAGGTCCTCTGTTGCCATTTCTGGCAGTTCGTCCCTCTTTGGCCATTTGGAACATTCGGTGGCCATATCCTTCCCACCCTCCGGAACCTGGGCCCTCCATGGCCATTTTCAGGAGCCCGTCTCCTTCCCGGCTGTTTTGAACATCTAGGAGCCTGCCTCCTTCCCGGCTGTTTTGAACTTCCAGGAGCCTCCCTTCTTCCTGGCTATTTTTAACATCCGGGAGCCTACCTCCTTCCTAGTTGTTTTGAACATCCGGGAGCCTGCCTTCTTCCCAACTATTTTGGCTTCCGTCCACTGTCCGCCTTCTAGCCTTCTTCTGCCATCTTTCCGCCCTCTGGTGCTTGCACCCTTGAAGCACGCATTAATGTTTATAGTCCAAATGAGCTCCAAATATGAATATCAAGATATATTTTGATGATGCATAGATAGATCTAACGGGGAATTTGTAGGTTTGACTGACATTTTCCTTAACTCATATATAAATGCACTTACGACACTTCATGTTTGTAGGAGTCAAGAAGCCTTTCGTAGGTCTATCGAAGAGGCCCATTGAGGGAGTTGTCCTACCTTTTTCCAGATGATGATTTCTAAGGAGCTTTCTGCCTGAATCAGGGGCCACCAATCCATTGATGCCAATTGTCAATGGACTCGTTTGATTAAAGGAAGAACACTGCAAGCACATCAAGCAAAAGACAACTTTCAAGCAGTTTTAGCTAAAATGAAAAGGGAAATCAGCTAAATGAAAAAATTGCTACAGTAACTGGCACTAGATGACAAAATAGGGAAAAGACAAGGAATGTATTTTTAATTGTTCAATATTGTGGGGTAGGTGAAACCCTAATGTAATTGAATCTGGGCCATTTGATGTAATTGAATCCTAGCCATTCATTTGGGCTTTGGAAAACTATAAATAGGGGCTTGCCCCTCATTTGTAAGAGTTGGAGAATTGATGTAAAGACATTCTGCAATAATAGAAAGCAACATTGCATGATTTATGGGTGTTCCTTTTGAGTTTTCTCTTTATGTATGCATGGTTCACCTTCCATGTTAGTTATAGTGTTAGTTTCTTGAATGGGAGTGGTGATGGTGTTTGTTGTTTCAGTATTTGATGAACTTCCAGCTCATGCTTTTTGTGGTTCATTGATGATGAATCACTTTGCAAAGCTAGTCTGAGCCTCTTTCCTTTATTGCTGCAACTTAGTTCGATTACATGTACATGTGTGTATGCAATTTAAAATCTGCAGTCCTTAGAAGATTGCACTGGTTTTGTGCAACTGTAGGTTTCTCTTGGCCAAGCAAAACCCAGTTTAGGAAGTCTATCTACTTTAGCAACCACCATTGTTACTGTTCATTCGTAGCTTAGAATTAGAATAGCTTTCTTAACCCTTCTCATTTTTCTATTTCTTTTAATCCTTGGTTAGAGTAGGACCCAAAGCATCACCATGAAGCTAAATTAGATGAACTTGATGAGTTTCAGCTTGCTGCTTTGAGTGGACAGCCACTGTTCATTCACTTTCAACACTTTGAAACTGCATTTGCAAACCCAACTTCCATGCTTTGTAACTCATCCGTAAGTTTGCCTTGTGATTCCAGCAAATCACATCAAACAACTGAGATATTCCAAGCACTATCAAGACCTGACATTAGAGACCTTGGGATAGTGTTCTGCAATTGATTGTGGAAGATTGTCTTTCAAGAGAGGTATTGCACCTACACCGCTTGTGTTGAGAAGTGCATAAAACACATCAACAGAATTGGTGCTAGAAGGAGGGCATGACATGTTGAGGCTACAAAGCTAAAAGTTGGAAATTGAAAGGAGCACTTGCAAAGAAGAAATATGAGATAGGGAGATCTCTTTCAATACTAAAAATTAGAAAATTTTGAAGGCAAAAGAAGCTGAGTCAAAATGGAGCAGCATGCACAAATTGACATCACTCAGCTGCATACAAATTTGAACAAGAGACTGAAGAAGCTATTATAGTAATTTGTGTTGGCAGATAGATGTCGGATCCATTGCACTTGTAGGCATAGTGAATTGGGGTGTCTAACATTCTTGGACAGAATTGAGAAGGTCTTCCAGGGAGAAATTCTCTTTTGGGAAATATATCAGCCTTTAGCCCTTGCAGACTCGGAGGAAGAATTGACAACCATGGCAACTAACACTTTCAAGGAACTGATTCAAAGATGTTTGGGCAGCAAAGATGGACCAAAATTGGAGGAGGTACTAATGTCAAGTTGGTGCAGATTTCACAATGCACCCCACTCTGAATTCACTTGCTTATCATGCACAAATGTCATCACCCAATTCAAGAATCATGTGAACAAGTTGGAGCAGCCATCTCCTAGTAAAGGGGACTCATCCCATGAGGTGGAAAAGTTGTTGGAAGCTCGAGGAAAACACACCATAGATGAATCAAGAAATTTGACACAGGCTAGTGCTGGGACAACAGACATAGAGGATCATATCCAAAAGGAAGAGGTTAATTTCCTTAGGAAAATAAGCTGCCTTGATGAACAATCAGCTAGAAATAGATCAGAAATTTGTTCCGCCGTTGAAGAAAAGTAGACCCCTGCTCTAGAAGAGGGATTGGCGGTCGAAGATGAATCAAAAGAGTTTGCAGCAGTGTATGTTGGGGCAGCAAATGAAGATGTTGAAAATCAGAAAGAGGAAAAGGTTGACAGCCTTGGGACAATAGAGAATGATGGAAAAGAAATAAGCGAGATTATATTAGAGGACCTCTCCTTCATGAATGAAAATGATCAAGCATTTGAAAATATAGATTTGGAGGAGCGGGAACAACCACTTGCCATAGTTGTCTACTATTCACCTTCCTTCCCAAATGATGATGACGACCCACTAGTGGAAAGATATGACCAGCTCATCTCAAGAATAGCGAGGGATTGGACTGAGTTGAAATACCAAGTGGATTTGGAGATATTGCTGCTCCCAAATTGGTGTTGACTCCATGATTCATCACACTTAGAGCTCACATGTAAGCTATGCAAAGAGGCCATTCAGCAAGTCAAAGGACAAGGGGCACAACCAAGCACATCACCTCCTGTAGCCACTTCAAGGATTGAAGAAGAAGACCAAAATCCCAAATCAACTAATGACTTAGTTGAAGGTAGTCCTCAAGAGGACGTTGGGGCAGTAATAGAAGAAGGAAAATAATACAGTTTCATACTTTCGAGTGATGAAGTAGATCAAGTGGGAATGTTGTCCACCAGTCATCAAGAAGTTCTTCCTCATGAAGAGCAGTTATGTGCCATGGACGGTGGGCTTTTTGACGAGTCTTCAGAGGGAAATTGTGCAATAGACTTTGGTCCCCTTGATGAGGTTCCATCAATTGATGACTTCTTTCCATTAGGAGCTGCACTATAGAGGTATGCTCATGTCGAGGAAGAGCACATCCCATAAGACGATAGTGATGAATACATACTCCTTGAGCCCTTGAACAATGATGCACTAGAGTTTCTAGATTGGGAGAGGAGCTCCTTCTCCATTTATAGTGATAGTGACCAAGAGGAAACAAGTGGGCGCCATGAGGAGATACATGAACAACAAAAGGAAGAAGATAAAGGTGGAGGTGTTTCGATGGCTGCCAATAAATACGACGAGCTTGGTCAACCGTGGGCTACAACTAAGGGTACTTCCGCCTCAATCCTTGCAGATTTTCCTTCACAACCAGAGAGCTGCAATGAGACAGATTCATGCATGTCATCATCCCATGACATTGAATGTCACAAAAATTAGGTAAACACTTGGGAAGGGAAATGGGACAGCATGCTACCTTTTGAAGACAACCATCAAAAGGGCACCAAGATTATAGATGATCGACAAGGCGAGGTGTTCCTCCTTCAAGAACAACCAATTGGGACTGTGGATCTTGCTCACAGCTTGGAAGAGTTGTTTACTGCCCCATCCTCCCAGCCTTATCCATGCTTAATGTCCAAAGTGTTGCACCCTGCACCGCACCCACCCAAAGCTGCCAATGCAATAATCAAGGATGTTATGCTTGCTCTCGACTGTCCAACGCTACCACCTCCGTGTGATGACATCTAGGTTTTATCCTTCCTTTCCCCTATCATTTCTCATAACTGCACTTATTATTTTGAATATGGGAATAAGGGAAAATGAACATGTTTATGGATTAACCATGGGTTCAATGAACCTCCTCAATTGCTAATTTTTCATGATGACGTGATTGAACTTGTGTGCTGCAACATTGAATTTCTTTTTTCAGAATATAAAGACAAGTTTGCATGGTTAAGAACGATAATGATTGCTTGTTTGCTCGTGCATGCATTACAAAATCCAATGAATGTTAATGTTGGTTTGTCATGCCTGAACATAGTGCTTTGTAAATATCTTTGTACATAGCTCATTTTTGAGTAGTATAGGTTTCCTGTAAATGCTCTGCTTTCTCGCTTTCCTTAGGTTAGTTGGTGTGTATAGTTTGCTTGCTTTGTTGGTTGTTTGCTTTTTGTTTGCTTTCTCTTTGCTACTATTTTTCTCAGGGTCCCTTTGCTTTTAGCTAGGCACATTTGTGCGCACAACAACCATACTTATTGCCTAGGGTTGTTCTACGTATTTCTTTGTCAAACTCTAATCAAGTCTTTAGAGTGGATGGTGAAGGTCTTCTGTTAGTGTCAAGTGATCTGGGTGTTTTATTCAAAGAGGATAAGTTGTTGGCTTAGTCTGACTCTGACGTATTCTGAAATCTTATAGCTCTTACACATCTTAAGAATTCGACGGTCACTATAGGGCCTTTGCAAAGTCTAGTTAATTGAAAAATCTAAAATTCTGCTCCAGTGCCACTGTGATTCTCAGCCCTGAGTGCGAGCTTCAATACTTGTGGGTTGAAATAAAAGAGCTAAAAAGAGAAAAAAAAGAAAAAAAGAAAATGTTGAAAATTAAAAGAAAAGAAAATTCAACTTTTCAGGGATATCCGAGCAACTCTACCAGGGCTATGGATGCCCGACTGGCAGTAGACCAATGTTTGGGAGAATCACAATGATAACCTCGTCGGGGCTATGGACGCCTGACTGGCAGCGAGGCAATGTCCCGAAGGCTTTTGAAGTTAGAATAAACTACGTAGCTTAACTGAACAGAGCTTGGGTTCCTGTAGCAACTGAAGGATGGGAATTAACACAATTGCACACATTTAGATTTTTAGAATACTAAAGGTTGGGTTGGCTAGCGATTTTGATCCTTTGGATTAGGCATCTGGTTTGTTTTCCCTAGCGAGAAGGTTGAAACCAAAGATTCTGGGTTCGTGATTCCAGTTTGTCATCAAAATGCTCTCAAGTATTTCCCCAGCGAGTCACCATTTTTTGTGCATGTTTTGCACACACGCCCCGCCATAGGTAGGGACCCTCTTTTTTTTGCTCTTGACAGGCTGCTTTGCTCCTATCTTGTTTTGTGTGCCCCATTTCCAAGCCAAAATTAGTCATGTTCCATCAAACAATCAAATTCCCCTACCCAAATTCACCTACTTGGGGTATTCAAATCTGCGGAGAAATAAAGTCCCCCATCCCCTTTCTGCCTTTTGTCTTGCTTTAGCTGTTTTGGAAACATCCATGGACTCCTGTCGGTCCAGTTTCCACATTTTTGGCTTTGGGGACAACTTTTTGGTGGATTTGGGATGTGTTTGGGGTGTTTCAATAAACTACCAAGGATTCGTCAATGTTCTGTTAAATTTCAATGGTTTCAAAACTTTGCCTCCGGAATTCCCTTCCTCCTTGGTTGTTTGGAAACATTCGCGGACCCCCGTCGCTCCTGTTTCCTCAATTTTGACTTTGGGGGAAGCCTTTTTTGGATCTGGGATGTGTTTGAAGTGTGTAAATGAACTGCCAAGGTTTCGTTAACGTTTTGTTAAGTTTCAATCATTTTAGAACTTTACCTCTAGAATTCCCTTCCTCCTTGGCTATTTGGAAACATCTGTGGACCCCTGTCGCTCCCGTTTCCTCAATTTTGACTTTGAGGGCAACCTTTTTTGGATCTAGAATGTGTTTGAAGTGTGTAAATGAATTGCCAAGGTTTTGTCAAAGTTTGGTTAAGTTTCGATGGTCTTAGAACTTTACCTCTAGAATTCCCTTCCTCCTTGGTTGTTTGGAAACATCCGCGGACCCCCGTCGCTCCCATTTCCACATTTTTGAATTTGGGGTCACCCTTTTTTGGATCTGGGATGTGTTTGAAGTGCGTAAATGAACTGCCAAGGTTTCGTCAAAGTTTGGTTAAGTTTCGGTGGTTTCAGAGCTTTGTCCCCCTTTTGCTGTTTTGGAACATCCAGCGGCCACCTCCCTTCTAGCCTCTAGAGCCTGGCCCCTCTGTGGCCGTTTCCAGGGCTCCACTTCTCCATGTCCATTTTGGAACATTCGGTGGCCACCTCCCTTTTGACCTTCGGAGCCCGGCCCCTTCGTGGCCATTTTCAAACTTCCAGCGGCCACCTCCCTTCTGGCCTCCACAGCACAGCCCCTCCGTAGCCGTTTTCGGGGCTCCGCCTCTCCGTGGCCATTTTGGAACTTCCAACGGCCACCTCCCTTCCGGTCTCTAGAGCCCAACCCCTCCATGGCCATTTTCGGGGCTCTGCCTCTCCATGTCTATTTTGGAACTTCCGACGGCCACCTCCCTTCTGGCCTCTGGAACCCAGGTCCTCCGTGGCTGTTTCTGGGAGTCTGTCCCTCTTTGGTCATTTGGAACATCCGACGGCCATCTCCTTCCCGCCCTTATGAACTCGGGCCCTTTGTGGCCGTTTCTGGGAGCTTGTCTCCTTCCCAGCTATTTTGAACATCCAGGAGCCTACCTCCTTCTTGGTTGTTTTGAACATCCAGGAGCCTCCCTTCTTCCTAGTTGTTTTTAACATCCGAGAGCCACCTCCTTCCCAAATATTTTGAACATCCAAGAGCCTGCCTTCTTCCCAGCTATTTTGGCTTCTGTCCACTGTCTGCCTTCTAGCTTTCTTCTGCCATCTTTCAGCCGTCTAGCTCTCACACCCTTGAAGCACACATTAATGTTTATGGTCCAAATGAGCTCCAAATATGAATATCAAGATATTTTGATGATGCATGGATAGATCTAATAGGGAATTTGTAGGTTTGACTGACATTTTCCTTAACTCATGTATAAATGCACTTACGACACTTCGTGTTTGCAGGAGTCAAGAAGCCTTCCGTAGGTCTATCGAAGAGGCCCATTGAGGGAGTTGTCCTACCTTTTTCCAGATGATGATGATTTCTAAGGAGTTTTCTGCCTGAATCAGGGGCCACCAATCCATTGATGCCAATTGTCAATAGACTCGTTTGATCAAAGGAAGAACACTGCAAGCACATCAAGCAAAAGACAACTTTTAGGCAATTTTAGCTATAGTGAAAAGGGAAATCAGCTAAATGACAAAATTACTACAGTAACTGGCACTAGATGAAAAAATAGGGAAAAGAAAAGGAATGTATTTTTAATGTTTGAATATTGTGGGGTAGGTGAAACCCTAATGTAATTGAATCCTAGCCATTCATTTGGGCTTTGGAAAACTATAAATAGGGGCTTGCCCCTCATTTGTAAGAGTTGGAGAATTGATGTAAAGACATTCTGCAATAATAGAAAGCAACATTGCATGATTTATGGGTGTTCCTTTTGAGTTTTCTCTTTATGTATGCATGGTTCACCTTCCATGTTAGTTATAGTGTTAGTTTCTTGAATGGGAGTGGTGATGGTGTTTGTTGTTTCAATATTTGATGAACTTCCAACTCATGCTTTTTGTGGTTCATTGATGATGAATCACTTTGCAAAGCTAGTCTGAGCCTCTTTCCTTTATTGCTGCAACTTAGTTCGATTGCATGTACATGGTGTGTATGCAATTTAAAAATCTACAGTCCTTAGAAGATTGCACTGGTTTTGTGCAACTGTAGGTTTCTCTTGGCCAAGCAAAACCCAGTTTAGGAAGTCTATCTACTTTAGCAACCACCATTGTTACTGTTCATTTGTAGCTTAGAATTAGAATAGCTTTCTTAACCCTTCTCATTTTGCTATTTCTTTTAATCCTTGGTTAGAGTAGGACCCAAAGCATCACCATGAAGCTAAATTAGATGAACTTGATGAGTTTCAGCTTGCTGTTTTGAGTGGACAGCCACTATTCTTTCACTTTCAGCACTTTGAAAGTACATTTGCAAACCCAACTTCCATACTTTGTAACTCATCCGTAATTCCACCTTGTGATTCTAGCAAATCACATGAAACAATTGAGATATTCCAAGCACTGTCAAGACTTGACATTGGAGACCTTGGGATAGTGTTCTGCAATTTGATTGTGGAAGATTGTCTTTCAAGAGAGGTAGTGCACCTATGCACTGCCTGTGTTGAGAAGTGCATAAAAAACACATCAACATCTCTTAAATGAAGCAAATTGGCACTTTTTTGGCCATGTCATGTAAGTTACACATTATAGCTAATTGTAATACAACAATGTTATGTTCTTCCATTCACAGAGCTTATCACACTTGGGAGTCTTTTGTATCTGAGGGCGACAATAGAGAATATAATCTTATCCTTTTATAGGAGGGCAGCAAGGATCTATGATACACCCTCATGACAGAAAGTTAATCATCATAAACAATAGGGTCGTTAACAACACTATTGATGTTCTTTGAAAGAAAATCATTATAAAGGATTGGTAAATAATCATCATAAATTTAAAAAGGATATTTGATGTTATGCAAGGCATGCGAGTTTTATGTCCTTTTGAGTACTATTATTAGTGTTTTCTGGCAGCAGTATTCAAATCTCATAGACAATTATTGATACAAGAAAGAGCTTTTTTATTTTTTTTATAAGTAAAACTTGTGGATGTTGTTCAAAATCTCTTTATTATGCATTAAGATATCAAAATCCTTGTTTGCATTAAAATTGGATTGATAGTGAGGATTATGTTGATCATTTCTATATGGCCAAGTATTAGTAATGCTTTATCTTTCGTTTAAAATCATTCTATTGTGTAGAGTCAATATTTAAAATAAATTTGAGTAATAATAATTTAGTCCTCACGTAACTATATTTTTTTAATAGGTACAAAAGCAAAGAAAGGTACCAACGAAGGAAAGTAAAGAAGGAAACAAAGGAGAGCGAGGAAGGCAAGGCTAATGAAGGAAAATGAAAGGAGGAGAAATGAAGATGATGTCTTGGGAGAATTAAAGTGTTGTTTAACACTTTAATTGTTTGTTTAAACACTTGTCATGGAATTGTTATCTTTTTGTTTTTAGGACACTAATTTTCATTTGGGTTTAAAAAGAATGCTACAATTTTTCATTGCAAAAATTGAAACTTAGACACCTACTCGATTTCAATTTGGGATAAAATTGAACAAGGAACTTCACACTTGATATTGGTGTTTTAAAACAAATCAAATAATTGTTTTGAAGGATAAAATGAATGTATGACTTTATTGTTTTCTAGCTATTTACACAAAGTAATATCATCAAAAGACGTATGTGATTCTCTCACGCCTCATAGTGATCTTGAGAATCAAAAAGATTTTGGTGACATTAAGTTGCATAAACAATTACCTATACACATTTTGATTTGGGTTTAAAATTGAACAAAACACTTTGCGAGTGTGAGTTAGGTATATCGCGTGTGTTCTCCCTTTGTTTCTAAACGAAGGTCAATCGAACTATGGATGTGTTTTCTCACTATTGTTTACCTTTAAAGGGGCTTGCCTAAGAGACACAACTGAAAGGAGAACTCAATGGTGACTCCAACCAGTTTTTCTACTTCGAGGCATAAAATAAAGATCAATCCAAGGAATCAAGAGGTTCATCTCCCATTCTTAAAAATTGATCCTTGTTTTATGGTTCAAACTAGATCTCAATATAAGAAGAGCATCAAAGCCAACAAAGAAACACCTGCTTTAAGTCATCTTAGTCAAACCACTCCTAAAATGAATCCCATTGGGTTTGCAAATGTCATAGTTAACCTTTCGACATCATCACAAAATCCGCAAGAGGAAAGCCAATGAGAGGATCTTACCTTTTGAATGTGTCACGAAGAAATAACAAAAATGCTCCAAAATCTGGAGAACCATAAAATCATCAACATTGTGATGAGACTTAACGGTTCGTTATACATGCTTTAGCTAGCAAAAAAAGGGGCTAAGTTACGTTTGGTTTTCGACATGAGTACCATAGTGGAGACATAATTTCCTCCAATCTCATCCACACCCCCATCCCAAAACATCACGCAAAACATTCCACAAATCAAGAAATCTCTTACTCCAACCCAACCTAATGTTAATAAGGGAAATGCATTTCTTAATGCTATTCAAACACACCCCCTTGTTAATAATCAAAACTTGGATGCAAGTACCATCTTGGAAAAAAAATACTCAAAAACCCATTACATAAGAATGTTCCTCTCACTGTCCATCATGATCCATCATCAACATTTTTCTGCGCAACACCTCAAACTTCCCTCATCACAAATTCACAAAAGGAAGGAGACATGTTCGGACTGGGGGGCATCTTTGACACCACAAAAAATTTCGCAAGAACTCGCACCCCCCATGTTTCCACCTCTTCCACCATTGCCATTATCATCCACACCATTTCTTGGCTTAAGGCTTCCCCCCTTCCAACTATCAACCAAACCAACATCCCAAGCATCAATCAAAGCATTATGCCAAATGCTCAAAATTTGTTGTCGACATCACAACAACAAATGACAAATGCACAAGCAATTGCAACATCATCAAACACCCCCCTAACATTGCAAAACATGGTCTCTCAAGGACCAATCACATCAACAACGCCACTTATCACTCAAAACACCACATCAACAATACCATCTACCACTCAAATCATCAACCTGACATCACCTTTCACCCCCACCACAAACGCCATTCCAAATCCACCTCCACCTCCACCACCACCAACTTCCACCACATCAAGCCAATACAATGCAACATTGCAAGTGCCTTTTCAAAGGGGACATCAACAAGTGCAAAAATAGAAAACTGTATATCTAGCCACTCAATCTGCGCAAGCCACCCAAGTAGCCCAAGCCACACTAAAAATGCAACAAGTCGCTTAAGCACAAGATTTCTCGCAACAACAACAACAAGCCGCTCAATCATTGTAAGCACACAAAACTGATCAAGCACAAGCTCTATTGCAACAACAGGCAACACAATCACAAGCTCTAGTGCAAGCCCAATATCAAGCACAACAAGCCCAATATCAAGCACAACTCCTAGCACAAAGACAAGCAATGCAATTGTAAGCATATTAGCAAGCAATAAAGCAATATCAAGAGCAACAAGAAGCAATAGAATTGGAAGCCCAACAACAAGCATTGTTGAAACAATAGCAAGCACAACAGAAAGCACAAATCCTAGCACAACGACAACAAGATCAACAACAAAAATCGTTCATACAAAAGCAGGTGGAAGCCTACTTAGCTCAACATAATATACAGATATCATCAAACAACACACCGACCAACCCACCCATCCAACCCATGATTCAAACACCCCAAAACATTTTCATCCCACCCCCTAATCTGCAAAATGACATGACAGCATAAAGCATGTTGAAAGCAATCCCAAAATAAATCAAGATCAAAAATTTGTATCTCCAAGATACTACAATGATCTAATGGACACTCTCCTATCCATACAAGATGAACATACTCCTCCATCTACCCATGAGATGCCTTCTTTGGATGGGCACATAGATGATATTCATTCAGAATAGGATTTCATTACTCCTGACATTATTACACCAAAGGAGCAGGGTATTGAGTTGTCAACATCATGATCAAACATATCCCAAATTCAAACTGAGGACATGTATGAAGATATCAAACATTATCCACTCAAGGAAACATGTCAGACAAAACATGATATTCCAGAGTCAACAGAGCAACAAATTGAAACAATGTCGTCTACAATAGTCATGTTTTAGATCATGTTTACTGAACAAGACATCTTAGAACAGGTAGAATCAAAGCATGAAGGTAGTACTTCCACAATACTGGGGGAAAATTTATCTAGTGCAAGCATCAACATAGGGAGCACAAAGAGTCCTTATGTTGAAACTAGTTTCAATGCTACAACCAGCCACGTCATGAAACTTCATCCACCCATCACCCCATCCATGAATTGGGACCAACGTCAAAAGAAAGAATTGAATCTAAGTATGAAGAACATTTTCAAAGAAAAAGAAGTTGAAAGGCATAATGGACAAATCAAATACACATGGATACCAAAAAATACAAAGAAAGATCATCCCTATCAAACTCCATCAGTCAAAGAAACTATGGGAAAAATAAAAAAGGGAAAAGTATCCATGAAAGATGTCCACAAAAGAAAAAAAACAAGTTTTTCAAGCGATGTACAAAGTGTATCAAACAGTTGGTCCTAAATTCAAACACACTTTCGTATCCACCCATCATTGCTTATCTTCCCAAGTTTGGAGAGTCAAAGATTCCAAACTATCAACCAATCCATCTTTTATCCCTAACCACACTCCATCCATGCCTCCACGCATGATATCCAATTCTCAAATTGACCATGTATTGGAAATGACCCTTCATTATAAGGATTTTGAAGGCACTCTATCACAATGTGTGAACAAAGACAAAGTTAACCCCGACATCAATAAAGCAAATCAAGAATCTCAAAAGTTGCATTCAAGTGCATGTATCTTAGCTAAACAACTTCTTTAGGCAGGATATCAATGGCACATTATGACATAAGCGTCTACATCAACACCACTAGGTGGGTTAGCATGAATCTCTCAGAAAAATACAAAAATTGAAAAAAGGGAAAAAAAATCCCTTTTTTTTTAAATAGTAAAGAAAAAAATTGTCCTCTAGTGAAAACCACTACCGTGGCACTTTGGGCAAGACCTTGATAAAAACTTGGAAAACATGCATCATGAGTAGAATTGCTCATCTACATGTGCTAATTCAGGTGAAAGAATCTCATCCCATCCATAATAAAGCCAAAATTCTATCCATCTTAGCCATAATAAATCCATTCATCCTCCAATCTGTTTTCATCCATTTGCATCCATAGTCCAAATTCTCTTGATCTTGATGAAATTTTGGGGCACATTTTATGCTTGCTTATGGTAAATATCTTGACATGGGTCATTTTCATTGATCCTATCCTATGCAACATTATCTGAACCATCAAGCATTATACAATGAAGCATTCCTTCATTCAAAAACCTTATCTTATCTCAAGATAATCCTTGGCATTCTTTGCATGCTTTCCATATCCATCCATCCATACACTTATCCGAGCATCCGCCCATCGCATTCCATAAATTACTAGAAAATACGGGTAGATATTTACATCTTCCTTCAAGAATAAATCTTGATCTATATCCTCCAACTTATGTAGCTATCCGAACATTAGAAAGCATGAAATCAAACTGGTCAAAGAATTTGTGATCTAGAATCCAAATCACTATTCCATGACATATTTTGACAAGAAAATGTTCCTTATCAAGCTTCATCTTTCATCAAACATCAAGCCAAGCAATCACTATTAGTTGCATCTAAGTTGTAGTTCAAATGTCACATCAAATAATTCAAATTTTTTTTGTTCCAAATCAAGCTTCAAAATCTTAATCAATCAAATCCAATGAAAAAATCATCATCTCAGGATATCCTTGTGTTGCTTAACACTATCCTTACATTTTTGTGCATCCTCAACAATGTTATCATCATCAATCCTAATCAATCAATCCTTGCATTGTTGTGCATCCTCAAGAATTTAATCATCATCAATCCTAATCAATCATGCTCTTAGTTAGTGGAAAAGTTGATAGCTCTAACTTTGGCTTGGGCATCATAATTTGAAGTTGTTTCCATTCCAATGTTTTGAGTTTAGTTTGTTTGTATGGATTTGTATGAATACCACTTTGTGTTGTGTTTGGATTTGGTTTCAAACCTCTATTTCTTCTATTTTTAGTGGTGATATAACTCTAAAATTTGACTTTTGTGTATAACAGGTTAGTGGAAAAATTGATAGCTTTGAAGGGTTTAAAGGCTCAATTGAGATAGATACACGAATATTTGGATCCTATTGTTGATGGGAGGCTTTGACTTAACCATGAAAATTTGTACCATCTGCAAGTATGAAAATTTTTCTCTTCTTACATTCATTCTTGATCATAAATGTTGTAAATGATATTAATGCTTCAAAATTAAGATTCATTTAATTGTTATAATGATAAAAATGTTACAACTTTCTATACATTCAAGCATTCTCTTGCCCCCTACCATTTTGTCTCTCCCCCCTCCTTTTAAGAATTTTATTTGTCATAAAAGATTCACATTTCTGTCTCATTTACACAAATTTATTTGAAGCACTAGGAGTGAATAAAGATATGTAAAAGATGATGGATTATGTCCAAACAACAACTTTCCATCTTATAGCTAATTAAATCCTTAATATTTGAATAGTTTAGAGCTCAAATAATGCTTGTATAATATTTAGTGGGAAATAATGTTGTTTGAATTTTCAATTGAGAAACCAGTAAAGGATGTGTTTGATACCTATTATACAATTCTCTATTTGTCTTCAATATTTACCTATAAAGGATGCAAGTTGAATCTTTTATGATCAATATGTTTTAAATTTTGCTTTCTGCCTATAAGTTCAAATAAATCAGCAAGGTCTTTTTTACATAAAAGTATGTAGGGCCCTCAAAATGCAAGTAAGCATTCAGACTAGATTTTTCTTTAGCTAACTTGTTGAGAAGGCTTCAAATTCAACCCTTTTTCTACCTATACTAATGCCAAACTTCAGAATATATGATATTGTATAAGCAACCAAAAAGGTTTGAATTTGTAGCCTTCCCAATTGGTCAGTTGAGGGGAAAAACAATTTGAATGTTTCTTGTCTTCATAAATTCCAAGCTCAAGAACTAGATGGTGATAAAAAAATACTATAAAAAAATATTTAGATATAGTCCTAAGTATATAAAAACATATATACATATGTACATATGGATACATATATATTCTTATATGTGTGTTTTTCTAAATGTGTTCATAAAGGGGAACTTCAATGCATATATGTACTTAATTATTTCTACACATATATACATGCATATATTTTACATTCAAGCTCCATTATTTTCCATTAAATATTATAGAAAAATAGGAAAATTGTAAAATAACTATTTGGGAAAGACTGAAGCATGGCATGTGTTTGATTCTTCAATAATGGTTGTTGTTTTTTTTGTTCTTAAGGTAGGAAAATATATTGATTAATTTGCACTGCCAAAAGAGCCATAGTAGTGTTTCTTTAAAATTATAATATTGTGAGAACCGTCTTCCTTGGCTCTCTTTTCTAACAAAATAGAGGTTTACCAAACTGTTGTGCTATGAAATCTATAAGTCGTTATGCATTAGTATTTTGCATGAATATTTTTTCCATAATATTGAATACCAAGCAATGTAGGCTGAATATGCAATTAAGACTGTGATGTTATACACATTTTTGGAAAAATTATTGCACCATATGATTCTTTCCATAACATAGTAAAATTTACAATCTGCATAAATACATATATATAGAAAAAATAAAATCCTGCATGCACACACATATAAGCATCCTAAAAGATAGATAGATACATATGAGGGTATATGCATTTTCATTTATTATTTTTATTCTTCTTGATGTATCCCCTGGTGTTTGCATACCATTAAAAGTGGATTTCTATTCTTATTTTTGTATCTTGTCTTCTTTAAACAGTATTAAAAGTGGAATGGTTATAAATTGATATTTGTAAGTTGTGTACCAATTAGTATTTGAATGCTACAGTACCCTGATCTTTTTTTTTTTTAATTGTGAAATATAGTTCTCAATTAGTGAACTCAAATTGCAACATTGTGTAATTGCAAATAAGCTTGTAGAACTATTTGTATAGAAGTGGGCTTTGTGGATGGGTTCACAGATGCCCCCAATATTGATTTTTTGCTAGTTGCCAGCCCCTGTTGGTCTCTCCATGGAGTCTGGTTTTGACGGCATGGCCGCCCAACCTTCAAATCTCGATTCTGGAAGTATGGTTTTGCTTTATCTTGTACTTGTTGCAAATTTTGTGTTATTGTTTCCAATCCTCTTCACTTCTAGGTGTACATCTACATGGCCCATCTTGAAAAAGCATATAGATGTGGAACTAGATATGCATTCATATTCTCCAACATATAAAAGGATTACTTTGATGTATATGTATAACTATATGTATATGTATATGTGTATGTATATTTATATGTATATGTATGTATATGTGTATATATGTCTATGTATACATACATGTATATGTATGTATATATTTATATATGTATATACATATGTATATATATGTGCATGTTTGTATATGTATGAATGTATTCATATGTATATGTATATTTGTATGTATATGCATGTGTATATGCATATGTGTATGTCTATGGAAATGCAAAAAAGTACTACATTATGATAGATCATATATGAGGACAACAAATTTTGTGCTTTTTCTATGAAATTAATGGCATAATGGCTCTTTTGACAATGCAACCTAATGAAAGTATAGTTTTTGACACTGCAAAAATCAACATTTTATATGTACATGTATATGTATGTATATCTATGTATATGTGTATATATGTCTATGTATATATGTCTATGTATATATATATGTCTATGTATGTATATGGTTATATATATACATGTATGTATGTGTATGCATGTATGCATATGTAAATGTATATCTATATGTATATGCATGTGTATGTATATGCATATGTATTTGTATATGTGTATGTCTATGTATATGCAAAAAGAAATACTACAATATCATAGAGTAGATATGTAGATAGTAGATATTTCCCAATTACTATGAAATTAATGCTAGAATGATTGCTTTGACAATGCATCTTAATAAAAGTATAGTTTGTGACACTACAACATTGAATATTTCATTTACTCCGCCCGCTCGTATTTACTTGGCTTTGCTTTCCCCAATTGTACAACAGTGGTGGGATGCATTAAGCCTTGCACAAGCACAAACTTACTACCCAACCCTCCTTCTCCCAAGGTTCCCAAGTCCTCTATGTATATTCAACTAGAATTTAATATTTCCTAATGTTCAATCTCTGCTATTCCTTTTCTAGTCATTCACAGATATTGATTCATATATAGATGGATAGACATATATATTGTTATATGTTTATGTATAATTGCCACTATCAATGTATGTATGGGTATATATGTATATTCATATATCCTAATGTACTTGAGATTTTATGTATACTCATAAGATGTACGGGCAGAGTCAATTTGCACAACCCAATCAATTGCTAAATTTAAAAAGGGTAAAAAATAGCAACAAAACTATTTCTACTATAGGGAGCTTAGAGAGGAAATATCCATGAAGCATCGCAAAAAATACTGATAGCAAAGGATAGCTACAACAACCAAATCTGCACACAAAAATGGTAACGGTGCTCCCTTGCAGCACACAATTTCAATGGCAAATGCTAACCCTTGTTATACAATCTCAGAGGAGCTCCCCTAATGCACAAACACAAGAACAATACCTCAAAGAAATATTCAATGATAGTTATCTTACTATGGTAAAGCAATTTTGACATCATATAGATGCACTTTCCAACCTTTTTTTTTTCCAAATATGTAGGGAAAGCTACATAGGGATGTGCACTTGAATGTTAGGGTCAGAAGACATATGTGTAAGGTGTTATTCTAGAAAAGGTTCCCATCAGTTCAGCTCTACAAATGGAATGGATCCAAGCCCACCACCATTGTTACTCAAAAAGTTAACACACTTTTTGAAGAGATACATATTGCTAGGGTGGCTCCAGTTTTATAGGTCACCCATGCTAGAGGAGGCCAATTTAAATATAGTGATCACATGATAAGCTTCCCTCAGGATATCTCAAGCATCATAAAACTTTTTCCATGTCGTATGCAAGACCGTGAGTTCATTATCATTCATAGGACCACTATTGAAGGTGGAAATTATGATTTTTATGTTAATAAACATCATGTCATGGATGCATTGAAATAAAAAATTCAATATGAAAAATACCACAATGATGTTGAGATTGATGTTGAGGCTCTTAATATGTTACCTGATGTTGATGTTGATGTGTCCATTTTGTTGCATACAATAGATAAAGTTTCAGGTGAAGACCTAATGCCATCAATTAGCTGAACAAATGTTGGACAAGAAGAAAGTTGCTCTTCAAACTTTTCATCATTTATTCCTTGCTTAAAAAATGGTAGACGAGAGCTACAAGCAATAAAAGACATCTTGTAAATTGAAAAAAAGGACCAAAATATCTTATCTTGGCTTGAAGTTATCTCTTCTCGTGTTAATGAATACAACATTGAAGTTTTATTTTCAATGGCCTTTCCAACATTGTTCCCCACTAGAGCAACACTTCACCTTCAACCAAGAAATATTAAAATTCATTTTCATGAATATGCCCTCCACCTAATGAGATATTTTTACCATAGGCTTGGAAAACATGTTAGGTTTTGATATTTTCTCTACAACTTTATTATGAGACATTGCAACCAACAAACTATCTCTATTTTTGTTAGAGCGGATCTAGAGGATAGAATCCCCAGGGCCTTAACTATTTGAGGCAACAACTTCAAGCTACTCCCGACTACCAACTAATTGATCAGTTGATGCAATTTGGCACATCGTTGCATGAGACCTGTTCTTTTTGAAGCTCTTTCTAGGCCCAACTAACCATTATGATCAAATAGCTTGGTACACCCACCCTTTTTTTCACTTTCAACTATCTAGTCACAAAATGTGTTGACCTGCAAATTTTTTTCTTTGCTACATCTTGTTTAGTAATGGAGCCTTCAAAAAAATGCTAATAGATACTGTTGTTTAGAATCCACATATAGCGTCATAGATTCTCAATTTTCTATGAGGAGGTGATCAAAAATATTTTGCATGCAAAATATTATTAGTATTGATATGAATGGTAGCAGCATCACTCTACATATGTGCATGATTTTTTATGGCTTTCAAAAGCTCTTGACATGGATACTATTGATTGGTCCAATGACCATGATCTTACCATAGGAAGACACTTTTTTGATAGATATGTTTTAGCTTGGAATCCACGTTGCCCTGCACAAAGATTTCTTAGAACATATCACTACTCTGAAGAAAACCCGTGCTTGCTTACCACGAGTCAAATCCTAACCAATGATCTAATCATAGATTATGAAGAGTTTCTAAACACAGTTCAAAGGCACACAAAATGCTTTGAATATTCATAGCCTAGTTGTGCTTGCATTTTGGCGTGCCAATGTTGATTGCTAGCCAGTTGTTTCTAGGAAAATTATTTTGAATTATATTTCTAAATATGCACCTAAATTTGAGAAAAAATTAGAAAATTATCTAGATATGTTGAAAAGAATTGCAAATACAAATATAGTTGAGGATAGAGCACTGTTTGCATACCAAAAATTCATGATGAATATGCTTATATGTAATGTGACATCTTTGCACAAGAGACATGCCATATGTTATAGAAATTGCCTCTTCTTACTTCAAGCTGACGATAAATTCACTTGAATGTTTGCAAAAAGACATGGTTTCATATAAAAAAAGATGATACTGATGAAGAGTTTCCAACAAAATATATTCATTGTTATTTAAAAATGCCTCCATAGTTAGCTACTTTATCCCTTATTGACAACTTGGTCCTCCTGTATACACACTCACAACAATGCAAAAATGATAAATGGAAACCAAGGTTCTAGCATGCAATTTTCCTTGTTTACCCTCTATTCAAGACCACTCTTGTTGAAGATACAGAGATATTTGAGGAATTTATTTGGATTGAACTTGTGATATACAAACCTTTCTAGAACATACAAACAGATATAGGTCTTCGAAGAGAATAGATAATAGAAAATTGGAAACTTTTAAAAATGACTAGTTATCATCCTTGGCATGTTAATAGAGTTCTAGTTACATCCACAATTGAAGAATAGGATGATAATGATATTGATGATTTGAACCATCTTCCTTCTATGGAAGAATATGAATGGGAAGTTTTCTCTCAGCTTGGTGCTACTACTAACTTTAGTATAAATCAGCTTCAGCTATTGGGTAGGTGATATTTTGATATGAACCATCCATTTAATGTAAACCATGTTCCTAAAGAACTCCATAATATTGCTTTGTAGTTCATCTCATCAATGAAGGAACAACATGAGTAGACTATGGTTCAATTCTTTCTTGTAGATATGTCAACCCATCAACTTTCACCGAAGTAGAAATTGGGCCTTTAAATAATCCAAACCTACCGTATGCAACCTTCACCCAAAACCCCTCTCCACATGATTATTCAAGGGATATCTAGCACTAGAAAATCCTTCCTCATAAATTGTATTTGACAACAAATGAACACCTATTTTACTAGACCCAATAGCTACTTACTGACATTGGCTCCTACATATGTACCTCTACAATCCATACAACATTTTGGATTCCAATAAAGGATATGAGTCCTTTGCAAGGGAAAAAATTGGCATTATTTCAAGAAAATTTAAGTATATTGACTACATATTGATCAATGAAATGATTTTTCTAATCCCAAAGTTGCTATTGAAAATAGATAGCCAATTACACCAAGTGTTCCCAAATAAGCAAACAGAGCCATTTGGTAGTGTTTCTATGATCCTTGTTGGTGATCTTGCTCAGTTGCCACCTATCATGGATATACCTATTTATGCTTCATCCTCATCGGCTATAGCTTTGTGGCACACTTTCATGGTCTCAATAACCATAGACACTGTCTTTTTTCTAGAAAGGAGATAACCCTTCATAATGAAAGTTTTGTGAAATCCTTCATATAAGAAATGTTGAGGCTCTCCACGATGATTGGGAAGAGCTTATGAAACAAACAAATAAAATGTTCTCAGCCATAGAAAGACAATAATTTGATGTTGCTACACATTTGTTTGTGAAAAATGACTTGGTCACATTCCACAACCAAAAAATGATCAAATAGTTAAATCTACTAATAGCCATTAGCATTGCTTGGATGGCTCAACTACATGCATCTAATCATAGAGATGATGACTAGCTTCTAAGCCCAAAATTAATACTTTGTGTTGGTGAAAAGGTCATGCTAGCAACGAATTTCTGGATTCAAGCTAGCCTCATCAATGGATCCCTTGGTGTTGTTATGACTATTGTGTACAATCTAGATTCTAAACCACCAAACCCACCTGACTATGTTGTTGTTCACTTCCAAAATTACATTGGCCCACCATGGGACCCAGAACATCCGAGAGACATCCCCATCCCAGCTATAAGTCGAGGGAGTCGAACACAAATTCCACTCACTAGGGTATGGGGAATCATAATACATAGAGCACATGGCTTAACATTAGATAGACAAACAATAAACATAGGTACCAAAGAGAGACAAGGGTTGAATTTTATAGCTATTTCCCATGTAAAATAAATTTAAAGACTTTGTATTAATCCACCTTTCTCATTTGAGAGATACTCTATACTTGGCACCAAAAAGTACACTACTCGTCACCACAATGAAGAAACACATGTCAAGCAATTGCAAGCCTTTCCAAGTGCTTCTGGTTCCAGCCGATAGGTCGACAAACAAAATAGGCTCCAAGATAATTATTCTTACTTCTACCTCAACTTGTGTGCCATCACCTCTTCAAACATTGTCTAAGTTGTATCTTTAAAAACCATACCAAGTAATAATTTGTGTAAAATGGGTATAGTGCCAAAGATGCACAAAGATACCACACACAAATAACTAGATGCCATAGCTTGTACAAGCCAATTCCATGTTTTGATGATTATATTCTATTAAAATGCTGACTTCTTTTTTTAAGATTTCATTGTGCGATGCTTTTACTATATGGCATTCAAACCAAGACACTATTTTGTATATTCTATTTTCCCATCTTTGTTTAAGTGTTTTAAAATTCCATGAAGTCAACTATTTATTGGCATACCTCCAATTCTCTTACAATTGATTTTAACATACAGTGGTGTAAACATACAGTTACAGTTGTTATACATTAATAGATATGCAAATACAAACAACTCTAGTTGTCTAAGATGCACGAAGATTCGAACCAAAAATAACTAGAAAACAAAAGTTATATAATTAAATAACGTCTTTGCGACATTCTAATATATTAACCCTTATATGCACATGTTGTAGATGCATTCTCAAAAAAAATTGTCTTCCATTTGATTAATAAGTTTGAAATCCTCCAACAATGTTGTGTTTTCTATTCTAACAACCTATATACATTG
This sequence comes from Sequoia sempervirens, assembly GCA_007258455.2. NCBI lineage: Eukaryota > Viridiplantae > Streptophyta > Pinopsida > Cupressales > Cupressaceae > Sequoia > Sequoia sempervirens. The sequence continues at coordinate 45,010,336 of VDFB02000017.1, read as the reverse complement.
AATTCTCACATTCCTCCTCTATGCTTTCCTTCCAAAAATTTAAATGTCTTCTTGTTATCTTTTCTATTAGCTTTATTTGATTCAAATTGCTACAAATGTTTTCCTACAAAATTATTTTCTCATCATTTCCCTGTTTCATTGGTCCTATATATTACATTCATAAATATATAGTGTTGTGTAAATCGATTTTCCTTTTCGTGATACATGATAAAATTCCATGTTATTTTTCCTCGCTTGCTCGAGCATGTCCACAACGACCATGGAGTTTATTGCCTTCGTGGTTTCCTCATTGTGCCTTGCTCCATAGACACAAAATGGTAGGCGTTTGCTCATATGATAGGTGATAATATTCATTGTTCTAATTTAATTATATCAACTATTTTGGTTTCCTTTTGAAATGAAAAAATCTAGTGTTTGTTTCATAACACACCTATCAAAGAAACTAATATGCACCTCCCTTTGTGTGCTGGTTTGGAGAGCTCCGTAGCTACCCTCATTCATAACCTATGACACCTTTTCTACTATTCTTGTGGTGGGCCATTCAACAATTCCTTCTCCCCATTCCTTACCTATCTAATTTCACACATGTATTCTGATATAACAATATGAAATGTTGATTTGTATTTGTGTGATGTTGTGCTCAATACAAAGATAGATCAATAAGCAAAAAATTTATCCCATTTATTTAACAATTTGTGTCAGAAAGATGCCCACAACTCTAATTATAAACAAGGTTTGTTTTGTATATTTATATTTTCCTATTTTATACAATTAATTTTCCCCTCCCTCTATCGCTACATACCCTCTACATATTTGTTTCTTTATATAAACAATCATGCAAAGATTTATACATGTACTTGACTACAATTAACTGTAGTCTATTGTTTAGATTATATTTTCCCATGGACCTATACTCTCCTCTTATGCAAATCCCAATGGGAACTTTAAGCAAGTAGCTAATAGGAAAATGGGAACTATTGCATCAATTGCTTCTTTTCTGTTCTTATTTTTTATGATATTCTTTTTCCCTTGTCTCTTTCAACCTCCCTGTATTTTGTATTAATATGCTTCATGTTATTCTCTTTCTATTATATCTTAAAGCCCATGTTAAACATATTAATACATGATAATAAATTTGCATAAGAATTGAACTATGAATTAAAAATTTAACTTATACTCTTTTCTATTCAACCTAAATGAATAAAGAAATTCCAAAAGAGCTATTAGAATAATACTTCATATCCATAAAACTACTCTTAATCTACAATTGCTCCTATGTTAATGGATATAACATGAAAAGTGCATAGAGATACTTGCAAATAGTAGGGTACAAACTATCATTGTCCATATTTCCTAGAAACAAAAACAACATTTAACTATAATTTGTCAATGAATATTTAAGCTTTTCATTTGTATGGAATGGTGACACATATGTAGACACATATATACACTTCATGCAACTTTGGTGCTATACACATTTTGTACAATTAGCCCTTTCGAATCCCTCTAATTGATTTCACTTCAAATCCTTACAAAGAAGACACCATAGATTCTGAATGGCTACGTAATTTATTCTTCCCTTTGCCTATATAGATTTGCAAATTCATTGAGCTACCATGGTTTTCATTTTTCTTCTATTCCCACCTTCTTTGTAATGTGTTAACAAATAGAGGAATTGTATAAGAACAACTGCATTATCTGTCATTGAGTATTATAGAAAAATGGGGAAATTGTAACAAAACTATTAGTAAAACATACATACACATATTTATCCATACATACATATATATATAGGTGCAAGTAGACATGCATTGATATTTTCAAAGACTTCAAAATATATTTTCCTTAACCATTCTATCCATGTGTTGTGATGATATGCATTTTCCTTCATTACACTTGTTTGTCTTATTCTAATACCTCTTTTACAATTTTACTATTACTCTATAGTATTTAGTATGATGCAATACATGTGGAATTTTTAATGAGGTTTGTGGGGTTATATTTTTTTTTACATGGTGTTTTGTATAGATGATTAATTTATTATTAATGTCTTCTTGTTATATCTTTTTCAATAGGGCTTCCATCAAGCCAACCATGAATATGATTTACCCTCTAATAGCTCTTTTATAATTTATGCTTTAAGATAAATAGATAGGACTTGTCTAGGGGTTTTACTAACAACCTGGAGCTTACCTCTTAAACAAAGGATCTGCCTAAATCTTCCTCATTGGTCAATAGACACAGATAACTAGAACCATAAACCAATGACAAAAAAATTACTAACCCTAAACATATTTATAGGGAAAGAAAGGACATTTAATTGCAATTCCTCCATCCATACAGAACGATAATCTCTTTCAAATATCCATAATGGGTAGAACAGAAAAGATACAAACATTTGACAAGAACACATAGACAATAAATTAACCATCTATGCAAACTACTCATCTAGCACGACCTACATTATATATATATATAGATACAGTGCATCTATATGTGTGTGTGTGTGTGTGTGCGCACACACACACATATATACATATATATACATGTATACATATACTAGATTACATGTATATCTACATGGATATATATGTGTATATGTATACTAGGTATTTTGCATTAATGATTAATTTATTGTTCATGCCTTTCGGTCTCTTCTTATTGTTCCTTTTGATAACAGGTTGGAGGGTTTTAACACTCATGTGTTCTAAAATATGTGAGGAAGTATACTGATTAAATTGCATTGTTGAAAAACTAATTGAATTTTTTGAACTTTATATCTTTGGTCAATACACTGTTTGTTTGAAGTTTCTATTTGCTAAGAACAAACCTCTAACAATGCAACAAAATAAACCTATTTTCTTGCATATTTTGGACCACATATTCATAATAGCATAATTCCTATTCTAACAATGTAGCTGAATTAAAAATATTTTCTTGCATATTCTAGTGTACACTTTTTTGCATTGTTGCATTCTCTACTCTATGCATCTTTCAAGCGTTTTAATTAATTTAAATGGAAATCCTTTGAAATAGGTTGTTGTACATTGTTAATCGTTGCATAAGTTATTCTTCTCTTTTCATATATAAATTTTCACATTGATTGAACTGCTTCTTTGTACCATCCTAACAAATAGAGTAATTGTATATGTTAAGTGTTTGCTCACCCAAGCCCTAATGCATTATGTTGTTGTTGTATTATGGCAGTGGACAAAGTAAATGTGGTTAGTTGAGGTAAATGCAATATTGAATGTAGTAGTGTGGGAAAGCGTATTTTGATTAAGTTGCATTACATGTATATATATCTATACATGCATTATATATATATATATATATATATATATATATATATATATATATATATATATATATATATATATATATATATATATATATATATATATATATATATATATATATGTATACATGTATATATATGTATTGAATGCTAGCATCTAGGAGAGTATACTTTCATGAAGTTGTATTCTCAGAAGAGCCATTGTGGTGTTGCTTTGATAACACCCTATTGTTAAATTTTTTGCATTTGGCTCTATCTTTTGGCAGGTTGGAGGCTATTCAAACTGTTGGGCTGCACAATTAGTAAGCCATTTTTCTTGGGTATTTTGTGTAAATGATTAATTTATTGTTTATATCTTTCATTCTCTACTTATTGTTTGTTTTGATAACAAGTTTCAAGGTTTGAACACTAATGTGTTGTGTAAGTTCCAAATTGTTCAATGCTCTAACACCTCAATCCAATCCTCCTTCTAGTTCTCAAGCATAACCAACAGTACATATAAGTGAAAAACTTCTCCATAATCAATAAATAGATCCTATGACCACCTTGTAAATATTATTTGTCATTTCTAATTTCTAATTGTGTTTATTTATTTTTGCTATATATTTACTAATCTTTGATCCTCCCTCGCTCATATTCTTTCCCCATCCATTAACATACCTCTCTCTTCTATTTGTAGGTGTTAGGCTAAAGCATAGATGACAATTCCAAAAGTTGGAACTCCACAAAATTTACAGTGGACATTTCATATTGCGTTTGCTTAGGGGTTTGGCTAGGGTTCTCAGGGATCCATGATGCTAGTATGGAAGGGTGGATAATAATCATGGGTTTTTTGTTTTTCCTTTTCATTCCATATATCTTTTCTCACATAGATACATGTATAAAAAACATGGTTTATAACATGTTTATTATGTATTACCAAGTGATCACATCTTTAGCTTATTTGTTATTTGTTTGAAGTTTCTATTTGTTGAGAAGCCAACATTTAATCATATAGTATGTGAAACATATGTATAGTGCCAAAATGGCTCTTTTCATAATGTAATTGAATCAATATATTTTCTTGGATATTTTTTAGTGAACTTTCCCCTCCTGCAACATTATCTATTTTGACTCTCCAATTGCACTATGAAATCATTCATTTAAAAGAGTATTTTTCTATTCTCAATTGTGTTGTAATATATTATACTTGTGTTTTATGAAAATGTTTATTGTGGATTCTGGCTCATCTGTGATTTAGCTATATTTTTTAACTATTCTTTTAGGAGTTGTTTTACAATTTCCCTATTTTTTCTATAATATTTAGTGGAAAATAATCTACATTGAGTCTTCAATTGGGAAACCAAATGTTAGATAAAAATTGGTGTCACACCTTGTCTAGATAGCAATAGAATTACAAGTAGAGATGTCTATAGCTAATTTCCATCTCTTATCAAAAAACACATGCATACTAAAACTTTAATTTCCAAAACTATATAAATATACTAATTATAAAAAGTACTCAATATTGAACGTCTTCCTTTCATGGAAAAAATGTGTACATTTTTTGTCCAATTTTAAAAAGTAAACACATGCATGATGACCCTTACAAAAAAGTTCCATTAAATTCAAAATTAAATGATCAATTGATTCAATAGGCTACACAAAAAGTGACAATATACATGTGCATCTACTTCCATTAAATATAAAATTCAAATATTCTTGCTAGAAGAAACAATTATTTTAAATTCAATATTTAATTTAGTGTGTAAGTTCCCACTTTTAAACAAATTTAAAAATTGATTTCCAAATTTTATAATAGTATTAAATAAATTTTATACAAAATGTTCTTCGTGATTCCATTATTCATAGAATCTAACTCATCTATTTCATTCACAATCACCTTTCGATGCAAATAAAAAGCTTGAACCATCCTCACCATAAATGTTCCCCTCTATGGTAGGCCCCTATCAGCTGATTGTCGCATGCCTGTGCATATGAATGCTAGTAGATACCTAGGCTTTGAAAATAGTAAGAGATCATTTTTTACCTTTTTTGACTTGAGACTATCTTACACCTCTTAAGTGCCATCATGGAACTAAAAAAACTAAAGTGAATTTAAGGGAAAATAATTTTTTCGGTGATGCAAGATTTCCCCTACACCATTGGATGCTCCTATATCAAATATATACTTGAATAATATGAGCCTCTATGGGGAAAATGGTCATGGACACATTGGACATTCATGTTTGTGATAAATTATTTGCATTTATTCAAGTGGGCCATAGAAGCATGTATTTACACACCTTGAATTTTTTCTTGGTTGAGATCATCATGAAGCATAATTAATGATAAAATTAATTGTAAGATAAATATTAGAGGATGACCCCATTAGGTGGGCATACATCACTAGCTAATTGATAAAAAATTCATATCCGTTGACTAAAATATCAATAGGAGTACATCATGAAAAATAATAAACCACTAATATATTAAAAAAGAAACTATAAACAAGCCATATAGGATGACCAATTATTATAAGCTTGAAATTAAATATTGACCACTCCATAAAGATCAATGTATGTAAGAGAGGGTTGTGCTCTAAAAATGTGGCAAAATCATACAAAAATATGAATTTTACAAAGATAAATTGGCCAGTATGTGCCACCACTATAGCATAAGCCATATTGACATGAATTGGGCCCACCACTATAGGAAATACATTATGGGTACCTATTTTCTTGTGACTTTATGTGAGCTTCACATAATAAAAAAAAAAAATTAATGGGAAAAGGTTAGGGGCCCATCACCATATATAATTTTATATACATGTGGCACCTAGTGTTTTTTCCATGTATCACACTATAAGAGTAAAAATCCACCTAAATCCATGAATTGAATTGATTGTGTAGATATAAATAAGAGTTAATCATATTAGAGCCAATAGTGGCATGGTGTGATGTTTAAAACATTGTGTTGTTGTTCTTGCCATCAATGTTGAAACCCCATTGGGGTATAGCTAATTGTTAAGTGTTATGTTGGGGATGAGGTCCCCCATTTGTGACCTCACCACTTGATAGCTCTGGATTAAAAATTTTTACCCCTCTTATAAAAATATTTAATCATATTAGAGAATAAAATTATAGGAATCAAAAATATGTTATTTAAAGGTTAACACTTAGTGGTCAACTAAAGTTAAATTCTCGCACATATTAGCTATAAAAAATAGTGCATCCACAATGGATAAGGTAATGAAACATGTAAAAATGAGAACATAAGAACTAAGAAAGAAGTAGGATATGACCAAGTGTGGGGAACATGGATCATAATGGGTGAAGCATAGGTAGTAGACAAAAAAATAAAATACTACTTGGGTTGGTTGTGTTTTCTACACTGAGATAGATAATTATCAATGGGTGGATATGAGTGAAAGGAAAATAACATATGGTTCAAAGTAAAATTTATATCAATCATCACAAGTTGACCTAAATTATAAAATTTATAAGATAAGGGATTTTTTAAGTAGATACTTATAAATTAAGACATGAATAATTTATAAATTCCAAGAATAGAATTTTTGAATAGATACCTAGGGTTTGAACATATTGTAAAACACCATGGATTTACAAATTATCTCTACACTAGGAGAATATGAGGAAAAAGATATAGGAGCACCATTTGGGCCCTACAAACATAAAATACTTCCCCTGAAAGTATGAAACATAAAAATGCATATACATAATATGCAATTCCAATGTAATGGGACCAATTGAATACCCACCATCATAATTTATATAAAAATAGTGCACATCAACAAACACTTGATATAGAGAAGATATTATAGAAAAAACCACAATAATCCTTTACAACATGAAAAAATATGTTGAAAAAAAGGTGAAACTAAACTACAAAATTAGCTTTTGTATGCAAATTAATGTTTTAAAATAATATTACCAACTTAGATTATATTTATGTAATTTCAAATTCATTACAATAAAAAAATCAGCAAGCACAATATGACACCAAATTTACATGGAGAAACCCTTTTGGGAAAAAGTCCACATGAGAAAAGAGGGAAGATGTATTATTAATTTTTACTAGAGAAATACACCATAATACACTTCACTACTTATCTCTAACAACTCATATGCTTCTATATGCCTACAAATAACATACTATGACACTATCATCTCATGGATTTTATATATAGAACTTGTGAGAGGAAAAACCACAATTGTAAACCAAAACAAGAGGTGTCAAAACTGCTTGTAAGAACCCACACCCCTTTATTGGAAGACCAAGAGTCATGATAAAACATTAAATAAAATGTAATGTAAGGCTCCAACATGGATATCTAATCCATATCCACTTACAATACTTTCTTTTAGGATGCTCTGGTGACTTTTTAGCTTCCAAATGGAATTAATAGACACTTGTTTCCCTCCCAAATTGGGCATGCACTCAAGACCTTTCACGTTCCCTATATGGATGCCTAGGAGGGATAATTTTTCCCATAGTGATGTGTAACCTCTACCTACATTAAAATTAATCTTGGGAACATAATTACAATTATATGCTAATATTAAATGAATTTCTCTCATGTCCCTTAGGAGACTTTCCAATAAATATGAAGACATATAATGACATAGTTTTTCAAGGTTAATGTCACCTACACTAGAACTCTCCCACTTAATAGTAGGCATTGCAATTACACCTAAGAGATGTAAATAATAAACTAAGTATAGTGATCAAGAACCATGTCCTTCTTGCACCAAGAGGACTTATCATTGGTCATTGGCTTCATAGTATAATCTACAACATTGTCCAAAGTGTCAAACTTATCAATCTACTATTCTTAACCATTTATCACACAGAGTGATACTAAACATTAGAATAATTAGTATGAGTATGATACATAACATTTTTGGCCAAAAAAATAGTATTCTAATTGTCACATCCAATCCTCACTATCCTGTAATCAAAACCAATACCATTACCAAGTATTTGTAACCATACCACCTCCTTAAAGGCATGTGTAATAGCCATATAATCTAGTTCAATGGTAGAAAATGAAAATGAAAATGAAAATGTACGATTCCTCTTACTCATCAAAGTCATTTCACCTCCAAAAAAAGTAAATACATAAACACTATTGGTACTTCAACTATCCAAGCCACCTACCCAATCTACATCAACAAACCCACAAATTTACAATGACTTGATTGCATCACTAGTAACATGATAAACCAAACAATAATTAAAATTTCCACAAAATTATGTAACCACTCTCTTAACCATTGGTCAAAAAATAAGTGTTTTACCTATCTAGTTGTCTAATAGGTCTTATTTACATGTTAATTTTACTTAAGTCCTCGAAATACTTCTAGAATTCTTAGTTTTTTAGAGAAGATCTTATCATATCTTATCTACTTAGGCTTTTATTTAATTCTTGTGTCTTAAGTAATTTAATATTGTTGACGCATTTGCCTCATTGTATAGGAAAATAAACATGTCAAGATCTTGTATAATCCTACCTCACAACTTTCCTTTATAATAAATACATCATATGTATATACATATTAAATCTTTGAATCTTACACCCATAATCATAGAAGTATATTCTTGACATTTTCTCTCTTGTGAAATATATTTTTGTCTAGCAACTATTCCTAGGGGTGTTGGGAGTTCTTACTAACTCCTAATTGGTATCAAAGCTCCAATGTTTCAAATCATATCTTAGATCCAAGGGTTTCATCTTGGATTGAAGATTTTGGTAAGTGTATTTTTAGGTTTCAAGGATCTCACATTTGAATCCAAGTCATCAAAGAAAGTTATGTTTTCCTAGTTATATAGAGAATGCATGTTATGGTGATGTAAGTGGTCAACAAGGAGTTTCCTTCTTATTTGATATTTTCCTTCCTTTGTTTCTATTTATAAGTTTCAAGTGGTTGATGTTAGTTTTCCCAAGGATAAATTAGGAACAACTTTATATGAAGACAAAATGTAGAAATAGATAATGTTGTACCTGATAAATTTATTGCACTTGAATATTATGATTTGTGTGATCATGTACATGCATATGAGAACCTCCTTTTGTGTGTAATATGTTATCTTTTTTGTGCACAAATCACTTCAAGTGGATCATATGAGAGTGATGTTGGTGAGTTGAGCTTGGAAGAAGAAGTGTGACACATTTCTAACTTTTATAGAACATGTGTCATAACAAATTCTAAGATTATCCTAAAACTAAGAGACAATTTGAGGAGTGTAACTCTTTGAAAGAAGTATTTCATGACTTAAATATTTTTTCTATTGAGGTTTACATTGTCATGAGTGTATCCAAAGGTTTGATAGCTTCATGTTGTTCCATAGGTGTGCAAAACTGATTGTGTGACTTTCCTTTATCATGAAGGTGTAGCTTCTTGTCATGTGGGTAGTAGTTTCAGTGTTTCACTTGGGCCCAATATGAATTTTGTGATGGTCTTGAGTAGAAAAATTATCTAGGCTTATGATTATCTGATTTATCAAGTTTCTTTTGTGCTAGAGCATTAATTTTTCTCAATTTTGATGTACATGAGGAATTTCCTTATCCATATCAGCTTAGTGAAGAATATTTTTTGTCAATTGTGAATTGGAAGTTCTCCTCTATTTTTTCCTTAGTTCACTCAAGGAGGTGAATAGGTATGAAAATAGCATGGTTTCTTTTTTTGTAACTTTATTTTTCAAGTCATCACCAATTGGAATAAAAATGAAGGATGTGGCATGTTGGGAAATTTTGGTGGCTAATATTTTGTGGTTCTCATGTAATAGCAAGGTCAATGGTCAAGAAAGTATCTGAGCCTTATTGATCTATGATGCATCACTTGGGCAAGAAGTGTATCACCTCATTAATGATGATAGGATGGGGTAATTACTTCACAATCATTAGATAATATGGGACTGAGCTTAGTCACTTAATTTGTAAGGCTACTTGGAATGCTTTGTGTGTTCTTAGATTTGGTAGGACCATCTCATGTAAAGAATTCATCATTGTCTGCCCCACTGTGCTTGTCAAAATGGGTGGAGATAGGAAAAGAGTGGAGCCGGACAGCTTCAAGATGCATACTAGAAATACAAAAGTGTGGAACAAAGTAAAAAGTGGGTATTTACTCCCTTTTATGGAAAAAATCCATGGATTGAATCAGGAGGCTACTAAACATTTTGAAAAGAACTGGAATAATGGGAAACTTACCCTTTTTGGTAGGAAAGTGGAGCTCAATGAAAACCTTATAGCTGAAGTGACTAGAATGTCCACTACTAGACACAAATTTTTTAGGGATAGGGTTTTCTCTGATGAAGTTGTCATCAGATTTCTGAAGAAAGAGAATGAAAGAATGAAACTGGTGAAAATTTTTAATAGCTACTTCAAAGTCGATACCATAAAAGCTCTTTGGAGGAAAGTTTTTTGTGTCATCATGGAGTACATTACTGTGGATGGTCGCTTCACCAGGGTCTATGGTTATCACTTCGCCTTGCTCAACCATTTCCACTACAAGGTTATGGTTTCTTTCCCCTACTATCTTCTCAGTTCTTCGAGCAAAATTCTTGATGATCAAAAGAAAAACCTAAAAAGATTTCCTATTTTGTATACTGGCTTGATTAGGTTAATTGTTGAACATTACCAACAAATTCCTATCCCTATTAATTTGGAAGCCCTTCCTAATTCTGAGGAGGATGATACTGAATCCAGCTATTCAGGGAATTTTCCCAATCTGATCCTAGTTAGGATGGTCCTTAACCCTCCCTCTGTCCAAATTGATAAGAAATATCTTAACCCCATTCTGTGAAAGCTTGCTCTGCACCTAAGCTGGGAAGTTCTACCCTTAAAACTAGAAGTGTTGGAAAGAATCTATTAGGTAAAAACCTTGTGTTGTACTTTGAAGACTCTTCTAATTATGAGGATTTTAGTGCTAACAATACTTGGCCCTTTGTTGCCTCGTCATCGAGCAGAGATGCTAGAATTGGTTCCCTTGTTACCCCTGACCCTGCTAAAACTTGCTTCAACCTAGAAAGGGAACCCACTGTGGATGTCTTTGGTTTAGCTAGGAATAATGTTGTTGACCATTTCAAAATTTTGAAATGGATCTTTCATGAAATCAATGAGCTAAAAATGAAAAACTGGGCCCTTCAAAGTAAATTGGAAGAAAGGGGAGCCAAGGTTACTATGCTTGGCAAGAAAGAGGTGGAGTGAAAAGACCATGGTTCCAGTAAGAAACCCAGAAGCAAGCAGGCATGGACAGAAGGTTGAAATTGAGCTGGATAAAATGAAAAATATTGTTAAAATTATAGCCGAGCAAAACAATAGGATGGCAAGACACAATGCCATCATCATCAATTCCATGACTAAAAAATTGGAAAAAGCTCAATAAGGGTCTTTGGTGGTCGATCTAGAAGAGGTCAATGACAAAAACCAGGATGAGGATGTTGGTATTTCAAAGAGAACTAGGGCTAATTTGAAGAGGAAGGTTCCTCCTACACTGCAAATGATTCAAACCTCTAAGAAGGGTGTTCAGGACATGTAGAACCTGGAGGCTGAAACTGAGTCTATTCTGAAGACTCTGGGTTAGTTGTGGCTAGTCTTTTTGTTGGCTTTTCGGCTTTTTTTTTTTCTGAACCTCTTGGTCTTTGTGGGTGGCTGCTGCTCTTTCTAGTTTTTTCCTTTTGTATAGCATATTTTTTCTATTAGATTCTTTAGTCCTCTCTCTTTTGTTCTAAACTTGGTGGTTTCGGGTCCCTATAAAACCCATTTCACCCTTTATCAAAAACATCTAACACTAATTTATAAGTTGTCAAAACAAATAATGATGTCTTAAGGGGGTGTCTAAAGGGGTCATAATATAACTTATTAAGGGGATGTCTTAAGGGGTTAAAATACATCTTAAGGGGATGACTTATGGGGTCTTAAGGGGATGTCTAAAGGGGTCATAATAGAACGTGTTAATTAAGGGGATGTCTTAAGGGGTCTTAAGGGGATGTCTTAAGGGGTCATAATACATCTAAAGAGGATGTCTTAAGGGGTCATAATATAATTTCTTAAGGGTATGTATTAAGGGGTCATAATACGTCTTAAGGATATAATTGATTTAACAATAATGTATGCATGATATTTAGTGATTTTACACTTAGACATAAAGTTTCAAAGTAGGAAAACATGCAAATTTAAGAAACAAAATATATAGAATATTGATTTGATACATAGAAGTACATAGTGTATGTTTAATTATGTAAGTATCTATGTACATATATGTCATCTCAAAACAATGTTTACAAAATTTGGATATGCCATCTCAAGAACATCTCAAACTTGTGGCTAGAATGTAGTAGGTCTTCACAACACCTAATATCAAAAAGGTACAAGAAATATAAATGAAATCATCAAAACATATATATTTTAATTTATATAAAACTATCTATATGTACAAAACTCAAGTACCTACATTTAAAAGTATTCCACACATGTTTGTAGGTTGAATCTAGGCATCCTCTCCTTTTTGTTTCAAAGTATGAGATCAATTCAATGATGGCTTTAGGATACAAAAAATGACAATAAATCAATTTTAACTATTAATGTCCAAGCAATATCAATATGTAATCAAAACATGTATTTAAATATAATTTAACTAATAATTACCTATTTTTACCAAGTATTCCATGTTGTCTAGGTTGAATTTGCATGGACTAGATCCTTTTTGTGGTTATTCCTTAAGGATGTATAAAAGGAAAATTTAAATCAATTTCAACTAATAACACATTTGACCAATGTCAAAACATGTATTTAATGTATTTAAAAGGACAAAATAAAACTAAAACTATATTTACCTGTATCTAGTTATTCCATTGTATCATCTGCATCCTCTCTTTTTCGTAATGCATCTATGATTACCTCATGCTCTTCCATAGAAATTGACCATAGCACTTTTTTTGAAGGTCTTCCACGATACTGCTTTATTTTTATATTTTTGCCACCATCAAATGTGAATAATGCATAATATTTTTATGTGTTTCATAGTCTTCGAATGCAGGTAGAACATTCACTCTTCTCAAACAAAATTTTGTAGCCAAGTGCCAACAATCACCACCAATCCTATTGGAAAACATGTTCAAAAACCATCATCAAATAAGTTCTCAAAATTTTATTAAGGGGATCAAAGACTTGTTTTAAAAAATTTCTTAAGGGGATCTAAAACTTATTATCAAAATTTGCTTAAGGAGGCATCTTAAGGGGACCATCGTACCTATTGGATAATGAAATCCATCATCATCTTCTCAAGTTGTTATCAACTTATGTATAGTTTCCACACAATGAGCCAACCAATATTATGTTTGCTCTTCATTCCCCTCAGGTGCAATAACATCATACACATGTCCTGCCAACAAAATTCGATTTAATAATTGTGCATATCCATATAAATAATTTTGTATTAAAAAATAACTTAATAAAGTGAAATAAAATGAAATAAATTGAATTAAAATTAACTTCTTGTACAAGGTCTGAAACACGATCATAATCTTCATATGCAAACAATTGATCATTTTCTTCAATAGTTCTTTCATATTGATTATGTGCTTTTGTGGGTATCAATGATCTTTGCTCCCACTGTTTAACCCATTTAGTATTGTAACAAGCTTCCCAATCTCTTGAGATACAAAACTGGAAAAAACATGCAAGCTCCCTTGTCCAAATAGTCCATGCGCTTGTTGTCATACTCCTAAATGAATGCCATTTAGTAGATCCACTAATTGTCTCACAATCAACTCTAGATACAATGTTATCTTCTTCCACCAACCAAAAGAATCGATGAACTGTAGAGTAATCACTCAAACCAAGTGTAGATATTCTTCTATTACACCAATCAACAATCTCATGTGCGTCTCTAAATTTTACTGAATCCTCAAATTTTAATTTTTTTGTAGCAAGAATTATTTTGACACACGCACCAGCTCCATCATGTTCTCCTTTACCATGCCCAATTTCAAAAAAACTCCATATATGTTAGACATTAAGGTCCTTGTGAACCCTACTTAACCAATAGAATATTCTAGCATTTTTGAATTGCCCCATACAATTATTTGACCATATGATGTGTTCTTTCATATGGATTCCTCTTTCTCTTAAATTTCTATAAAATATACTAAAACAATATTGAACAAACTCTGATGAGTGTAACCGGTTGTCACTCAAATAAAAATGATATTCCCTCAAAACTTTTCTATCATCATCAGTGCTATCATCTACATGTCTATAAACAATATGGACAAACATAGCTATTTTCACTGAATTATAATATTGAGATTGAATTTCCTCTTGTGGAGTGAGAGTATAATTCTCTGCAAAATCAACCACTAAAAGTATAGTACCAATTGGAAATGTGTTTCCACATGCACGAAATTGGCCATCAATCCATTGATCATGTTCAGAGTGCATGACATATTTTGGTACAATTTTATTCTTAAATTCACTCAGAAATGCATGCACACTAACTTTTTCTGTAACTAAATCACAGTGCTTTCCTATTTTTCCATCTTTTAAAGAATAGTGAACATTCCTAAATCTTTTTATATCTACTAGTTTTTGTCCAAAATCATGATCAACACTTTCATGTAAACAAATTCTTAAAAATGAAAGATTTCCATAGTTAATGAATTGTCCAGAAATACAAGAACTTAAATAAAATAATTTATCATTAGATTTTTCACAAAACAAACTTGAAATAAACTCTCTTATTGCTTTAGGTATCATATCAATACAACAATCCTATATAATCATGTTAGTATGCAAGGTACAATGTATATATAAAAAAACATCATAAAAATAATGAAATCGAACATTTATTTTACAACAACAAGATATTCATTGCTGATTACTTTTTACATACCAGGTTTTACATTTTTTCAAAAGACCTTTGACTTATTTTAATATTACCAGGTAACACTGAATCACTACAAAATTTTCTATAAAATTCAGTTTGTGTTGCATCTAATAGGTGTTTTGGGTGAGGATCACAAACTTTGGACCCCACCCTTAATTTTAAAAAATCTCTAGCATTAGATGAAACACTAGTATTATCATGCCAATATTTTTCGATCAAAGATTTAATTTCAATATTCAATTTTATATCAGACCTTAGTAGTCATCCACTGAAACTCCAACATTAATTAATAGGATCATTTTCTATACTTTCTCTTCTTTTTTCTGCTCTTAGTAATGTTTTAGGATGCATTTTTAAAACTTCACTAATATTGCTTACCATTCTTTTATTCAAAGTTTATTTATTAACTATAGCAGTAGTTATAGCTCTTCTTGCTGCATTTTTATCTTTAGATCGACAATTTTTTCTAATAGATTGAATGGCACTAGCAACAGTAGACATAACATGTTTTAATGATTGATATTTTCTTTTTGGTTTAACATAAAAGCCTAACCTTTTCATTACTTTCCTCATTTTTTTCATTCTCATCAATTGCATCATTAGTTGACATTGAAATGCAATTTTTTTATGATAAAAGAATTTGGAGTATATTCCATTCGCATGTGTTCTTATTTTCCTCCAAGAAATTAGACCAAGAAGATTATCGAAACACCACTTCCAATTTAAAGAAAAAAAAACATTTTCATTAAATTCAACATCACATTCTATATTTTCATCTTTATCTTCATTTTCATTTACATTTTCATCTTCATTTTCATCAACAAAATGGTTTTCATTTTCATCTTCATTTTCATCAACAAAACAGTTTTCATTTTCATTTTCATCAAAAATACAGTTTTTCTTTTCTGAATATAGTCAATGTCAACATCATTAAGTCCAACATCTTGTAAAACTTCTACATACAAATTTACCATTTCACTAACATGTGGATTTGAAGACGTACCTGGATTTGTGCATATTGAAACATTCTCCATAGCATTCAAAGAGAGATTTGAAGACATAGTAGGACTTGTTTGTATAATCGTATTCTTCTCCAAATTGACTCCTTGCAAATTAGCTTCATCTACAACCATGGTATCCTCAATGCTTACATCTTCAATAGTTGTTGAATTGGTTGCTCCATCATCATTCATTGATTTCATTCTCATTCTTCTTTGTCTTTGTCTTTGTCTCTCTTTTTCTCTATTTGCTTCAACTTCTTGAGGATTCAATGTCTTCCTTCTCTTATTATGAGCTTTATCTCCCATAATTATAAAATTCTCAAGCACAAATGAATGTTAATAGTAAAATACTTCAAAATATTCAATCCAAATTGGAAGTTGAATACCTATTAGGACAAAATTCTTCCTCTTGTGTTCCTAAAAACAAGTAGAAAATTACCACAATTCCACTTTAAAAATTGTTTTCTTCATGCCTCCTTTGAAAAATTCAATCCATATTGCAAATTGAAAACCTTTTGTTCCTCCAAACAAGCACAAAAATAACACAATTCCACTTCAAAAATGGTGTAGATGATGCCCTGTTTGACAAAATCAATTAAAAATAAAGTTAACCACCTGTAAACACAATAGCTTATGAAAAATAAATAAATTTTACTATTCTCAGCCGTACATATGAAGTTGCAAACTTCACTATAATTTTTTGCAATATATTTAAATAAAAGAAACGGGATCCCGTTTATAAAATGGGATCCCGCTTATAAAAATTAGGATCTTGTTTATAAGAAGCAGGATCACGTTCTTCAGTATTGAATGTGGGGACTATTGGCCGGGAAACGAGATCCCATTTCCTTTACAATGGTCTGAATATTATAGAATAGGGAACGAGATCCTGTTTATTAATAAACTAGATCCTGTTTTTTAAAATTTGAATTTTTTTTGCTTTGTTGTTAGGTTTTTTCCTAGGTTTTTGGTTCGGGAAAAGCATTGGAAGTTCGAACCTAGGCCTTCAACCTAGTTTTACCTGCAAGTTGAAGGTCCTAACAATTTCAAAGAAAAATACCGACTTTGGACATATGGTTGATGACCTTTTTTGCAGAATTTTTTGACAAAATTAAAACCCATTTTAGATGAAACAATGCAGATTCTAAATATGTAATTTTTTTTGAAATTGGATTATTTTTTCTATGTTTCAATTAATTTCTAATAAAATTGGTCCATAAATTTTAAATATCAGGGTTTTTACTATTTTAATAACTTTTGATCAACATAACATTTTGACAAACGGATTGCATGAGAACAAACTTCAGACAATTCTTTTCAATTTAAAAAAAAATCAAAAAATACAAGTTTAGGTCATCTTATGCATGTTGTATATGACGATTTTTCAAAATGACAAATCTGCCTAATTAAAAATTAACAAAAAAAAATATTCTATAAAAAATTACAAAAAAATATCAAGAACAAGCTTCAGTGAGTCACAAAACTTTTTCCAAGAGGATTTAGAAAAATACGATAATTTAAGTCAAAATATGGATGTCGTACATGTGTATGGTATGGTAAAAAAGAAATGACTTTTAAATAGTGGTTTTTAGAAATGCCTATTAAAACTCAATTTGTACAATCTGGGTATTGAAATAAATTACATATTTGGAAACTAGACTCCGAGCACTACATTTTATGATTAGTACAACCCAAGCTTGAACTCAAAATCACATTTACTATCAAAACTTTGGCCAAGTTCAAATCAATGAAATTCTCATAACACAACTTTTCTCAATGCCTCTAAAATCCAAAAAGAATGATCACCCAAGAACCCACAATGAGGGTATATAAAAAAAAAAAGCTTCCAAATAAATTCAAAAATAGATATAAAGAATAAAATCACCTCCAATCCGAGATTAACTCAAGAGAAATTTGTAATGAGATAGAACCATCAAAATTATCCTCAAAATGAACAAAACAAGCAATCACAATAACCATGAAACTCACTTTTCCAAGCAACCTCTCAATATCAAATAAAGACATCCCTTCCACCTTTAAACTACTAAGTCATCTATCAATAAACAAGGTTATATTCCTATTAATTTATTTAACAACTTACTCAAATTAAAAGATCACAAATGATGATATCTAAAAGTAAACCCTAACAACAAACCACTTTTACTAGCAAAGAAATCATTTAAAACAATTAAGGAAAACATAGAAATATATTTAGTAAATCACAAACAAACTGCTTTTATTTATTATCATAACATATACATATATTACTAAGAGAGCTCTATCCAATCCATGATATCTAATATCCATATACTGATCCTCAAAACCCATTATTATTGCACAAAATATTTCACCCAAATTTAACCCTCCTCTTGATATTATTAAGACACAAGACATCTTTATTTCATTCAATTTATCAAAATAATAAATCAAATTCATAGAATATTTTGAATTTCATATTCAATTCTTTTTTTTAATCTTGACCCCTATTAATTTTCATTATTTATATATTTCTTTAACAATATACAATTATTAATTATTTCTCAATTCAACTATAATTTCATCACTTAATTAATTTTTACTATGGATTTAAAAATAAATAAAAATTAAAAGTAATTAAATAAAGAAAAATGTGTATTTTCTTTAACTAAAAGAGACTCCTTACACGCATCTATATCTATGCTATAAATATTTTCTTGAGAGGGAAATAATTTGTGAAAAGTTTAAGTTAAAATGAAATCTAACTTAAAAGAAACTCATATGCTTGAGAAGATTTGCTGGAATATTGCTTTATTCCCTAACATTTAAGCTTTAAAGGAAGACATGCCATTTATTAGCAAAGAGAGTGCCGTAAAAATTAGGGAAGGTAATTTATTTATTTATCTTTTGAAAGAATGCGTTCAATATGAATGAAGACTTCAAGATATAAAGCAATACGTTTACTATAGAAGACATGCCTGTTCCAATCTTTTCAATGCGTTTGTGCAAGTAGTTTAGTTTCAAGATGATTACATACAGGTTTAGAGGTGCGACTACATGCATTTTATGATATGATCCTGTGTTCATCCTCTTTATTAGAAAGATGGTTATGCATGCAAATTACGGAAGCATAAACTAGGATACATGAACCACTTGTCAAAGAGAAACCCAAGTCGTCCTCCATAGATTCAACTGGAAAAAGTTAGAAAGCTAAAACAACCGACCCAAGGGAAAGAAAGTCGAAGGTATGGTTTATACTACTGATCTAGAATCTTCCCTAAGTCGAATTAAGAGATGCAAGGATATTAACTGTTGGAATGAGTTTTAAACAAGATCTTTCTAATCACTGGGTTCTATCAACCTCTGTCCATATACTAAAAGGGAATCGACGCCCCAGCAACCGAAATAGAATGCATGGGAATAAGGTGGATATCCAACAACAACTATGCAAAATTATTGATTACAACTAACAACTGCCAAGACTAAATCATAAGCATCGAATACAAGCGTTCAAGTGTTAAGGAGGTTGCGCAATTTCAATGTGATCCAAAAGCAATGCCTTGGTTGCAGGAATATCGACTTTGTTGGTTATCCAAAAGGGCTTGCATAAAAGCAATAAAGGCAAGTAAACCAACCCATGAATTTCCAGTTGACCCCTCAATGATCCAAAGTCAAAAAGTGATTTTCCTAATAAGCCAAGCTCAAGGGACCAAAATTCCATTGATGATAGCCATGACTTAGCTCCAAGGACAACAGAGTTTGTATAAGAAGACTATATCAATGCCCAAACAAAATTTTCAAGGATTTTAATCTATAAACAACAACAAATCAAGGAAACAACAATATAAATGTGTACATGTATATACGCCAAAGCCAGGTTAGCAACAAAATTAATTCATTGCATTGACCTCAGGACCAAGCAAAGATGGCCGAAGGAGGTAGACATGCTTATCTATGGCGCGAGCAGTAAGATAATAATCATAAGAGAACATCTCTTCCTACCCTGCCAAAGATAGGATGCATCACAGTCGACCCTCTCAGGCAACAACTCATCCTATCGGCCAAGATCTAAACCGAAAACCAAAATTATATAGGCCATGACAAATTAAACAATGCAGAGGGTTTGGAAGCGAATTTACCAAGGCACCGGAAGCTTTTGATGAAACAACAAGCAAATGGAAGTATCCATAAATGTGTAAACAAGACGATACATATGGAGAACCAGAAAGACATAAGAAGTAATAATAATCCAATCCTGGCTTAGAGGATTGAGCTCAGTGGAAAAGATAAGAATAAGGCCCGAATATTGGGTAACAACGAATTACAGATACAATATATCGAATTTACATTTCAACCGAATCACAATACAAACAGTTTCTTCAAATAGACATGTGGGTGAATATCCACAACCTACATAGACAAACGAAAAACATGAGCAAAACAATTCCAACTTGGAGTCCTACCTTCGCGACGGAAGAAATAAATTGCAACCCGAGCTCTTTCTCAATCCTCCAATCCGTTGTCCAGAAGAAACACTCTTTTAAAATCTATAGACTAAAAATAGGGGAGAAGACCCAGTATCCGCTAGGGCTAACTTCACACAACTGAACTGTAGAATTCAAACAATACATCGAATCGAAAAAAAAATTTATGGGTTTTTTTCGCTCACTAGTTAAGTGCTTAGAACTAAAGTTTTGGCTTATGGGCAATTCGATCGAGTGCAGGAGCATTGGATATGCGTGTGGAGGTCAAAAAGTCACCTTTTAGAGGTGTTGTCCATTTGTCGCCACCTAATGTCCTAGTATCTGCCCTCTATAATTTCAATCAATTATAGTTGTTTTAGCACTTAAAATCCACTCAAATCATTCACTTTAGCACTTAATGAGCAACTATTGGTGTTTTTGTAATTAGTCATTCAATAAAATAAAGTTTTTTAATGGATCAAAGTGAATTTTTTTTGGGGGGGTTAAGTGAGCATAATTTCAATCAATTATAGTTGTTTTAGCACTTAAAATCCACTCAAATCATTCACTTTAGCACTTAATGAGCAACTATTGGTGTTTTTGTAATTAGTCATTCAATAAAATAAAGTTTTTTAATGGATCAAAGTGAATTTTTTTGGAGGGGGTTAAGTGAGCATGGAGGTGGCAGTAATTGAATGGGGGCGGTAACTAGGTCCTTTCCCCTAACTGATAGAGAAGCAATCATAATTTTGCAGAGACAAATCTTGATGCCTCCCCTCGAAACATAACGTCCACTCCCCTCATCAATCATAATTTTGCAGAGACAAATCTTGATGCCTCCCCTTCAAACATAACTTCCACTCCCCTTATCTTCTCGTTACCAAGGCTAAAATTAGCTTATCCTCTCTTTTTTTCTTTCAATTCACTTTTATTAAATTAATTATTTCAAGTTTCCAATTAACATTCCGTTTGAAGCCTTGCTTAGCTTTCTTTTTATCTTTTTCTAAATTCATATGAAAAATCCCCTTATTTTTATAATTAAACAATTATCCTCTTAATATGATAAATTGTCAAATATTAAAAAATAATATTAATTAATTAATTACACAAGCTCGTATAAAGTATTCAATCACATAATAAACAATGAAACAATGATGGGTACTTACTCAATAACATTCTCAACAATAAAACGACATGACCAGCAATCAAACAACTCACTTGGATGTCAAGAACAACCAAAACGGAGGGGCACTACACTCCATCTCAAGAACAACCAACATATCAAATCAATCGAATAATTCATCCATCATTACCTCTATTTGAAGTATTGAAGATTTGGATTAGGTAGTGCATGTTGTTGTTTTATCATTTTTGTTTTATCCAAATTTTTCATATACACGAGTCTAATTGTAGATGAATTAAATTTAACAGAAAATGTCATTATCAGAAATTAGATCTGTGGTAGTATCAATGTCTTGCGCATTGTGGATGATTTTGCTTTTGACCAACTTAACTGCCAAGATTAAATTATTGATCTCATCCTTGCCAATTACATATTGTAGGTTTTATTTATCTATTGACAATCACTTCAGCGTAAAATTAAACATGTTTTGACTATCAGTCAAACAGCTAAGCATGAAAATTAAATACTTCCTCATAAAAATTATTGAAACAAACTGTGGCTGATTAAACCTCCACTCACAGGCCAAATAAATGCAACAAACGTTTTATAAACCAAATTATTAAATGCATTATGTTTCTCAGGTCATAATGATCGCGTGTGTTTTTCTTTCTGGGCAGCTCAAATTCTACTTCAATAAACGCAGGGATGAAGGAATTTCACTTTTGGAAAAGACTTTCAATGCATCTCACTCTAGAGCCACATTTTCAATGGATTTAATAAAGTTCAACGGAAGTGGGGGGAAAAAGGAGAGCAAATATTTTCATGCAGCGGTTGATCTCTGTCAGAAAGTTGAACTCCTTGGGCATAACGGTGCAGTATTGTTTCTTGCCTTGCGTTATGGCTTTGTTAGAAATTCGCGAACAGGGCGTCTGCAAAGGAAAACACGAACAATCGATAATTATTTCAATTATGATTCTACGAATAAAATTGTACAGGCATTATGCAAATGGTTTAGTGATCACCCACCAGGAAATGAAATGAAGTTATGTTCAAACATCAGTTGTAGATGACCTGAAACAAGGAAAAATGAGTTCCGCAGATGCCCACACGCTCGTTGCAAAAATGACTTTTTCTGCTCATGTGTTTTTTGATACATGTCTTATAAATCAGGGCACACCTGCACTGGCCAAATTTCCAATCATTTTTCCTTTTGCTTCTTATTACCTTTCTGTATAACCAATCTATCTTTTTCATGGCCATCATACACATTTTGCTTGACCATTTGTCTTATATTTATGGAACAAAAAAAAATAATTTGAAATCATCTATTCTTATAACCTTGATCTCTATTGATTTTTGGATTTTTGTCTATAAATTTTCAAATAACTAGACTTCTAGATAGTGATGTCTTTTGTTGCACTCTTAGGGTTTTTATCTCAAATTTATAGTGTTTAAAAAAGTAATGGTATCCATCAATTTTCAAACCAAGATATGAAGTGTAAAATGTTTTCTAGGTTTTTCTCATGGACTAGAATAAGTATGGTCATATATGAAGATTTCATGTTGAGTACAATGTAAAGACCAATAAAATGAATAATGTTGATAAATATAATCATGAGTATATATGCCAAAATATAGATGCCGAAAAATAAGAAAAATAAAACATTGAAGATTATGAATGAGGATAGAGAAGGCATGTTGTTGTCACTTAATAACAAGGTAATAAAGGTACAAATAATAAAAATATAAAACCAAAATAAGGTAAAGTATAATCATAAGGTGATTAATTAGTAAATGTGTATAGCATGTTATAAACTATGTAGAATTAGTTATAATTCAATCATGTATGATTTTAAAACATGTGGTATAAAGTAAATAAGAAAATGAATCATATTGTCATTAGTATGTATCATATGGAAATAGGTGTTCATTGGCTATCAAATTTGTGGCTCCAAAAATTCTAAAGATACTCAATAACACAATAAGTCAATTACATTAACTTAGATATAAAGGTAAGAGTTGTTATTAGACAATGGACAATTAGGCATCAAATCATAACAAATGGCATGTGTTCTTCTTCATTAGGTTCTTACAATCTAAGAGGGTGTTATTCTAAGGTTAGAAATAGGAAAATTAAAAACAAATACAAGATTATAATCCTAGCCTTGATAAAACCATGTGCTTTTTGGAAACTATGAATACAACAAAAAGACCTAATTTAATGCAATTAAAAATAATATTACGCATTGAATGAAATATGAAAATAATTTGTACCACTTCACATCAATCCCCTTAACTTTGTTTACACATGTGCAACTTGCAAATAAATTTAATATGGCATATTGAAATTTTAATCAACTCTATTCTCACAAAATATTGTGTTAACTCTAAACCATAAAAGAGACAGGGTCCAAAAATACTCCTAAATGTGAAAATTGCATTTAAATATTTGAAAATGGTGGTGGGAGGATAAGTTAGAGTAGAATGATTCCTTTATCATGTATTTTTGACATTCAAAATGTATATTTCTATCTATTAATTACATGCATTATTAATCATGCTTCATAAATCCATAACTAAAAAGAAAATCTCATATAATGTACCAAAATGACTGTATTTTAACTACACCTTAAAATATTTTTATAAATCAATTTTTTGAGGACTAAATAATAATACAATAATAGGTTGATAAATATACCCTTTTGTATACATAAAGCATACATATCCCATAATATATTTTGTTAACCTCTATTAAATTTTATCCTATATTTCTTGATCCTCTCCTAGCCCATTGAACACTAGTATCTCCAAGTTCATATTATGTTCAATTATTCCCTTTTATTCCGATACCATTGTACCCTCTCTCATTTCACCCTATGTTCAATTATCCCCCCTTGTTCTTGTCTCTTTAACCCTTCTATATTATACCACCTCCCTCCATATTTTATCTTATACATAATACCCTTATGTTGATGCCAAAAAATGCTACTCCACTTCCTAAAAAAAAATATCACTCACAAAGCTAAGTTCTTCATCATATAAGTGAGATCATCTCATCAAAAAATTGTGGAGGGTTAATGTCCAACTCTACAAGAGTGGATAGTTTTATCTCCTAATCTTTAAGATATATTAGAATCAATAGGTTGTTCCTATGGGTATACCTTAACATCTATTGGCATCACATATAATGAACAAAAAATAATCAAATGATAGCCAAACCCAACCTACGTACTAGTCCCCAAAGACTATCACTTAACCAAGTAAAACAATGTACAATACAAACAATTCATTCATTTTGAGGATCAATGAAGATTGATCCCTAGTTATATCATGGGGTTATGAATGTATACAAACTATTCCTACTCCTATACTATTGGTTTATGTGTTTTTATTGATGAATTGAGATTGGCTAGGTAGACTAGAGACTAGTGCATGCAATGGACCATAAAGTCATGAATAGGTGACAAGAAAGAAAACCATTAAAGAAAATATATAAGAATTGATTTGGGCACATACTCCATCAAAGAAAAAAAATTATACAATTAGCATACTTAGTCATCGAAAATGAGTTTTATATAATCCGTTTGAAACATAGAAAAGGCCATTAAAAGGATTACAACATTTATAATATTGTTATATTCACCAATTGCATGTTACAATCATACAAGTAATTATGGCAAGGGAATTATTTACAACCACAAAATACCTTCCTATAGAAATAAAAACATCAATGGATTTATCCTCTACACAACATATATACATGAAACTAATCCTTCACATACCTCATGAATCCATATTCATCCTATAATTGGACAAGGCATTAGTTGAAACCTGAGAAAAAATGTATACCTACACAACCTTCAAAAGCCACAGGAAGAACTAGCCCTTTCCAAAATTTATAACCTTATACAACATATAAACATATGGAACCAAACTATATACAACAACACTATTCACATATAAAATTCATCACCTAGGATCAATCTAACACACAAAAAATATTCTATATCAACAAAGGCCAATCATACTCATTACTAGTGGATGGGACAATCATTTCATGAATGCAAGTGGGTGGAGTATCTAGCAAAATAAACACACCATCAAGATAATTAACCACAACAAAAAAAATTCATTATATGCACAAGCAAAAAAAACATCATGGACCTAAGCTCTTTCCAATGTTGATTCTTTTAGACCCAACAGGGACCAAAGACACTTTCACATAGCTAACTTCTTTCTATCTTAGTGGTTCCATGTTGTGGCACTAAAATTATCAAACCCTCAACAAGGCATATGGAATTCATCAAAGCTCAAGAAAATTGTATTCTTGAAGAAAGGAGAAACATTAAAAATCTCAAACCCCTATCACACACTCTATCATGCCTCAACCCTATTGTGTTCCTTCTCCCATCAACTACCTTGGCATTTAATTTAAATTTTTAAGTCAATTCTCCTTGTTGGGTTTGGATTACAAAACTAAGAACACATTAAGGGCTCCTAAAAATTTTGATACACTAGGAACCATCGATAGACACCTTCCACTTTGACTTAGCCAATATTTTTTATGTTTTATTTTGGTCAATTTATTAAAGCATATGGAGGGGAAAATCTAGTATATACCATTTTATGACATGATGAGCCTTATATAATTCTCAAAATAAATTATTAATCATGGATCATGTCATATCAACACACACAAAAGAAGGGAATCAAGAATAGCTGACATTAGTAAATTGAGTCCCAATAATGGCTCTAGTTGAGCATATGTGCCTCTCATAGTGAAAACAAGAATATAGATATTTTATAAAAAAAAAACTAGGAAAAATAAGAAATAGAACTAACTCATGGAAGAAAAAAATGTATAAATATGATGGGATAAAAAAAAATGCAAAATACAATATAGACAATAAAGGTATGGCTATGAAACAAAATTTTGGGATATTGTAGGGAAACCCTACTAAGGATGGAAATAAATTTCTTTCCTTTGTCAAACACCATCATGTTGAAGGAATTAATTTCCCTCAACTTGTAGTTTTATCTTTCACAAAAATTCAACAAATATAATTCTTACAATGTGTTCAAACCCTAGGTATTCATTCATAAATTCTATTCTTGGAATTTATAAATTATTCATGTCTTTATTTAGAAGTATCTACCAGAAAATTCCCTTATCTTATAAATTCTATAATTTAGGTTGACTTGTGATGATTGATATAAGTTGTACCTTGAACCATACGTTATTTTCCTTTCACTTATATCCACCAATTGATAATTATCTATCATAATGCAGAAAACAAAACAACCCAAGTAGTATTATTTTTTTTCTACTACCTATGATTTACTAATTATGGTCCATGTTACCCACACTTGGCCATATCCTACTTCTTTCTTAGTTCTTAGTTTCTCATTTGTACATGTTTCACTACCTTATTCATAGTGAATGCACTATTTTCAATAGGTAATATGTGTTAGAATTAAACTTTATTTGACCACTAATGGTTAACCTTTAAATAACATCTTGATTCCTATAAGTTTATTTTCTACCACCACCATAATAACCTCTACCACCATAATACTCCTAGTATGACACATATCATTGTCCCTTTGGATTTTTGTCTTATTTGGTATTAATTTTCCTAGTATGGCACTTTTCATTATCCCTTTAGCTCCAACAACACTTGTAGTCTTCAAGAGATCAAGATACCTTAGCTCACTGCAATCAAAAATCTTGTGTTATAGCTCACACTACAATTCACACATCTACACAAGTAACTTTGCATCACATCACTCAAATTTATTCCACACCTCATCTCACATCAATTCACCTTGTATTTATACCATCCAAAACTTGAAAAAAAATTTAAGTCAGATACACTCACCTTGCACTTTACAAATTCAAACTAGATCAGCACTAAACATTCATGTGGTGGATATGAATGAAACTGTACAAACATAGAACTTAAATAGGACCAAAATTAACTCTCACATGCCATACTACACTTTCATTAATGCTTGATCATCTTCAAATGTATTGTAAACACCAGGCCAGTCGTTAGCTATGCAAGTTACACCATTAAAATTTGAATTACACGCTTCCTAAGATCCAAAGATGAATTGAAAAACACATACCAAACTTCATCATGATCTATAATATTCCTCTATAAACACTAAATACATCAAAAACCTTCACTATAATTCACACTTTTAGAATGTACACAGCTTGTACATTTAGACTATACTGCCAAACATTGCAACAATAAAATCCAACTTCCAAAGCACTAAACCACAAATACTCTTGATCTAGGTAAGAGATTAACACATGTGAGAGGTGAACCTACAATCACTTATGATAGATAAAATATACCAAATTATCCATTTTAGAAAACTCAAATAAACTACTCCCTATGAAATTGTTGATCAAACATATAAGAGAAAACATGAAGTAAGGCATGCAACATAACCAACTAAATATGTAAATGTAATTTAAATCAACCAAACCATCATCCCATAGGGATATTAGTGCTCACTTTATTTGAAAATAGATACCTTTCCCAAACCCTTTTGATAAGCTCTAGATGTGATGAAGATAAAAGTGTCTATAGTGGAAATGCATAATCTTGTAGATGATATTGTGGAGTATAAGTGCCTTGTATTTATAGATTGAAGGTTTGAATAATGGAGAGATGGGAGGAATGTGGGACTAATGAAGACCCAATGATATTGTGACATTTGTCAAATGACTAGTGGAGGAAAGTGGAGCACATTTTGGAGAATGTTCTTGGTTAATGCATATGGTTGAGGATTTGAGAGGTGTAATAGAGACAAATGCATGTGTAAGAGGCATTAAATGCATATGGTTGTGATGTTTTGGAGGGAAATGGCTTAGGAAAGAAATTGAAATAAGTGGAGTAAATGAAGGAATATTCCTTGGGAATATGCCTTGTTGAGGAAAAATAAGTTAATTAGATAATTAAAGAAATTGATTTTCATGTGCAAGTTGGTGGGTTAGTTAGGGGTTTAGGTTTCACCTAGGTTGAGAAAAAAGCTAAAGAAATGAAGGATTAGTATTAGGAGTTAATTAATTTAGGATTAATTAACTTGGATGAAAGTAGATGATTTATTGCACTTAATTTAAATGTTTGGGTTTATTTAAATCAAATGAGAGAATTTTAGAACATTAGGATTTTAATTAAATATTGTGGATGTTAAATCTACATTTTGGTTAGTATAAAAAAACACACGAGTTGTTAATTGAATCAACCAAATAAGATAGAGCATCCCTATGAAATAATTGATCATACTAAAATATGCAAGCACATCAAATCATGACCAAACCCTATCTCATAGTGGATTGGTACTTCTATGGAAAGAAGACCTTTCCCAATCCTTGCTTAAGCTTCATGATAAAAATGATTTAAATATGATATGGAATGCTAAGATATGGAGTGGAAAAAATCAGTTCTCCAATGAAGAATGACTTTGCATAAGCTTTTTAGATGAAATTGTGGAGGATTTGCTTGAGGATGAAGCCTCTATTTAAAGATTTTCAAATGCTAAGAGTGCCAAACATGGAGGATGTGGGACTAAGATTGGAAAAATGAGAGGAAGACACTTGTCAAGTGGTGAGTGGTTGATACATGTGCAAGATTTGGGAAATGTGCCCAAGAGGGGGGAAATTTGAATTCAAATTTGTGCAATGAATACTGAGTTTGACCTTTGGAAGGGGACATGTAAGAGACATGTAAGGCCTCACAAATGCTCTATTGGGTGTACATGTCCACTAGGGGGGAGATTCAAACTTGGAGAATATTCTCCCTTTATGCCAAGTTGAAAATAAAGATTTTGATAAATCAATTAAATGCAATTTCATGTGCAAGTGGTGAGGATTAGCATTTAATCAGGATTAATTAGCTAGGATGATGATTAGGATGAGTTTGACCTCTTTGACTTAGATATTTGATTTATTTAAATGAGAAAAGGAAAATATGAATTGGATTTCAATTAAATGAAGTCCTAATTTATTTAATTAAATGGATGATTCCCGATAAAGGTTGAATGATTTATGAGAGATGAAATGGTATTATTTGATTAAACCTTTGGATTGACCTGTATGCATATTTTGCATGTCTACATTTTGCCCCTCTTTGAAGCAATTTACTTGTTGCATTGGTTAAAAGAATAAAATTGCCGCAATCAAAATTTAAAAAATTTCTAATTTTTCGAATGCCCCAGTGCAAAGTAGTACACTGGTACATTGCCCCCTCGAGAGATTGAGCAAAAAGATTCAATTTGAGGGTCGATCTCATGATAAAGAGGTTCAAAATGGATGGTTATGGATGATGATGCAAATGAGATGGCTTTAAGATGCTTAGAATAAAAAATCTATATTATTTTAAACAACTTAAATGATGATATGATGTGAGATGGATGGAATGGATGATGTGATATGCTATTATTTAGCAATGGATGATTTATGAGATGCTGAGACTAACAAATCTATATTATGATGATAGTATGAATGCAATGCATGTGAAATGATCGATGGTTCTTATTATGTATGATATGAATGATGTGGTATGCTAACAATTTTGTGGATGCAGGATGGATGCATGATGGATGCATTGGTGATCATGATGTTAGCACATAAATGAGATGATGACAAGAGGATCCAAGAAGTCCACAATCTGATGAGATTTTATTAGAGATGATGATGATGATAGATGATGATGATGATAAATGATGATGATTTTCTTATCAAGGATTGGGATTTTAAAAGGGCTACTTACCTTATGTTTGATTACACACATAGGTACGATGCATCAAGATATAAAGAACCAGGATGGCGTTGTACCTAGTGCGATGTACTTTGACTCAACAAGCAAATAGGAGTATTCTTGTTCACACTTGACATACAAAAACCTTGCTAAGGCGTACCTAACAAAGAAAGTATTCACCAAGTTATTTTACAAGAACGTCCAACAAGCACATCAGACAAAAGGTTAATGATCGTTGCCCCATTCCTATTTCTCTAAATCCTTCATTGGGATATCATTTAGAGGTCCTTGGAATGAGTGCAATAAGATAAATCAAAAGAAAAGATCAACTAAGCAAACAAGCCAATGTTCTTCATATCGCTAGCCAAAGGGGTGTGTTTTGATAGAATAAGAATCCAAGGTGATATCCAAAATGATGCCCATTGTCGAAACGATATATCCTAGGACATGCATTGTATAGGATGATGATGGTTTGATAAGTTGATTGATAGGCTATTGATATAAGGTTGACTATAATGTTTGCGAATGATCAAGAGTTTGATTTTGTTTTAAAGGTTTGTTGTTTAGATTTAGATTTTATGATTGAAGGTTGCTTTTGTTGACTGCTATGATTGTTTTTGTTTGCATTGCCAAAGGATGAAGATGACGATCAGTTTATTATGGATGATTGATTTTCACATGTTTTGATGACTTGGATATGGATATGTGTGAGGATATCAGTGCTCTGTTTGGGATTTTGTTGAAAATCAAGCTAAGGTTGATTGATCGAATCGATGGATTGATGATGATGGTAACATTGTTGAGGATACACAACAATGCAAGGATTGTATTGATTAGGATTGATTAAGATTGATGGTGATAACATTGTTGAGGAAACACAACAATGCAAGGATAGTGTTAAGCAACACAAGGATTGGGAAAGATATCCCAAGATGATGGATTGATTGGATTCAATTGATCATGATTGATGAAGCTTGATTTGGAACAAAAGTTATTTGGATGATTTGATGTGGCGTTTGAAGGGTGTGTTTGATGCAATTGATATTGATTATTTGGATTGATGTTCGATGGAAGATGAAGCTTGATAAGGAATGTCTTTTGTCAAAATATGCCATGGGCTAGTGACTTGGATTTTGCATCACAAATGCCTTGACCAATTTGGTTTCATGTTTACCAATGTTCAGATCACCACATAAGTTGGAGCATATAGATCAAGATTTATTCCTAAAGCAAGATGTACATATCTACCCCCAGTGTCTAGCAATGTATGGAATGCAATGGGTGGATGCTCAGATAAGTATATGGATGGATTGATATGGTATGCACGCAAAGGATTTCAAAGATTATCTTACGATAGGATAAAGTGTTTAGATAAAGGATGTTGATTTGGACAATGTTTCATGGCTCAGATAATGTTGCATAGGATAGGATCAATGATAACAACCCATGTCAAGATGTTGACCATAAGCAAGCGTAAAGTGTGCCCCAAAATTTCATCAAGATCAAGATAACTTGGACTATGGATGAAGATGCATGAAAATGGATTGGATAAATGGTGTGTGGATGAGTGGATTTATTATAGTTGAGATAGATGGAATGCTCAATTTATTACAGATGGGATGAGATTATTTCATTTGAATTGGTGCACGTAGATGCTTGATTCTACACATGACGCCTATTTTCCAGGATTTCATCATGGTCTTGCCCAAAGCGCAGCACATGTAGTTTTCACTAGAGGACAATTTTTCTCTTTAGTGTTTTCAATCCTTTTTCTGATTTTTTTGGATTTTCATTTTTTTTTTGGTTTTTTTGAAAGATTCATGCTGACCCACCTGGTGATGTTGATGTAGATGTTTTTTTCATAATGTGCCATCGGTATCCTACCTGAACGTGCTTTGATAAGATATGTGCACTTGAATACAACTGTTGAGATTCTTTATCTACTTTGTCGATATCGGAGTTAACTCTGTCTTTATGCATACATCATGATAGATTTCCTTCAGAATCCTTATGATGAAGGGTTGTTGCCAATACATGGTCAATGTAAGAACTGGATATCATGTGTGGAGCTATGGATGGAGTGTGTTTAGGGATAAAAAATGGATTGGTTGACAGCTTGGAACCTTTGACTCTCCAAACTTTGGAAGACGAGCAATGATGGGTGGATACAAAAGTGTGCATGGAATTAGGACCAACTACTTGATACACTTTTTACGTCACTTGAAAAGGTTGTTTTTTCTTTTGCGATCTTTGATGGATACTTTCCCCTTTTTTATTTTGCCCCATAGTTTCTTTGACAAATGGAGTTTGATAGGGATGATCTTTCTTTGTATTCTTTGGTATCCATTTGTTTTTTATTTGTCCGTTATGCTTTTTAGCTTCTTTTTATTTAATAACATTCTTCATACTTTGATTCAATACTTTCTTTTGACATTGGTCCCAATTCATGGATGGGGTAATAGGTGGATGAAGATTCATGACACGACTAGTTGTAGTATTGGCATCGATTTTATAATAAGGATTCTTCGTGCTCCCTATGTTGACGTTTGCTTGAGATGGAGTTTCCCCCAGTATGGTGGTAGTAGTACCTTCCTACTTTAATTCTACCTATTCTGAGAACTCTTGTTTAGAATGCATTCTCTGATCAATAATCACTGTAGATGACATCATTTCCATTTGCTGCTCTGCTAATTCTAGAATATCTTTTTCTATTTGACTTGTTTCCTTGAGTGGATACATGATTTCCTTAGTTTGAATTTGGGATATATCCAATCTTGATGTTGACAACTCGGTCTAATTGTAGGAATCAGTAACCTGCTCTTTTTGTGTAACAATGTCAGGAATAAAGGGATCCTGTTCTGAATGAAGATCATCTATGTGTCCATCCTTAGAAAGCATCTCATGGTTAGATGGAGGAGTATGTGCTATGTGGATATTATCATCTTTCATAGATAGGAGATTTTCCATTAGATCATTGTAGTATCTTGGAGATACAAATTCTTGATCTCGAATGATTTCAGAGTTGCTTTTGACATGCTTTGGATCAAGTTCTTGACATGGGTCAATTTCAAAGTATGGATTGCTTACAAATGGTTCTTGGATGTCATCATTATATATGATAAGTGGTTCCATATCCTCAAGTGTTGAGTTCAAGTTTCCTTCAGTATCTGTAACCATGAGGTCAAAGGTGGTCAACATGTCTTGGAAAGGATCATTGCTAGACTTTGGTGAAAGAGTTTGATCATGCTTTGGGATAAATTGTTGAGATATGTCATCTAACTCATAAGGCGATGTAGAGACATTTTCAACATGATCATAGGTGAATGGATCATGCATTAAGTCAATAGGATCAAATAATCCTAACTCTACTTCAAAGAGATCACTAAAAAGTGGCTCTTGATGCATGGTGAGTGGATCATCAGATTGTGTAGATGCATCCTCAATGTGCTCCTCGATGGAGAGGTTTTGATCATTGTTTTCGACAATTGCGGTGGAGAGATTGTGAATATCTTCGACCATAGATTCAAGTGATGTTGGTATTTCTTGAATTGGCTCAATGTCGAGTATTGTTGGTGGATTTTGATTGTGATTCAAAAGTGACTCTTGACATATGTCAATTTGATTATTGGATGAAGTAGACATAACTTCAAGGTGCTTAGTGATGGATTGATCTTGATCCTTGTTCTTAATAGTTGTCATTTTTTGTGTTTGTGCTTGTGTTTGTTGAGTAGCTTGAGAGGCTTGGGCAACTTGAGAGGATTGTTGCACTTGTTGAGCTTGTGTTGGTTGTTGCATGGCTAGATATTGTTGGAATCCCTTTTGAAAAGTAGCTTGTAATGTCACATTGTATTGGCTTGATGTGGTGGAAGTTGGTGGTGGTGAATTCAGAATCATGTTGGATGTAGTGACAAGTGTTTGAGATACGCTCAGAGCGATCATGGTAGTGAGGGATTGAGGTGTGATAGGGGTGGATGGAGTGATCGAAGTGATAGAGATGGTTGGAATGACCAAGGTGATAGGTCCTTGGGAGACCATATTTTGATTTGTCAGGATTGATGTTGTTATTTGATTATATACCATCTGTTGGTGCGATATCGATGGTATATTCAAAGGATTTGTCATGATGGTTTTAGGTGGATTGATTTGGATGGAGTGATTGGTGCTAGGTAAAGGGGGAAGCCCTAAACCAAGGAATGATATAGGTAATGGTGGTGGAGATTTCCCTTGGCACAATGCCTATACTATTTTGGAAAGTGCCACAATTTGACCTTGCCAAATTTGTTCTTGATTTAGATCTTGACTCTCTTGATATAGTTGATTTGGCTCTTGTTTAAGCAGATTTGGAGTGTGTAGTTGTGTTTGATTTTGGACAATATTCTAATTTTTTATGACACTCAGATTTGGCATGATAGGTTGAAATTGACCATTGTTCATGTTTGGAATATTTGTATGATTTGTAAATGAATCCATCCCAAAGTTTGTTGGATTCATTTTTTTAGAACCTGCACTTGGTACGTTCTCCTTTAGCATGTAGGGATTTAGTGGGATGACATTTTTTTGAAGGCTCATGCACTGATTGTTCGATTGATGGATTTGTAGGTTTGGATTTAGATCTCCCATTGGGAAATGTGCTCCAATCTTTGATTTGGGCATACTCTCAGTTGTTGTTCTATTGACATTTGTCAAAGGTAATGGTCCCATGTATGGATTGTATAAGTGTGAGTTTTGATAATCAATCAACATTGTAAGGCTTTGAAGATTCAATTGATTTGGATTACTCAAGATGTATGGATCAAGTTTATATTCCATGTTCTTCTTGTGTTTTGACCTTGTTGTAAAAGTGACCTCTAAGGTTCTTAGGACCAATGACGAGATGGAGGATGAAAGGTGGAAATGATATGAGTGTTTGAATGTTTAGGGACTTTGTATCAATGCTAGACTTAGGGTTTGATTTTGGTTGGTTTGATTGGATTTGGATAATGAACTTGTAAACCCTAAAATGTTGGATGTGATCTTAGGATAAACTTGTTCAAAGGATTGCTAATTTAATTAAATGTATGAGAAATGATGCATTCTCATACATCTAACTAAACAAGGTGATTTAGATTTTGATGATTTACCCAAGTCTAGAATGATGTTTTGAAAGATCTAAAGTTGTTTGGTGGGATGGAGTTTTGATAGATGTTTGAGATGGATGAAGTGTTTGATTTTGATCCTCAGAGACTTAGAGAGACTTTGTTTACCAGGCCAAGGTATTGAAGAACACACTTTTCTCTAAAGAGTAATTCAAACCCAAAAGACCAATGTTTTCTCAAAAGATGATAAAAAAAAAAACAAGCACATGTATGGTGTCAAATTTGTTATCTTTGCTTTAATGACTTCTTTTTACCAAAAAAAGACACTTGATTATGTTTCAAATTGAATTTCCAATGTCACAACTTCTTTTCATCCCACAAAGTGCCATGTGGAAGTTCCAAGAAATCAAGACAAGGGTTGCCTAATGTTGACCTTTGTAAGAGAAAATTAAGATGTAAACCCATTTACTTAGAAACCTCTAAGGACATAATCCCTAGGGTAAGCAATAGTTCTTGGGTTTTGTCAAAGGTATTTTCTCTAACTAAGGGGTTTTAAATTTTGATAATGATGTTGAATGTTGGTTTTCCAATGTTTTTGTTGGTGTGAATAATTGTCTTGTACCTAGCTAATTAATTCACTACGTAAATTAGGGGACATATTCACATGGTTAAGTTTACTTAGGTAAAAGATTCTTTCTAGAAGTCTTAGCTGGCATTTCTAGAACTTATCTTATCTAGCTAGGATGCATCATTTCCTAGGTGATTAGGTTGTTGGTTGTCTCATGTCATAGGATCATGACATTTGTCAACATCATATTCATACCTATCTCTCAACCTTGCCCATATAAGCAAGGCATCTCATGTACATTTGTATTCAAGCTAATCAAGCAATAGCAATTCAACCATTAATCAATCTTGCATTGTGAAGCAAGCTTTCTTGCCATTCTCTCTCTTGTGGAAGTGGTTTTGGTCGCAACTGATCTTGGGGGTGTTGAGGAGTCACCATCAACTCCTACATGGTATCAAAACTCTCGAGGTGTTGCAGATTCTATAATCAAGGGAAAATCCTAAAATTATTATTATTGGGTTAGCACAATAACAATCAAAATTCCTATGAAAATAACAAAGCACAATGGAAGTGAGGTGAAGACAAAAGGGATAGTGTTACCCTATGTCTCCACCCTCCATGATTAACCTCTGTTACACCTCCTAGCTTGCAGATAAATAACAATGCCCTCAGATTTATGAGCAACTATGACTAAAGACTAAGCCCTATGCAAGTGTTGAAGGATTTGCAGAAAATAAAAATAACCCTACAATGAGCTAAAATGACTATGACTGTTAATGACTATGACCTAAGTTGACAGCAAGTTGACATAGACTAAGAATGCAAGAAGTCAAAATGAGCTAAAGACTGAGAGAGCCATGCAAATGAGGTCAAAATTGCCCTTTTATAAAAATTGCAATTTTGAACGTGTGGCCAGGATGAAAAGATGACAGGAACCCTAAGATCAATGCTTAAGATTGAATGTTGCTGTGTGCATTAGGGTTAGGTCAAGATTAGGGCAACAGGTAAGAATGAAGGGTGGAGATTGAATTATGAAATAATTCAATCAACGGTCGAAAATAAATGAGAAGTCAAAAGTCAAGAATTAAATTGGAAGATAAGGCTGGCACGGACAAAGAGGTTGCTGGAGAATTTAAATAATAAGATTTATTTACTCCAGATAACTAGCAAGTAATTAAATAATAAAGATGTTATTTAATTATGGAGGAATGTGATAAAAGAATTATTTTGAAATTAAATAATGATTTTAATTCAAAATTCAAGAGAATGGCTAAATTAAATAAATCAAATTTATTTAATTTTAATGGGAGAAAAAGCTAATGAATATTTAAATAATTAAATAAATTATTTAATTATAGTGGAAAATGGAGTAAATAAATAAATAAGAATTTATTTAATTTTTTAGGAGAAGGGGACTTAATTAGTGGCGTAATTAAATAAATAAAATTTATTTAATTAATCAAGAAGACATAAATGGTAAAGGGAAATTAAATAAATTATGAAATTTATTTAATCAAAGGAAGACTTTAGATAATTAGTGATGTATTAAATAAATAAATAATATTTATTTATTTAATAATCAAAGAGGAACAAATGACATGAATTAATTAAATAATTATGAATTATTTAATCAATAGTCGAATGTGGACCAAGGACATAATTAAATAGCTTAATTATGCGAGGACGAAAGTGGTAAAAATGAAGCTTGCAGGCCTAGGTCATTTTTAGGTGTCTACATTTTGCCCCTCTTTGTCATAATGTCGCTTGTCGTATTGTGACAAAGAAAATTAAGTCAAAATATGCCCCAGTGAAGGTACGGAGTATTCTTGCCCCCTCGGGAAATTTTCAAATTTTGGGTCGGCGCCAGAAAAATTTGCAAAAGGTCCCGATAAATCAATTTGGTGGTCAGAAAAACAGCGGCGCAGTCGGTTTCAAATTCTGACATGTTTAAAGCAACGTACGGAGAGGTCAAAGGCGCGGAAATGAGCCTCTAGTATTAACTGCAGTTAAAAAAAATGTCACTTTCACCCTATAAATAGATGGTCAAAGGGGTAAAAGTCAATTCACTTTCACTATTCACCTTGTAAATCTTGAGAGCTCAGAGCAAAAG
>VDFB02000017.1:44927386-44971960 GCA_007258455.2 Sequoia sempervirens | reverse complement strand
CTAAGCCCCATGCAAGTGTTGAAGGATTTGCAGAAAATAACAATAACCCTACAATGAGCTAAAATGACTAATGACTGTAAAAACTATAACCCTAAGTTGACAGCAAGTTGACATAGACTAAGAGTGCAAGAAGTCAAAATGAGCTAAAGACTGAGAGGGACCTCCAAATGAGGTCAAAATTGCCCTTTTATAAAAATTGCAATTTTGAACGTGTGGCCAGGATGAAAAGATGACAGGAACCCTAAGATCAATGCTTAAGATTGAATGTTGATGTGTGCATTAGGGTTAGGTCAAAATTAGGGCAACAGGTAAGAATGAAGGGTGGAGATTGAATTATGAAATAATTCAATCAACGGTCGAAATTAAATGAGAAGTCAAAAGTCAAGAATTAAATTGGAAGATAAGGCTGGCACGGACAAAGAGGTTGCTGGAGAAATTAAATAATAAGATTTATTTACTCCAGACAACTAGCAAGCAATTAAATAATAAAGATATTATTTAATTATGGAGGAATGTGATAAAGGAATTATTTTGAAATTAAATAATGATTTTAATTCAAAATTCAAGAAAATGGCCAAATTAAATAAATCAAATTTATTTAATTTTAATGGGAGAAAAAGCTAATGAATAATTGAATTATTTAATTATAGTGGAAAATGGACAGAATTAAATAAATAAGAATTTATTTAATTTTTTAGAAGAAGGGGACTTAATTAGTGACGTAATTAAATAAATAAAATTTATTTAATTAATCAAGAAGACATAAATGGTAAAGGGAAATTAAATAAATTATGAAATTTATTTAATCAAAGGAAGACTTTAGATAATTAGTGATGTATTAAATAAATAAATAATATTTATTTATTTAATAATCAAGGAGGAACAAATGACATGAATTAATTAAATAATTATGAATTATTTAATCAATAGTCGAATGTGGACCAAGGACATAATTAAATAGCTTAATTACGCTAGGACGAAAGTGGTAAAAATGAAGCTTGCAGGCCTAGGTCATTTTTAGGTGTCTACAGATTCCTTCCCAGATCTGAGGGTGATATTTTGGCTTGAAAATTTTGCTGGGTGCAGATTGGGGTTTCAAGAACCTCACAATTGAGATCAGAAGGTTCCGCAGACAAATTTTGACTGTAAATTCGCCTATATTGGTTCAGGGTACACTTTCTGTGTCATTGTCCCCACCAGCAGGCGTCCTTCGATGTCATTGTCGGCAGAAGTCACATCCCCTACACAGGCGGGTACTAGCATTAGCGTCAACTTTAGTCATTGCTCGACATCGTTCATTGTACTCATCGGCATTTAAGCCATGTAGAAGTTTCGCATCTGATTCACATTGCAGGTGGAATAATATTCTGGTGAATTAGCATTTATTTGAAGCTTTCCGGTGGGTACCATTGTCTACCCATGTCAGATCTGCGTAAGGGATCTTTCAATAAGCTGGTCACATCCATCGAATACAGTCATCGGTGATCTGAATAGTCAAAAACTCCGTCAACTATCATATGGTCACTTCCATTGGTTGCATCGGCTGGGTCAGATCGTGGTCGGTGTCCTTCAAGGGTACGCATATTTATTTGGTCACCGACAACTATCCGTTATCATTGGTATCGTTTGTTAGCTGCTGCTAAGCCATCCTTTGTCTGAGATATTCTGTCAACGGGTACCATTCTCCAGTAATCGGCAACTGTCTTATCAGCCCGTCTCAACCCCGGTCTATGGTCTGAGCGGTACTTATCACCTGTTGGTATCATCACTCTGTCTTGTAAACGCTGGTACGAATGTGTTGGATTCCATTGAGTATTCTGTGGGTTTAATATTTGTTTTAAATGCCGACTGTCATTTGTTTGTAAAGATTTCTGATATTGTATCGGCATTTTATTGTTGTAACATTTCTTATATTAAACCCTATAGTATATCCTTTGGCCGACGGTTTATTTGCGGTGGTGGCCCTACCTTTTATTTTTTGTGCCCACAGAGCATGGGTCATATGAACGACCGTAATTAAGCCCGGGTGCCGAAAAATTGCTCCTATTTAGCCTATTGATTATTTGTGTTTGCCCCCCAAGTGCCTATTTATAGGCCTTTTTTTCATTTTTTCATAACTTTTGCATACGGAGGCAAAATTCTTCAAACGAAATATCGACAGAAAGCTGGAAGTCTGAATTTTTCAGTGGTACAGATATTTTGCAGAGATTTTGCATTTTTGTGCCTCTTTTTCTAGGTTGAATCCCGATCATCATTTTTTGCTTCCAAGCTCATATCTTGGTGCTCCGATCTCCAATTTTCTCCAGATTTGTGGCATTTGGAAGGTATTCAGGAGTACTTCAGATCTTATCATGCACTTTTTGTAGATTTGTTTCTAGATTTTCATATTTTCAGTTTGTAGCTGATTTGATAGGTTGGGATATATTCTTGTAAATTTGCAAAAAAGTGCAAATCTTGTTGGGACAAAGGGGTTGATTTCTTGTATTGTGAGGGAAATTTGTTGTTCTCCTCTTGTAATATCTCATTGTATCATGGATTTGACAAAATTTGTACTTCTAACTCCATATAACTATCATGAGTGGAAATCTCAAATGGAGTTATTATTGTTAAAATCAAAGTTGCAACGCATCACATTTGGTCAAGATCCAGAACCTGCAGGAGCAAAAGAGAAAAGAAAGTGGCTTGATAGAAGGGATGAAGCTCTTGGTACTTTGAAGTTGTCCATTTCTCCAGATCTTAGATATCATGTTGCATCTTGCACTCATCCTAATGAAGCTTGGAATACTTTAGAGAGTCTCTTTGGTAAGCCAGATAAGATGAGGAAATTTAAGTTGGAGAATGAACTCATGGGTCTTAATCCTTCAGATTTTGACAATGTCCAAGACTTTTTCTCTAAGCTCAATTCTCTTAGATTGCAGTTATCTAATTGTGGGGTCACTAAAGAGGATGAACAGTTGATACTTTCTATTCTTGCTAAGCTTGGTCCTGATTATTCAGTGTTTGTTTCTACTTTCTATGCTACAATGGATGCTCTTGGCACTGCATACAAAATGCCTTCTCTTGATGAATTTGCAGCTCAACTCACAAGGGAACAAGCAAAGTTGGTACACATGGGCACATTGAAGTCTTCTAGATCTCATGCTCTTGTTGCAAAGGAGATAAAGGATTCAAGTGGCATAGGTAAGAAGCAAAACAAGGCACCCAAGTCTAATGAGCAAGGTAAATATTCTCCTTCACATAGCACTCCTGAGTCTACACCCTCTTCTCAAGAGGAATCATCTAAAAAGAAGAAGTCAAAATGTGCATATTGTAAAAGATTAGGACATGATGAGCATAGATGTTATAATAAGAAGATTGATGAACTCACACACCTTCTTCAAAAGAATAACATTAAGTTGCCCTCATCAGTGTCTACTACTTCTTCTTCTGCATCTCAATCGGCAACTCCATCTAAGTCACAGGACACAGGATCTACTTCTGGGCTACACAAGATGAAAGGACAAGCACTCTTGGCCTCTACAAGTCCTACATCTCATAGATGGCTTCTTGATTCAGGGGCATCTCATCATATGGCATCTTCTATGGACATGTTCTCTTCTTTTGAGCCTTGTAATTCACCTCATATATTGATGGGTAACAATACATATATGAAGGTAAGTGGGAAGGGTTCTATTGATATGGGGGAAGGGAGTTTCAATGATGTACTTTGTGTTCCTTCCTTGTCCACTAATCTCCTTTCTATTTATCAAATTACTCATGGGGATCAAGGTAAAACAGTTGAGTTTACTCCAGATAGGGTGTACATAAGGGACTTGGAGACTAGGGATATTGTTGCTATCGGGATGGTTGATCATGCATCTCATGTATATTCCTTTTCACATTTTGCTTCAGAAGATGATAATGTTCCTTTGACTGCATCACACACTTTATTGAGTGTGAATCATGATAGTGAGGAGAAGTTTGGTCATCTACACCTTGGTATTCTAGAGACTAGTGCTGAACTTCCTACTCCTCCACCTCCTGCTCCTTCAGCCATTGATGCTTCTATTCAGCTAGATGATCATAGTTTTTCAGATCTTGCTTTGTGGGATGAGTATTTGACAGGGATTTCTAACTTGTTCATAAAGTCTCATACTGCAGATTTGGAGGAAACACTTGAGGGGATTTCTCTCCTCTTTGATGACAGTTTCAGTACAACTGTTATCACATCTTTGTCTTTGGAGATTGACATTCATGAGTCTCCTCCATCACTTGATTTATCATGTTTCTTGGTTCAATTTGACCATGATTCTGTTGTGGCTCATTCAAGCTTGGAGGATCTTCTTCAGTTTTCAGAGGCATACATGAGCATTCATGCTTCCTTCTTTCAGTTGGACATGGAGTGGCTTCATCATCAGCTTATGGACTTGTTTCTTCCTAAGGGAAGATGTGTTGCTTGCAGACATTGGGTCATCTTTTGTTTTCAGGCATTCTTCAT
The DNA here is from genome assembly GCA_007258455.2 of Sequoia sempervirens. NCBI lineage: Eukaryota > Viridiplantae > Streptophyta > Pinopsida > Cupressales > Cupressaceae > Sequoia > Sequoia sempervirens. The sequence continues at coordinate 44,967,483 of VDFB02000017.1, read as the reverse complement.
CAGCATTGGAGCTTCTTCATCATGGGGGGGATATCTTATCTCTCTACTTCCTTCTTATGGGGGGGTATTTGATTGTATATACATGATGCATGTTGTCCTTGGGGGGTATCATTGAGTCCTCCATACATCATGTTGTCTTTTGTTTTCTTTTGTTTTCTCTCTTTTGGAGAGGAGTTTTGTCCCACAGGGTTTTCTCCTTTTCTCCGCTTGTGAGAGATTGCATCATTTGCATTGTAAATGGGTACCTAACATGGCCTAGTAGCCGGGACCCATGGTCATAGTCATAGTCTTTGCACAGTTTGCATAATAATCTTCTCCCTAAGTTGCACTTAAGGGGGGGTGTTGGTGTGAACAATTGTCTTGTACCTAGCTAATTAATTCACTAGGTAAATTAGGGGACATATTCACATGGTTAAGTTTACTTAGGTAAAAGATTCTTTCTAGAAGTCTTAGTTGGCATTTCTAGAACTTATCTTATCTAGCTAGGATGCATCATTTCCTAGGTGATTAGGTTGTTGGTTGTCTCATGTCATAGGATCATGACATTTGTCAACATCATATTCATACCTATCTCTCAACCTTGCCCATATAAGCAAGGCATCTCATGTACATTTGTATTCAAGCTAATCAAGCAATAGCAATTCAACCATTAATCAATCTTGCATTGTGAAGCAAGCTTTCTTGCCATTCTCTCTCTTGTGGAAGTGGTTTTGGTCGCAACTAATCTTGGGGGTGTTGAGGAGTCACCATCAACTCCTACAGTTTTTGATAAATGCACTGTGTTTTCAAATTTACTCACAAGCAATATAACACCCTAGCTCAATTGATATTTTTTCTTGGTGGGCTTTCCTCATGCCCTTCATAGTAGAAGAGATGATTTTACATGCAACCAAGGACAAAATATAAAGGTATGTTAAGAATGAAGTCTTAACCTCTACATTTCAACCAAGATCGGACATGGCAAGTAACTTCTTGGAATCTAAGTTCCAATGCACCACTTTGATAAAATCATTGGATGGACTGGTTGGCAACTACAAACAAGGTTATTAATGACACAACATCGGGGACATGGCACCTTGCGAGCGTCCAGCAAGCCACTAAAGACTTTAATCAATCCTACTAGGGGCTCTTATACATTTTACGATAGTACCCCATTTTGAAAGACACTATACGGCTAAGGCCTACATACCATGAGGACTTGACAGTTTAGTCTTATCCATTTGTATACCGGCCTGAATGAAAAACCGTTTGGAGTCACCTTCAATTTCTCCTTTCGGATGTGTCTCTTAGGCAGACCCCTCTAAAGGTGACTCAAAGCAATAAAATGCATTTTGAGTGTTTCTCTTGCACCCTAGATCGAACAAAGCGCAAGGGGAGAGGATACGCACTTCAAAATGCACAAAAAATAAGATCACTCAATTCAAACACTCGTTTGTTTTAGCCTTAAAGCAATGATGAGTTCATTTTAAAGCACCAAGATGAAGTGTGAAATTTTTGTTGTTCAATTTTAGCCCAAATCGAAAAGCTAGTGAGTTTTTAGGGTTTAGTCTTAGCTCAACTTTGAAGAAAAGAAAAAAAAATCAAAAAAATGATTGATCTTAAACTCAAGTTGATCTAGTTTGGCCTAAAATAAAAGCAAAAAATGAACGCTTTAGGATAGTTTAATAAGCATTTAAAAATTCTAAGCTCAATGCCCACTTTACAAAATTAAATCTGCTTGTTATGTTCTTCTGGATTTGTCTGCCTTGTTACTCCATCATCTTCAAGAAATCCCTGCAAATCATTTATCAACATGTTCAAATCTGTAAATCATTTAATTGATATAAAAATTTAAAAAAAACATCTAAAAAATAGATCACTTAAAACAGATGGTTGAGACGTGAAAATTCATTAATTCAATAGTGCAAGCTAATTATATAGTTCTCAAATCATACGCTAACTCGAGTGCCTATTGCAATTATATTTTTCTTTTAACAATCCGCTAGAATAAAATCTGCCCAAACACTTGAATACATATGTATGAAATTTAATAATAAATGAACTACAGCCTAATAACCACCCTATTGCAACAATAATTTTCAAACTTTCTTGTCAGCTCAAAATATAAGAAGATTTTCTCGCTCCCCTCGCTTTTAACCCAACTAGAGAATGGTTTGGTGACGTGTTTAATGATTGCCATCGTGGTAGCATCTGTAGCAAGCAATCTGGCGTATTGAAGGAACCAAGCAAGAGCTAAAGATGTCAATGAAAATGTGACCCTATCTAGCTGATTTGCAACCCCTGTCTAGCTGATTTACAACCTGTAGCATTGATTAGACTTGTCAGGAAATCATTGTTCTCGTTTGGAAAGAACACAAAGCATAAGAAATCTGAATGCAAACTTGACGGTCACTAAATTTCTGTGTAGCAAGATCCGCTGAGATCTTGGTTAGTAAATCTGCGTTGAATTCTTTAGTAAAAAAAAGAAAAAGAAAAAGAAAAAGAAAGGATCTATTAGGATAATCATCAAGGCAGACTTATCCCTATGAAATGACCTAGCACGCTACTCATAATGATCATTTGAAGTCCACCGACAAGATAATAAAATGTGTGTTGAATACATTAATGTGTTGAATACATTATTGTATTGAACAAAGTAATAAACCAGGAAAATTTCGTACGATGGCTCGATCTGGAGTAGTCATTTATGTTTATACAAAACTAATCTTTTCCTAAATCAACATGGTTAAACAAGCACTCAGGCCAAAACATCATACTTAAGACAGCAACATCATTAGGCTGAAAGTAACCAAGATAGCATAGATTAATGATAGAAATCGATCAATGTGAGACTAGACGAGAATTTGGCTTAAATTTCATGAGGAAAAATCAGAACAAAGTAGTGACTAATTTTCTATAAGTAATAAAAGCAACCGAACGAAAGTAATGACTGAATAGATTTTTCAACAAAATAGCACCAATAAATCAAATAGTATATTCAACAAATAAATGTAAGTACTGGCATAAAACAACGACACCAAGGGCTGTGCTACAAGGATTTCCTAGTACCTCTCTCATTAATGCTTTCAGTATCATATGTATTTTGCTATCTCCATCGCCAACCTTAAGTTTTCCTATCTGCAGCCAACAGATTTCCAGGGAAATCATTATCAATGCAAAGAACAATCATCCCTCTTTTCTCCTCCAAAAGCACAAGACTTAGAACATCCAGACTTCAAACACCTTACAGCCAATACAAATCATTATCGAAGTCTGGGGCAGCTATTTAAACACCTCTTGGATTTATTAATACAAAATTCCTCTTAGAAGCCAAATGAGTTGAGTAGTTGAGTAGTAGCGATAGCATGATGGTAGTTGCCATTACTATTACGACTACAAATCACCACAAAATATCAGATTGGTGGGAAAACAAAAGGATGCAAACACCGGATTTGAATCTAACATTATACGCTACCAATTAAAGCACCTTTACAAACATAGATAAATAATGATAAACTAAATGAGAAGTTGATTATAACCCATTTCAAAAAGATAGTACACGGTACAGGATTGAGCAACCGGCTTGATCGATTAACTTTCACAGTAGAAATTGTATCATATAATGCATCTTTTGTGTGCCTCACAAGCCAGAAGGGTACCCTCAAATCTCAGCCAGCTCGTATAAAGCATTCGCCTCCCTACATTCTGAACACACAATACAAAAGTAGTGATTCATCTGTCTATCATCTCTATGTAGACCATATTTGGGTTCGGGTCAAGCCACGAAGTGGGTCTCTCACGGTCACCCTCGAAGATACGCTCAAGGTAAGTCAAACACTCAAGGTAAGTCAAACACTCAATATGGATGCGTGTGTACAGTGTAGTGCAGGTGTGAAGTCTACAAGAATATGATTGGGAGGCCAGTTGGAGGGGGCAGTCTGATATTGCAAAGGATATTTTACACAGTACAAGAAGCTGTTGTAGGAAACATCTCTGTTTAGATGCTTGAGGTGTGGTTATATCATGGAAAATAAGTGACGTTTATTTATCAGTGCAGGATTTCTTTGTAGACAGTCTAATTATGTGGCTAACCATATTGAGGACCTTGTTTCCCACCTTACTGTGGAAAGTAGGCGAGAGCATAGAGGGTCAAGTAATGGAGGCGACTGTTGTGTAAACAGGGAAATTTTGGAGATGGAAGTAGATTCAACAACAATGGACGATGTTGTTCAAATGGAAATAGCAACATCTATGGAAACTCATGGAGTGAACAAGGCACGATGGCAAGACCAGTACAAGGATAAGATTAAGTCTAAAAAAGATGCCTAATCTGGAGGCTTTTATCTTCTTTTGTTGAGGCGACTTAGCATCGCCAACACCTTCCTTGCTACGTCCTTTGGCTCATATGCAGGCCCTCGAACCTCCTGCGAATAAAACACTAAACCTGCGCAAAACCCCAACCTCCACAGTGATTTGTTTACTTCAATAGACAAGCAGGATGGATAGTGAGCAAAAATGCAAAGGTAGAGACTAGATTTTCATGATTAGAGACTAAAACACAACGGAGTAAGAAATCTACGAGCTTGTTGAATATTTATAAAAAATCACATAATCTGCATGTATTCAGCAATGATCCATTTGGTGTAGCAAGGGCAATGGTTTGAAATGTTTGGAAAACATTCAATTTAGGCTCACTGCAATAGGAGGTCGCAGGCAAAATTTCTTCAAGCGGTGATGGCTCAAAGTGGGATCATTCCAACTTTTGTCACGAGCATATTAAATATGAGACTTGGTTGGTGAATTGGCGTAAAATGTGGAGATATTTGATATGACACAGCCATATCGTTAGAACAACAATATCAACATTGAACAGTAATATCAATACTGACGGACTCTTTAATAGCATTTTTTATTTTATGTGAGAAAACAAAATGAAGTAACACTTTCAAATACAAGCAAACCAGAAATGAAATGCGTTAGTTGAGCCCTCCTTCTAGTGCCTTAATGTGGATGCTAAATCTGCATTTTGGTTAGTATAAACAAACACACATGAGTTGTTAATTGAATCAACCAAGTAAGATAGAGCATCCCTATGAAATAATTGATTATACTAAAATATGCAAGCTAAATAAAACAAAGACAATTAGATGCAAGCACATAAAATAATGACCAAACCCTATCTCATAGTGGATTGGTGCTTCTATGGAAAGAAACCCTTCCCAATCCTTGGTTAAACTTCATGATAAAAATGATTTAAATATGATATAGAATGCTAAGATATGGAGTAGAAAAAATCAGTTTTCCAATGAAGAATGGCTTTGCATAAGCTTTTTAGATGAAATTGTGGAGGATTTGTTTGAGGATAAAGCCTCTATTTAAAGATTTTCAAATGCTAAGAGTGCCAAACATGGAGGATGTGGGACTAAGATTGGACAAATGAGAGGAAGACACTTGTCAAGTGGTGAGTGGTTGATGCATGTGCAAGATTTGGGAAATGTGCCTAAGAAAGGGGAAATTTGAATTCAAATTTGTGCATTGAATGTTGAGTTTGACCTTTGGAAGGGGACATGTAAGAGACACATAAGGCCTCATAAATGCTCTGCTAGGTGTACATGTACACTTGGGGGGAGATTCAAACTTGGAGAATATTCTCCCTTTATGCCAAGTTGAAAATAAAGATTTTGATAAATTAATTAAATGCAATTTCATGTGCAAGTGGCCAAATCTAGAGAATGCAAGTGGCGAGGATTAACATTTAATCAGAATTAATTAGCTAGAATGATGATTAGGATGAGTTTGACCTCTTTGACTTAGATATTTGATTTATTTAAATCAGAAAAGGAGAAATATGAATTGGATTTCAATTAAATGAAGGCCTGATTTATTTAATTAAATGGATGATGCCTGATAAAGGTTGAATGATTTATGAGAGATGAAATGGTATTATTTGATTAAACCTTTGGATTGATCTATATGCATAGTTTGCGTGTCTACAAACATATTAATTTATTTAATTAAAATAGATGACATTAGTTAGCAGAAAATGAATTAATCAAATAAACTTAGTTACTTGATTAATAGTAAAATTTGATGATATTTGATCGAAATTAGATATATAATGTGAGAATTATTTTGAGTGTCTACATTTTGTCCCTCTTTGAAGCAGTGCAGCAGTTGTGTTGGTTCAAAGAATAACACTACCAAGATTGAAATTCAAAAATTTCTTAATTTATTTTGGATACCCCAGTAGAAAGTACATTGGTACATTGCCCCCTTGAAAGATTACGTGAAAATTTTGATTTTAGGGTCGATCTCATGACAAAGAGGTTGAAATTGATATATGGATGGTTATGTTATTAGGTACTTAGACTAACATATTTATACTGTGATGATGATGCAAATGCATGTGAGATGAATTATTTTTCCTATTATGATTATATGTATGAGTGTGTAGGATGAGTATGTTGATGTTTATGAATGCATGATGGATGCATACCATGATAGCATGAACTAGCATAAAAGAGGATAGAAGAATGAGAGGGATCAACTCTTGATTCTGAGGAGATGGAGAAGTCCAACAATTGTATGAATAATCAAGACTTTATTAGATATGATGATGAATGATGATGATGATGATGTATTTCTTATCTAGGGATTGGGGATGTAAACAATGTAACTTTTTTTTAATTTTTGATAACACACATAGATAAGATGCATCAAGGTATAAAAAACAAGGATGGTGTTGTATCTAGTGAGATGGACTTTGAATCGAAAAATAGATAGGAGTAATTTTGTTAGCACTTGGCATAGGAAACCTTATTAGGATGTAACTTAGATATTTCAAACATCTTAGACCAAAACATAGAAAAGCAAAACCTTTCTATGTAATAAGAAACAAGACATCTAAAACACCTTCCCTACAAACCAAACAAAGTACGTATGACCAAGTTATATTACAAGAATATCTAACAATAAAAATACACAAAAGATAATGATCAAGAGTTTGATTTTTCATTTAAGAGTTTGTTGTTTCGATTTTGATTTTTTGTTTGAAGTTTGATTTTGCTTATTGTTGTACTTGTTTTCTGTTTGTTTTTCCAAAGGGTGAAGCTGATGATTGATTTATTATTGATGATTAATTATTGTGGGTGTTCAAAAAAATTGGATAGATGGATTTTTTCAAATATTTGGATGTTTTTGATATTTTTGAAATTTTATGTGGCTATTTTTTGGATTTTCATGTTATTTCAATACTTTTGTGTCTTGTGAGCTCATCAATGATGGCCTTACCTACATTTAAGCTCAAAGATCTATTTTTAGATAATCGGGTATGTGCAAGATCATCATGGAAAAAATAGGCCCTTAAGTGGGAAAAAGCTAAAAAAAAATAGAGTTATGTAACTTGATGTAAAAATTTCAATAAGTTATCTATATTATTTCAAAAATATGTAAGAATATAGTATGTTGCAAATTGAATGTAGTTTCTAAACTACTAGGGACTCCTAATATTTTTTATACACTAGGAACAATCAATAGACACCTTCCCCTTTGACTTATCCAATAATTTTATGTTTTATTTTGGTTAATTGATTAAAGCATATGGAAGGGAAAATATATTAAATGCCACTTTATGACATGATGAGCCTCATACACTTCTCAAAATCAATTATTAAGTATGGATAATGTCATATGAACACACAAAAAGGAAGGGAATCAAGAATAAATGACATTAGTAAATTGAGTCCCAATAAAGGCTCTAGTTGGGGATATGTGCCTCTCATAGGGACAACAAGAATCTAAGATACTTTAACAAACAAAAACTAGGAAAAGCAAGAAATAGATCTAGCTCATGGAAGAAAAAATGATACACATGATGGGATCAAAAAACAATTCAAGATACAATATGGAGAATAAAGGTATGGCTATGAAAAAAAATTCTAACATATTGTAGGGAAACCCTAGGGTGAAGCCACAATGGTGGTTTAAAATTGAAGTGATGAAGGAAAACTCACAAAAAATGACCCCAAGGCAAAAAAAAGTGCTTTTGGGGGTTCGTACAAATCTATTCGTTCGACCGAACCCATAAGAAGTTTGGCTGAATCAGGGTTCAACCGAACCCCTTTAAACTTTTCTTTCCAAAGAAAACAAAAAATGAATGTAAATGGGTTCGACTGAACCCCTTTGAATGGGTTCAGTCAAATCAGGATTCGACCGAAACCCCCTTATGCCTCATCCCCACCCGAGACACCAAAAAAACCTAAATTTGGGCACTTCAAAGCTCGGGTTGAGCATGAAAATGGAGGAATCTTCACAAAGCCAACTGGAATAAGGTAGTCCTCAGAACGAGCTATCCAATGAATATAATTTTAATATGTTTTTCTTTTATTATGTATTTTTTTTTAGTTTTATTAAACATAGGTTTTTCATCAAAAATGAAGGTCTATGTTTTGCACATGTGGAAAAATAGCAAATTATCAAAAAATGAAATTGAAAAATATAAGTGCACAAGATATTGAAGTCCTTGATCCAACAAAAAAATGATTGAATTTTGATATATAGAAAAAAAGCTACGCTTTATATGGTCACGCTATGTCTAAATTGTAATTGATTTGATTTTGAAACTTGATTAAAGAAAAAATATTCAATAAAAAAAATCTGACCAAGTGGAAGCACTAGATATTGAAGTTACAAATCTAAATTTGAAAGAATTAGAAATTTATCCTTCATGGAAAAAAATTTATGCTTTATATGGTGTGCATCACTTTTTTAAAATGTTGTTTTCTACTAAAAACCAGTTTTTGTGGGAGATGGAAAATGAAGTGCAACTTGATTCCAAATTTTTTGAAAAAAATATTCTTAGAATCTACAGACAAAATGTGATGAGACTCTAGTTTGCATCATCTCCAAATTCCTCATGGTTTAGCTGCTATAGGTGCCCAAATGTGAAGATTTAGTTTAAAATAATAATTTTAGTGTCCAATTTGGCCAAAAATTGTAAACCACTATTGTGGGATCACCCCCTATTAAACACCATATGTTAAAGGAATTAATTTCCCTCAACTCATAGTTTTCTCTTTCACAAAAATTAAACAAATATAATTATTACATTGTGTTCAAACCCTAGGTATCCATTAATAAATTCTATTCTTGAAATTTATAAATTATTCATGTCTTAATTTATAATTATCTACCAGAAAATTCCCTTATCTTATAAATTTTATAATTTAGGTTGACTTGTAATGATTGATATAAGTTGTACCTTGAACCATATGTTATTTTCCTTTCACTCATATCCACCAATTGATAATTATCTATCTCAATGTAGAGAACACAACAACCCAATTAGTATTACTTTTTGTCTATTGCTACCAATGATTTACTAATTGTGGTCCATGTTACCCACACTTGGTCATATCCTACTTCTTTCTTAGTTCTTAGCTTCTCATTGTTACATGTTTCACTACCTTATTCATAGTTAATTCACTATTGTCCATAGCTAATATGTGTGAGAATTTAACTTTAGTTGAACACTAAGGGTTAACCTTTAAATAATGTTTTCTTGATTTCTATAATTTCATTGTCTACCACCACCATAATTCTCCTATTATGACACATATCATTGTCCCTTTGGATTGTTGTCTTCTTTTGTATTAATTTTCCTAGTACGGCACTTGTCATTCTCCCATTAGCTCAAACAACACTTGTAGTCTCCAAGAGATCAAGATACCTTAGCTCACTGCATTCAATAATCTTGTGTTATAGCTCACACTACAATGCACAATTCCACACAACTAAATTTGCATCACATTATTCCATGTTATTCCACACCTCAGCTCACATCAATTCAGATTTCATTTATACCATCCACAACTTGAAAACATCTTCAAGTTGAATACACTCACCTTGGATGTACAAATTCAAACTAGATAGCCACTAAACATTCATGTGGTTGATAGGAATGGAAGTTTACAAAAATAGAACTTAACTAGGACCCAAATTAACTCTCACATGCCATGTTACACTTTCATTAATGCTTGATCATCTTCAAATGTATTGTAAACACCAGGTCAATTGTTACTTATGCAAGTTACACCAATAAAATTAGAATTACACACTTCCTTAGATCCAAAGATGAATTGAAAACCACATGCCACACTTCATCATGATCTAGAATATTCCTCTATCAACACTAAATTCATCAAAAAACCTCATAATAATTCACACCTTTAGAATATACATAACTTATACATTGAGACTATACTGCCAAACATTGCAACAATAAAATCCAACTTCCAAAGCAACAAACCACAAATACTCTTGATAAAAGAAAGAGATTAACACCATCAAGATATGTTTATAATTTCAAGATCTAAAGAAAAAATATGGAGAAACACAGAGCAAAAACATTTCTCCCAGACACCTATGTAAGCAACACGACAAAACTAGTTCACACACTAGTGAACATAAATTCCTTTGAACATCAATCCAAAAATAGAAATTTTGGATATAGAAACTATGAACACCTCTTTCCAATATAACCAAACCACACAAGAAAATATTAATCTCAAAATAAATGTGAAGAAAAACCAAAACACCTCAATAAACTAGAATACCCCTACAACACCATATTTCCTTATTTTATAAATTCTCTCAATATCCTTGACATCTAACCATAAAAAAATATTATCAAAGTGACACCAAATGTTAAAACTGGTAAGATAACTAATGGAAACATAATGCAACTAATCAAAGCAACAATCTCTTCTTAACCACTACACAACTATCATAAATTATAGCACAAGTTTGTTGGAATCAATGAAAACACGTTCATACTTGCAACAATCTCCTCGTTTGTCATTGATGGCAACACAAGATGTGAAAAAACATCAAAGATAACATACAACTCTAAACAAACTTTTTTTTGTTAAATATTTTGAATATTGAGAGGAGGGGTGAATCAATATTCCATTAAACCATTCACATAAAATCCATCTAAACATTATCTCAACTCTGACTGAATCAACAAGAGAGAACATGAAAACAAGGTAATGCATCAACACACATGAACACTAGGATTTTTACGTGGAAAACCAAAAATGTGAAAAACCATGGTGAGGATTAGATCACAATGCATTATATCTGGACACAATATATTACATGGCTCACCACCAAGACTCACTGTCCATGAAAGGCTCACAACTTGAATACAAAAGATAAATAACTACCAAGATACAAAATTTATGTCTCACTGCCAAAAGTATGAACTAATGGAATACATCTTCTATGTCCAAGGCTTAGTTCTAATGAAGATTTGAATAAGTATTGCTTCTCACAACAGTCACTAAATAATTTTGTTTTGATTCTCAACTAATAAATCTTCTAGGCTCGCATATTCAAAAATTCCCCAATACTCTTCACACTTTACCATAACTTTCTTCTTTCTCATTCCCATTATCACACTTTCACATGTTCACTCCACACCCATACTTTTCTCCTTCAAAAATTATTACATATATATGCAAGTATATCTCATTCATCAATTAGGTCGACCTAATTAGATGAAGATAAACTAATCAAAATCACTATTGTTAGCACCACAGAAGATTTAAAATAATTTTATCCATGTATTGCATCATTCAAGTTGATCAAGATCCATAAAAAATAATTACAAAGTATATTTAATCTTCTTAATGCATGTCATATGTTAGGTCATTGAAGACTAGGACTTAAACATATAACTCCAAACCAACATATAATTATCAAATAAAAAACCTTCCAAATCCAATAGTACATTAGTTTATTGTCATATTACCATCATAGATACTATCATTAGACTCACGGGATTAGAATGTTCTTCTTAAGAAAATGAAAAGTCTCCCACACTGATATGCAGAGTAGACAAACAACTGCATTGTACAAATTTAACCTCTTTCATTGATAACTTTCTACACTCAACACAAAAAATCTCAAGATCCTAGAAATAGCTATCTAAATGAGTCATAATAAAATGGTTAAGATATCAAATTCTTATCTTTTCTTGTGGTGAATTTCAAACTAAAAAACCAACACAATGGTTCATTAGTAAATAACACTTTTGGTAGAGAATAGCTTTCAGTATACCAAGTAAGCTTCTCGTACGATTGTCACCATGTTGACATCAATCAAAACACGGGAACAACTAGATCAATCCACATACACTTCATGCTCATGTTGCAAGACTCTATAATTTCAACAATCTCACACTTTGGCATTGATGGCAACATGTATATCAAAAACATTTTATTCAATATAAGGAAAATAAATACTCCCCCTTTCAAAAAAATTATTTCCAAGAAAATGGTTTTCCCTCTATCTAAATCTCTATCTCTTGTCTCTCTCCCTTTTTCATCAATGGAAAAGGACGTATAGGGGTCTAGTATATGTATATGCATAAAAAAAAGACCAAAAAATGATATGCAACAAAAGAATGTATTAACTAGAAGAGGGGGATATTTTGAGGTTCTTCAAGGTACCCTTCCATGAATAATTTCCTTCTTCCCATTTTTCTTTCGCGCTTACATGAGTCTTGTATAGTAGTTCAATCTTTTCCTCCTTACCATCTGCCAAAATATTGGGACAAAGATTAACTTCTTATAGAACACTAATACTGTCAAGAGCATAGAATATGGGGATATGCTTGAGTTTTACCATATGTTTGAGTGTTGTAAACTACTTAATTTGTTATGGTCTTTGATCCTCCAGGGAAAATAATTTATCCTGAAGCTACACAATGTAGGACCATCTTTGCTTATTTCTATCATCTGCTAGGCTATAGATATCTACTTGAGTACACATTTGAGTTTCACTCTTCCTTATTTCATCTCTTGTATTTTGTGTATTGTTATACCAATTCAAGAATAAATAAATTAGTTCTTGAGATTTTTCTTCACAAACCTGTACACCCTTCAATTCCTTCACCACTTTGCATTGTGCATATACAAATTTCTTCTTGATATCTTCTAAATTTTCTTTTGCAGATGTAATTCTAGTTTGTACTTGTAGTCCAAAGATATATGCTTTCAAAGAGTTAATCATGCTTCTAGGATTTTCAACAATTTATATAGATGAATCTAACTTAGCTCTAGGGGTTACCTTCTACATTTCTTTTAAAGCTCCTTCAATGTTTGTGCTTTCATGCTCATGTTGAGCTCTCTTTGATTCACTTTCTTTTGTGACTTCTTGTTTGATAACAACACCTTTTCTCTTCTTTCATGTTCTGGTTGCACTGTCGAAAGCTTCTTCATTGGGATTCTTGGGGATCTCTAAAAGTATTTTTGCATAATGATCAATCTCAAACTGAGTCACTTCATAATCTGATTTAGATATCCACATGAGTCTAGATTCAATTTCTTCCATATAAAAAATAGTCTATACAAACTAGGAAATTAATATTTTCGGAGTACTTCTTAGTTACACTTTTCTAAATCCTTGATATTTTGTTAATCCAAATCTGAAATATTCCAAAGAATGCAACAAGATAAATCTCTTGAGCATTTGAACCACCAAGGTTTATCATGAAATTCTTAATCTGATGAGCAATAGGCTCTACACTTGTCCATTATATCCTACCAATTACCAGTAACTCTTTCATGAAGTAAAAGCATAAGCAGGCAATCAAAGTTATGTACTAGAATGTATTTCTCTTGCTTTTCTTGATTTCCTTCAAGTTATTCAAAAGATGAATTCAAAGTAGCTCAACCAGGTCATAATCCATACCTCTCCTAGCCATATTATTAATAGCAGTGTAAACAACAATAGTAGAGACCGTGTGGTCATTGCTAGGTAAGAAAACTTTGTGACCAATAACCATTGCAACATACCTAATGATCAAATATTCAATTGATCTCAAAACAAGTTATTTTCCTTTGAGGTTCACATTAGTCATCTCAATTATCTCTTGTTCAATCATAGACTTTCATCTGGAAACTAGTCTGGTGGAATAAAAACCAGTTATATCTCTTATTACTTCTCTAGTTATCATGTTTTATTCGTCAATCCACATTGATTCATCATGAATCTTGCTCAAAATTATTTGATTTTATTTCTTCTCAAAATAAAACAAAGGGGCTTCCTACCATGCATCCAAATTCTTCTCAACTAATATTTTGTTGCATCATGTTTTTCTTCCAATCCATTCTTCCATAGGATACTTAACTAAACAAGTGTCATTTCCTCAATTTTATTATAGACATATGCATAGATATCTTCAATGGGTAATAGTCTGAGATGAATATAAGAGAATGCACCAATAGATTCTTCTAATAGATTTTATAAATATTTCCTCAATTTGACTTGTGATTTATCTAAAATATTCACAACCTTTGAATTATCCATTGCATAAAATTGAAAGGTTCAAGTAGAATACCTCTGTAATTTCCAATGAAGAATAGGATAGATGACCAATTTCCAGAGTATGCTTTGAATCCAATTTTATTTCTTCTTCCTTCGCCAAATATTGAAACTTTGATGTATTGAATTTCTCTAGTTTCTTTAAAATTCATTTGCATGCTTCTCCGTATTCACAAATTCCTTTTTCTTGAATACGATTTCCTTGATACTTCTAAATTTATTTCTTTCATTATGAATTCTTTTGCAATAAATGCTTCAAATTGTAGGCATATCACCTCGTAATTTGTGCGCATTTCCATCCTTTCAAATTATACAAACTTTTTTCATGATATGACATCAATTAGCAATGAGGGGTTTATTAAATTTATTTATAGTTGCTCCCCCTTAGTCAATACCAAACTCAAAATCTGATAGGCGTATTTGTACTAGAGGATGGCACAAATAGAACTGATGATTTCAATTCAGCTTGATTGAATTCTCCTTCCTTCCTTTAGATTCTTATCACCTCTTTTATTACTTCTTCCAAATCAATGATTGGTTCATGCCTCTTTTCCAAATAGGAATTTTTTATCCCTTTGTATTCTCTAGTAGAATGTTCCATATTACTCAAATCATAGCAAAAAACATTCTTCCTTCCATATTTTCTTTTATTCAGACTATATTCACACTAATTTGGCTTGTGTCCAAACTTCTTGCACTTAAATCATTTGTTGGAGAATGATAAAGTATCATTCATTCTACTTTTGTAGTTCTTTTCCTTATGTCCAAATTTATTGCAGGAATATCAGATATAATTAAAAGATAAGTACCTTTGAGAATTAGGTTGTTTAATGGAGTTCCTTTTGATATTTCTTTTTAAGTCCTTGATTTTTCCATCTTTGCACTGAGTCTTCTTGTCGAGGTAGCCTTTTTTTTAATGATTTCCTTTTCCAAATCCTAAACCTCTTTTATCCATTGCAGGCCTTTAAGAAAATATCAACTCATCAAGCATTGCAGATCTTGCCTTGAATTTATCCTCGGATATTTCACCTTTTATAGATTTGATCTCAAAATCTCCATTTCTTGCTTGAGCTTGACACATTCATCCATCTTCTCTTGAATTTTAACTTTCTAATAGTCTTTAATTATTTTCTTTTCTTCCAATTGTTGTAGTTGTTTGGTTATATCATCATGTTCTCTTATTAATTGATCATGGGCCTCTTCATATTTTCTCCTCAGAATTCAATACATTCAATTGCATTTTTCAGCTTATTCTTTAGATCTTCATTTCTTTTGAATGCTCAACAAATATCACTTTTGGAGGAACAAAATTAATATATTCAAATTCTAGGACCTTCCTCAAACTATTAGGCTTTTTCATAGGAACCAAGCTCTGATACACATTGTTGAATATCTAAAATCTTGAGAGGGGAGGTGAATTAGTATTCCATAAAACTATTCACATAAAATCCATATAAACATCATCTCAACTCTAACTGAATCAACAAGATAGAACATCAAAAAAATATAATGCATCAACACACATGAACACCAATATTTTTACGTGGAAAACCAAAAATGGGAGAAAACACAGTGATGATTATCTCATGATATATCATATCCAGATACAGTATATTGCATGGCTCACTGTCAGGACTTACTATCCTTGAAAGGATCACAACATGAATACAAAATTTATGGCTCACTACCAAAATTAGGAATTGAAGGTGTAGACATGAAAAATATACTGACACACATCCTAATTTACTAACATCAATTCTACCTAAATCACTTCTTTACAAACTATTTAATTAAATAATCTTTATTTAATTAAATTAATCATATTTCCTTTGTTAATAAAATAAATCAACTTTATTTGATTAAGTCATCATCTTTTTTTAATTAAATAAATCATTTTATTTAATTAATCCTAATGTTCCTTTGTTAATTAAACAATTCATTTTATTTAATTAACTTCTAAATTCATCTCCTTTAAATTGAATAAATTAGCCTTTATTTGATTTAAATCTAACACCATCCCTTTTAATTAAATAAATCAAACTTTATTTAAGTAAATCTAATGCATCAATTTCCTCCCATTTGATTTAAATAAAGCCAAGTATCTAAGTCAAAAGTCAAAATCAGCTAAATCTTCATCTAAATTAATCAATTTATGATTAATCCTAATTCTAATCCATCAAATTCTCTTGATTTTGTAACTTTCTCAATAAATCAATTAATTTGATTTATAAATTCTTCTATTTCTTTCAAAAGGCATCAAGAGGGAATATTCACCAAATTTGAATTCACTATCTCAAGTGTTTTGTCCTCCAACATGGCATTAACTCCTCTTACATTGTCTCTTACATGTCTCCAACTTGGCATTTAAGAATCTTTCTTCTCCCTCCATCAAGCCAACGTTCAAATTTCAAATCCACCTAATAGCATTTATCATGCAAAATGAACAAAATGTGCTCAACCTTTATCCTCTCACATCTTGACAACTGGCATCTTGTCATTGGCTAATGTTTTGTCCCACATCCTCCATGTTTTGTATTCTTCCATCCTTCTTTGTTATAAATAGAGGCCTCCTCTATTGTATTAATCCTCAAAAAATCTTAGTCATTTGAATCCACATTCATCATCCAGGAGCTTATCAAGGATTAGGAAAGCGCTTCTTCCCACATAAAAGAAGCACCAATCCACTATGGGATAGAGTTTGATTCTTTCTTTCTTATTCTTTCACTCAATATATTTGATATTTTCTCTATTTGCATAGGTAGCATGATCCAATATTTCATAGGGGTGATTGATTTACTATATTTAAGTTTTACTAATAATGTTAATAGTTGTTTATTTTGATTATTAGCAAATTTTAGCATCCACAAAAGTCATTTTATTTACTTAACTTCTAAATTTGTCTCTTTTAAATTGAATAAATTAAGTTCATTTATTTGATTTAAATCTAACACCGTCCCTTTTCATTAAATAAATCTAATGTATCAATTTCCTCCCATTTTATTTAAATAAATCCAAGTATCTAAGTCAAAAGTAAAAATCTGCTAAATATTCATCTAAATCAATCAAATCATGATTAATCCTAATCGTAATCCATCAAATTCTTTAGATTTTGCAACTTGCTTAATAAATCAATTTATTTGATTTATAAATTCTTCTATTTCTTTCAAAAGGAATCAAGAGGGAATATTCTCCAAATTTGAATTCTCCCTTCCAAGTGTCTTGTCCTCCAACATGGTATTAACTCCTCTTACATTGTCTCTTACATGTCTCCCACTTGGCATTTAAGACTATTTCTTCTCCCTCCAACAAGCCAACTTTCAAATTTCAAATTCCACCTAATATCATTTATTGTGCACATTCATCAAAATGTGCCCATCCTTCCTCCATTCACATCTTGAAAAGTGGCACTTGGCCATTGGATGTTGAATGATCCCACATTCATCCATTTTTCCTCATCCTTCAACATTCTCATCTATAAATGGGAGGCTTATTTTTGTATTTTGGATCCAAAACTCATAACAAAGTTACTCTCTTCACATTGAGAGCTAATTTTCTCCATTTCATATCAAGTGTTCATCATTTTAATGGTTCTATAGCAAGGTTATGCCAAAATTTCATTAAGAGCTTCAATAATCCACAAATCTTCATCAAGCTTGTATAGGAGTTTGGAAAGGGCCAATTTCCACACCAAATTGGCACCAATTCTCCCATGGGATTGAGGCTTTGCATGTTAAAATAGGATTTCAATCACTTTCTTTGCTTTTTTCTTCCATTTCTTTCCTATTTGAGTATTGTAAATGGATTTCATGGGGAATCTTGGTTATTGCTTTCATTTGATCTAATATTGTGTTTGTCTCTTGTGTTTATTTAGGTATAATTATTAGGGTTCTATAGAAGGAATACACCTTCTATGTTTAGGGTTTAGTTCCAATAAAACTCTAAAGAAGAAGTATTTCTTTTCACAATAGTCGCTCAACAATTTTTTTCTAATCCCCAAATGATAAATCATTTAGGCTCACATATTCAAACATTCCTCAATACTCTTCACACTTCACCATTCTTCTCTTCTTTTTGATTCCTATGCTCACACTTTCACATGTTCACTCCACATCGATACTTTTCTCCTTCAAAGGGTCTTACATATATGTGCAAGTATATTCCATTCATCAATTAGCTCAGCCTAATTAGATGAAGAAAAACTATTCAAAAGCACTCCTTTCAACACCACATAATATTTAAAACAATATTATCCATGTAGTGCATCATATCAAGTTGGTAAAGATCCATAGAAAACAATTGCAAAGTATATTTAATCCTCTTCATGCATGTCATATGTTAGGTTGGCCAAGACTAGGATCTAAATACGAAAACTCCAAACCAAAATACACTTCTCAAAGAAAACACATTCCAAATATGAAATTACATCTACTTCTCATCACATTACAATCATAGGAACTACCATTAGAACTATATCATTAGAACGTTCTTCTTAGGAAAATGAGGAGTCACCCACACTTATATGTAAAGCAAAGAAGCAACTATAGTGTACATAGTTAAAAAATTTCAATGATAAATTTCTTCTCTTGACAAAAAAAAGCTCAATATCCTAGAAATAGTTTTTTGAATTAATCAAAATAGCATGGTAAAGATATCAGAGTCATCTTTTCTTGCAGTGAATTTTGGACTCAAAAACCAACACACTAGTTCATCAATAAAGAACACTTTCGATAAAAAATATATTCTAGTATACCAAGTAAGCTTTCTATACTATTGTCACCATGTTGACATTAATGAAAACACAAGAACAACTAGATCAATCCATATACACTCCATGCTCATGTTGCAAGACTCCATAATTCCAAGGATTTCCTTTTCTCTTTTCTCCCCATTGCACAACTAACTCCTTACACTCTCCCCCTCTTTGATACTTGTCTCATTCTCCCTTTGTATAAATAGACATTTTCACATGAATTATGTCTCTCCCCCTTTGGTTATCAATTGAAAAGGGTAAAATATTTTGCATTATTGTCCCCCTTTGACATAGAACTAAGATACTTGCAACTATTTTGAGTACTCCCCCTTAGGAGTACACACCAATCAACTCAAAAACCTATACATAAATGACAACATATATTCCATACTATTACAATGTCACCACCTACTCCCCCTAAGAAGTAGCGACCAACATTAGTCCAAACAAGGAATGAATCCATACATCCATTGGATTGATGCATCTCCATATGCATCTAGTTCAAACAAGGGGAAATAACCCCAACCTCTCCCAAAGATACTCGAAGGTATCGTTAGGAAGAGAATTAGTAAATATGTTAGGAATATGATCCTTTCTAGGTACATATTCAAGATTTACTTCATTCTCCACAACCTTCTCTCTCAAAAAGTGACACCTTATTAATATATTCTTTCTTCTTGAATACATTATAGGATTCGTTGAAATGTTAATTGCACTTTTATTATCACAAGAGATATAAATAGGCTTATCATATACCACTCTGATATCCTTCAATGTTTGTCTCATCCTTAATACATATGTACAACAAGATGTTGCAATATACTCATCCTCTATAGTAGATAAGGAAACAAAATTATGTTTCTTACTTAGCCATGATACCAATCTACATCCAAGAAAGATTGCACCACTAATTGTACTTTTCTTGTCATCAACATAACCAACCTAATATACATCTATGTAAGCACTCAATGTGAAATTAGTTTCCTTAGGATACCACTAGCAAAAATACAGAGTTCCCTTCAAATATTAGAATATCCTCTTAACTACTCCAACATTTCTCTCTTTAGGTTCTTCAAATCTAGCCACAAGAAAAAATGCATGCATGATATCCGATCTAGTAGTAGTCAGGTATAGCAGTCCACCAATCATAGATCTATATTTTCTCTCATCAACCTTAGGGGATTCATCATCCTTATTTATTTTACAACCAATAACCATGTGAGTACATACCAATTTGGAGTCTTCCATTCCAAACTTCTTCGACATCTCTTTAACATACTTTTATTGTGAAATGAATATTCCTTTCTCTTTCTAATTGATTTGTATCCTAAGGAAGAAATTTATCTCCCCAGACATAGACATCTTAAACTCTTTCTACATCTCTTCTACAAACTTCATGCACATAGATTCATTTCCTCCAAAGATTATATCATCAACATATACAACCACTATCAAGATTCAATCTTCTTCAACCTTAAAGTAGAGATTACTATTTGTGGTACTTGTATTGAATCTTTGTTGTATCAAATATTTATCCAACCTTGCATACTAACCTCTAGGAGGTTGATTCAATCCGTACAATTCCTTCTTCAATCTATAGATCATATTAGGTTTATCTAATAGCTACAATATTTCTATTTTTTCCATGTAAACTTCTTCCAATTATCCATTCAAGAAAGTATACTTCACATCCATGTGATATACTTTAAAATCCTTATGTTCTACAAATGCCAAAAACATTTTGATTTCTTCAATTATAGCCACTAGAGTAAATGTATCCTAAAATTCTATTCCTTTATCTTATGCATTTATCTTACATATAATCATTTCCTTGTTCCTTACCACTTCTCAATTCTCATTCATCTTATTACTAAATGCCCACTTAGTTCTAATAATGTTTTGGTTTTTAGTTCTAGGAACTAGTTCCCAAGTCTGATTCTTTTGAATCTGCATAAGTTATTCTTCCATTTCCTTCATGCAATATTCATCTTTGCATGCCTTAATCATTATCTTAGGTTCAACTTTAGAGATTAAACATAGATTTACCTCTGCTTCAGCAGCTCTGCTTGTCAACATGCCTTTTCTTTTGTCTCCAATGATATTTTCTTCATAATTATTTCTCTATACATACTTAGGGGACATAGGGGTCTTTTCTGGTGCTTCATCCTCTTTTTTCTGCAATTGTTTTTCCTTATCTTTTCCTTCTTCTTCTCTGCAAGAAGATTCATTTGACTCATCTCCATCTATTACTATTGAATTCCTTAAATATTCCTCAACATTGAAACTTTCACTTTCAAAAATCCTTCTTAGAATTTTTTTGTAACATCTATATGCTTTTCTTTTAGTAGAATATCCATGGAAGATACCTTTATTAGACCTTGCATCAAACCTTCCTAAGTTTTCATCATCTCTTCTATTATATAATTTTCTTCCAAATTATCTAAAGTATTTTTACAATAGGGATCCTTCTATACCACAACTGGTAGGGAATCTTTATGCTATTAAATATTGCTTGAACTCTATTAAGTATCATAGGTATCATAGGTATGTAGGTATGTAGTTAGATTTAGGCTATGATTATAGTATCATAGGTACATAGGTATATTTATGCATTGGCACAACGTGATCATGTATGTGGTTTTTTGGTGGTGTTATGGTTTGATGTTAGGAGGTTGTTCTTATCTCCTTGATGGCTATTTGGTTCCTTGACTATGGTTACTCATTTGTGGGCATGTTTGGCAAATCAGATTTTTGGTTGATTTTTTGTTTGAGTCTTGATGTCTAGAGGATTATCTTCTTTCATATCTTAGTATGCATGTTACTAATGTGATAATGAGTTTGTATGCTTCAATTTTTGGTATATACACATTATTAAATTGTATGGATTGATTACCCATTTATTTGTAGTGGGATGATTCTATGTGGACTATCTATATCTATGATATTGTTTCATTGTTCATGCAAATTTTGTCAATTGGCCTTTTCTATGGTCATTTGAGCATTGGTATGTTGTTTTGGGATGAGAGGATGGATGATTAGAGTCACTAATTAGTCAATTCATGGGACTTGTATCATGAGATTTATTAATGATTTCATGATAGCTTGGTACCTTCATTGGCTATACAAATTTAGTGCGAGCTTTTGAAAACTATGACTTGGCAGTGTAGGATTGGTTTTTGATGTTTTGATTGTGGTTGTGTGTATCTTCTTGTCTTGGAGATCTTGGTTTCACTTGTATGTTATTAAAATTTCAGTTGTGTGTGCAGACCTAGATGATCTTAATGGAGGGGATGGTTATCATGATGGCATGTGTAGCTCTATATCATGGTTCAATGGGAGTTATTGGCAGTGATATGAATGCATCATTGGTGATGGTTATCTTCATGTGATTGGAGATGTGGTTTCTTGGTTTAGAGTGTGTTTGATATTATGTAATGGTTTACTCTTGATTCTAGCTTAGATTATTGGCATGATATGTATTCTCTTGAAATTAGGATGTATACATTAATGCATGTGATCTCCTAGGTAGAGATGGTTAGATCATGTTTTCATGATAGGTTCTTGATTCTTTGATGAGATCTTTGACATTGATCTTAGTAGTTCTATTTTTATTGATTACATGATCATTTTCTTGATTACTTTATGATGGTGCTATGTTGCATTTATATTTTTGCATATATTGATTGGTTACAAGTGTTCATGGATACTTGGAGACATGGGTGACATTCAAGTTCTCTTGTGATTAGAGAAATTTTCTTGAGATGATTATTCTTTGGAGGTTTTAGTATGTAGACTGGGGAGATTTCACCTAGATATGGACGTGAGTTCATGATGGAACTATAGAGGAGAATTTTCTTGGAGTGATTCATGATGACTTGGTTATCCTAGAGGAGCATTGTCATTCCCCATTCTTGGTCTACTTGGTGGTTTATCATTTGAGAGGTATTTTTCCATTATTTATTTCAAACACATTTATCTTTCATGCTTTTTTTTGTCATGGGGTTGGGTAGAGTCATGCTGATTGATTTTGGAGACTCATTTGAAGATTGTTTAGCATGATTTTATGTTGCTTTATCTTTCATTGATATAGACCTTGAGCTATGGATAGTTAGTTCTGGAGGATTCATTTTGAGGGATGTTCAAGGTATGATTATTTCCTTGTGCATTTGAGTTTATGTCATCATTCATTGATGAGGAGTTTAGGAGATAAATAATGGGCTAGGTTTTAGATTTCAGAATGGTTACTTTGAGTTTGATCTTCTTGGTTAGAGAGACTTACATCCATGTTGACATTATACAATGATTCATATGTTGTGTTTGATCTAAGGTATTAAACATTGTTTTGGGTGTTGTTAAGACTACTACTTTAGGGTTGTTAGGAAATCATACTTGAGACATCATAGGACATTTGAGGTGTTGGTAGAAGGAAATGTTATGGTTTATAGGTTTTCTCTCTTCATGTTTCCTTCTTGTAGGCTTATGTTCATATGATTTGGGAGGATGGTGGAAACATATTGTGATAGATTATGTAGCTAATTGGGTTGCATGTGTGGATCATTGTTATAGTTTTTGGTATTTTATGTTTTGATCGTTTATCACACCTTGATATAGTGTTGATTGGTAGACTTGATATTCTTTGACATTACCTATGTAGTGGGAGTTCCTAGATATGTATGTTCTTCAATGATAGGTTTGATAAAGGGATCTTGTGATTGCAGATATGGGTTGCATATGTTCTTGGCATGAGTATACTAATGTTATTGATACCTTGAAGGTATGTATGGTTGGATGTATTAGTGTGTGTGCAGATGTTATTTCTAATCATGTGGTTTTTTCTTCATGATAGCAACTTGGCTAGAGACTTTTTTATCACTTGGATTTGATGCTTCTATTCTTGGATTGGTGCATCTTCACCTTGGCATGTTCCTTTTCTTCCATAGATCAAATGTTGGAGGATGGGAGGATTTATTTCTTGAGATGGTGATTACTTTCTTCTTATTGTGTAGGTATCTTGATGGTGCACAAGAGCATGCTATAGATTTATGTGGTTTTGTTGGAAGAATAAATAAGGTGCTCTATGAGTTTTTTGTTATTCATGCCAACATTGGTTGGTAAATAACTAATTAATCTATGCATCTATGCTTATATGGTATTTTAGTCCAAAGATTCTCTCAGTAAAAGGAAATTCCATGATTTTTTGATATGTTGCTCAGGAGTCTCAATTATAAGTATAAATGAACTTTTAGTAAGTTTATGTGATCTACTTGGGTTATCCAAGTGACAAAATTTTGGTATTCTTTTGGAAAACAATGTTAAGAAATATTTTTCCTTTGTGTGTTCCTTATTATGTCTAACCTGACCTAATGTTTGGATAACACATTTTTTTTGTGCACCGAAATGAATCTTTAAATGGGCTGACAAGTCATTTTGAATTTTAGGTGTTCACATTCAATTAGGTCAACCTAGTTGATTAAGGAATGCATGCCTATGCATATATACATATGTGTGTATTATAGATAGATATAGATACATAGTATGGTATGTGAGCAAAGCGACAAGAGTAATAGTGTGAACTAACTAATAGTGATTGTATATTTGAAATCATAGCATGATTTTGGTATTTTCCAAAGAATAACTGAAACTAGTTTTTTCACTTTGTAGGTGCACTAATCTAGTTCACTTTTGGTAGTGATTCACACCTTTTGTATCTTGGATATAAACCTATTTTTTGTATTAAGGTTGTGAGCCTTTCAAAGACAACCAGTCATGGAAATGAGCTCTGTAATATCTTATAACTAGTTATAATATAATGTGAGCTAATCCTAATTGTGGTTTTCCCACTTTTGGTTTGCCATCTAAAAATCCTAGTGTCAATTTATTATGATCTCTTTTATGTTTTGGTTCACTATAGTAGCCAGATGTGGATTAATAATTGAATGGTTGATAATTAATTTTGTTAGCAAAATACTAAGAAGGGGGTGAATTAGTATTATGCTAACAAAATTAATTATCAACCATCCAATTATTAATCCATGTGTTAGATACAATAGTGATCCAAAACATAAACGAGATAATAACATATTGACACAAGGATTTTTGTGGAAAACCCAAAGTGGGAAAAACTACAATGAGGATTAGCTCACAATATATTATATCTAGTTATAAGATATTATAGTGCTCACTACTAGGACTCACTCTCCTTGAAAGGCTCATAGCCTGAATACAAAAAAATGGCTTATAAAAAAGATACAAAAAGGTGTGGTTCACTACCAAAAGTGAACTGAAGAAGTGCACCTACAAAGTGCAAAAATCAGTTCTGGTTATGCTCTAGAAAAAACCAAAATTATGCTCTGGTTGCAGATATACAATCACTATCAGTCACTTCACACTATTACTCTTGTTGCTTCACTTGAATACCATGCTATGCATCCATATATATCCATCATACACACACATAAATTTATGTACATACACAATCATGTCTCCCTTCATCAATTAGGTCAACCTAATTGAATGTGAATACCCAAAATTCAAAATGACTTGTCAACCCAATTCAAAATTCCTTTTGGCACACAAAACAAAATGTGTTACCCAAACATTAGGTCATCCCATACCTAATAAGGAACATACAAAGGATAGACAGTTCTTAACCTTGTTTTGCAAAAGAATACCAAACTTATGTCACTTGGATAAGTCAACTAGATCACACAAACTTGTTGAAAGCTTCTTTAGACCTATAACTGAAACTCTTCCTCAACATGTAAAAAACTCATAGAACTTCCTTTTACTTAGAGGATTTTTAGATCAAAATACTGGATCAACATAGACACATATAAAACTTAGTCAATTACAAACCAATTGTTGGTATCAATGATAACAAAATCAAAGGGAACCTTCATCATTCTTCTAACATTTTCTCCCCCTTTTTCATTGATGGAAACATGTTACAAAAATGAGACTTGCTTCACAACAAAAATGTGCTCAACTGCCCCTGACATATGTACAGGACACAGACATATAACATAAAACTATTTATACATACTCTTATCCTCTTCTCCCCCTTTGACATCAAGGAAAATAGAATGGGAAAGGATAAAAACTACAAATCAAGAATTGGGGGCACCTAGTAACTTCTTGAGAATCACTTCCCAACCTGGCTTTCCATCATCCTAGACTCATTTTTCCCTAGAGAGAGTTTTATGCAGAGATTTTATTTCCACTAAGCATTATTCTCCTTCCTCCAAATTGGATGGAGCAATGTTCATTTTCTTAATATTTCCTTATTCTACCAATGCATTTAATATGGAGACATGTTTAAACATAACTAGGTATCCAAGTTGGGCATACTATCTCATATCATCTTCTTTTATCCTCTACAAGATGAAAAATTTACTTTGAAGATCTGCAATAGAAACTCACCTAACATATTTTCTATCATATGCAATCTTATAATCTTTGGAGGTATCAACAAGTTGAGACTCAATTGAGTCCATTAAATCCCTAATACCTTGAGCGGCTTCTGGCCACTTCATGCAGTAAACAAATAGTACCTAGGCTTCCTCACCACATTCTCTTGTTTCAAAGTTTCCAAAGCTTTGTCATGTCCAATTATAGACTTATTTTGTAGAAACAACAATATTTTCTCTAGCAAACTCAACTCCACTTCTTTTGCACTATGTACCTTAAGATTAGACATGTAACCTTTGACTGAATCAACTATAAGCCCCAATATTTTTATCAGAGTTAAAGATTTGTCTAATGTAACACCGGGGGTTGTATCCTATAAAGATTTGATTGCTTAATTTATTAGTTCATTCCCCTTTTGATATGAATCTGTAACTTCTTGTGTGACAGAGCTGAGAAAAGTTCCACTTAATTTTATTCTATCAGTGGGTGTAATCTTTGTCAAATCCACATAACATGGTTGAGATGGTAGCTTGGATAGCTACGGTGGAAGCATAGGTTGAAGTATATTTTTTCTTGAAAGAAGACCTTTAAGGGTACTTCCAAATGATTCTCTGGATGGCTTTGATGGTTTAGGGCCTTTGAAAATTTATCCCTTGAAAGTGCAACATGGGAACCCTATTAACACTAAAATTACCCTATAAATGCTTACACCCCTTTTTCTTTTATACTTAACCAAATTCTTGCTCAAAAGGATAAAATGTGGACTTATTCAAGAAACCCTAGCTTTCTCTTCACCTGAATTTTCTTTCTAGGAGCTCCTCTTGGTAGAATGCTTGAATATTCTTGTGAAAATAGTGAAACAAGGAAATTCATTGCTTAATCACCTTTGGAATGGAACAAATACACCATTAATGTAACCTAACATCTCATGTGAGTCAAGGATTTAATTTCCCAATTAGCGATTCTCATTTGAATTCTGACTGATGATGACAACTCTTCAAACCTTGATCAATGGCTAAAGGCTTGTGGTCATGCACTGCAGCCCTGATGTGCCACACGTACTCAACTAATTTTAAAATTTACATCACACTTAACTTTCAAATAAGCTTTTATTAAGTTGTGATGTATAGAGATCATGCATTACAACCCTGAAGTGCCACACGTACTCAACTACTTTTAAAATATACCCCCACCCTCTTTTACTTTGGATATTAAAATGCAATGACTCATATCCCTATGATACAATCATATGTTGAAACATCACCCTTATATATCCCCTCTATACTGTAGTGCACATCGTATTTTATCACTATAGCCCTTTACTTTGAAGTGTGATGTATTGAAACTTTGCAATGAGCTATCCTATGGATACCTATCATAGAATATTCTATTTTGGGATACCCTTCATGTTTATCACTCACCACACATTGTATTTTCACTTTCTATCCCTCAACATGAAACTTTGATGCATTAGGGTTGTGTTTTGCATTAATATGCAACCACATTCCATAATCTAGAGCACTCAATGCATAGCACATCTTTTTCCCTTTATAGAGAAACATAAATTGTGATGCTTACAACCATTGTGATTCACTAGAAGATGGACACGATGCAAGAGCATATGGGTACTAGCAATCAACATCACTAAAAATGTTATTTTTTATTTATTTAATTATTAATAAGGGATAATATGGGCTAATGTGTGGGAAAATAATTGTTTTAATTTCCAAAATATGTAATTTTCCTCTATGACGATTTATAATTGTAAATTTGGAGGAAAATCAACTTTAGTAAGAGCTACAAAAGCATCTCAATGGAATATTCCATCTTGGGAATTTTTTCAAGGTGAGGACCACTTTACCTCTCTTGTTCTTGCATGTTGATTTTTATGATTTGCATGCTCTTCCATGTTGGGTGCCCAAGTTTGCATGTTGTTGCATGTTCTTGTTTGGATTCATTGGATCCATAAGATATTAATGAAAAGTGCAATTTGACCAAATTTGATTGGTTGAAGTATAGGTGCCCATGTGAAGGCTATGTGAGCATTTAGAATATTTTATAATTTTATGGTCTTTCCTCAAATTGGGTCATGATTTTTCCAAGGTGGTAATTGCATGTTTTTTTTCCGAAAACCAAAGTGGTTTTCTCATTCACAAAATTTCATATATTGAGGATTTTTTCATTTGAGAAGTTGGCTTTGGAGAGTTGGGGTTTAAGATAATAGGATGCTACTGGATTAGATAGAGGATTTGTGAATCCAAATTTGTAGATTTATGTGAGGAGGTTGTGACTCCATATTGTTGATATATGTAATCAGAAATCCCATGTTGTAAAGGGAAGCTTGTGAGCTTATATATGTTGTAATCCCTTTTCATATTGTTACAATAAAATAGTGTTTCCATCATACATATAATTTTATAAATTTGAATTGTGTTATGAGTTTTGAGATTTATAAAAGGAGTTCCCTTTATTAACACATGTCCTTATAATATTCCCCTAACATAGACTCTTTTATAGCTCCTTATCACACATCGTATTTTTTATTTTATACTATTAACTTCAAATTATGATGCCTTGCCTTAGACATGAATTCAAATGTGACCATGTATTTCTATCTTAGCTGTCCGCACAAAAAAACATTTTCAACATGACTAGCTCATATATAAAATATGCTCTGAAGAAGCAACATGATGCATTATGGGCTCACCACGTATCTCATTCTTTCCTTTAGCACATTACACAACTTTTCTTTGAAAGCTCCTTACAAAAAATGTGAAATGAAGGGATCTCATGATGAAATAAAATGCTAACACCTGTGATGTGAAAGATGCGGGGAATGGAATGAGAAGATGGCATGTGTTTTGAGCGGAGCGAAGGCCAAGAACTTAAGCAAAGGATTTATGCATATGCTCAATAAGTTATTCTTTATTGATAAAAAAATATTTATGTTATTTTTTTTCTTATTTTAAATGCTTAAAAAAAAAAAAAACTCTTATATTATAGTTTATTAATATAAAAAATATGTGTTTTATTTATCTAAGATTTATTTTATTTTGCATTGAAGTATTTTTCTATTCTCTCTTCTAATATAATCCACACTTTTTCATATAATTTATTCATCATCTCTGTAATTTTTTTATATTTATTCATCCTCTATCTAAAATTTTATTTATTTATTTATTTAAAGAGTTGTTTTGATTATCTATAAATTAATTTTACTTTCAATTATTTATGAATTATTGTGTTATATTTACTAATATTTAAGAAATAATTATTTTATCTTTTAAAAAAAATTAATGTTCAATATATTTGATTTTTTTTATATGAGTAATTACATAAGACTATTTGATGCCATTGTATAACACAATTGTAAAGATCACTTTTATCATATTAATTAGTCATATGAAGATTGTTTCTTGGAATCCTCTAAGTGTTGTAGCCACTAGAATCTTGGAATTGCATGGTGTGAAATTGCTTCTAAGAATCTTCTAACATGAAGATTTATCTATTCAGAAGTTGTACCCATTAAATTTTAGGAATTTTACTATACCATCAATCCTTAATAAGAAAAATATTTATCAACTCTTGTTTTCATCCCTCTTTATGATTGTATTTTATTTTTGATAGAATGTCTATTTTTTGATCTCTTTTAGCTATCTATTCACCTATCTATTATATTATATACTAGGGTTTGGGCCTTGAGGTGTAGTTTATTAATAAAAATATA
This sequence comes from Sequoia sempervirens, assembly GCA_007258455.2. Taxonomy (NCBI): domain Eukaryota; kingdom Viridiplantae; phylum Streptophyta; class Pinopsida; order Cupressales; family Cupressaceae; genus Sequoia; species Sequoia sempervirens. Next base: position 44,937,232 of record VDFB02000017.1, on the reverse strand, counting down.
TATATTTTATTTATTACAAAATTATTTTATTTTATATTAAAATAAATTTATATTCTCTCATCTAATCTTATAAGAATTATATAAACAAATAAATAAAAATAAATATTTTTTAGATAAATATATTTAAAATAATATATATTTATATATAGATTTGTAAATATATTATTTTAAATATATCTATTAAAAAATGTTTTTGAAATCATCTATTTAATGAGTTGTTTTATTTATTTAAGAGTTATCTATACTTGTTTTAGTTATTTAAGAGTTTCTTTAAGTTACAATTATTTAATAATTATTTTAACATATTTATTATTTTTTAAAATATTTTTTCTTATGTTTTGTTTTTTATGTATATGGGTAATGGCACGAGATTCTTTGATGTTACTATATAACACATGCAGGTATAATAAAATTTAAATTTTAAAAGATTTCTTTTATCATATTAATTATGGGTCATGTGAAGATTGCTTCTAAGAATCCTCTATCTACACTTGGTAGCCACTAAAATTGTGGGATTGCATGGCCCTTAAATACAGAAATTGCTTCTAGAATCTTCCAACAAGAAGTTGCAGCCACTAATAAAATTTATGAACCCCAAATTGTGAAGGCTTACCTAACCTGATATCTATTGCTTTCTCTCCATCTAATGGAAAAGTGGGATACTGATCTCAAATCTGATCATAAAAGCCTTAAGATGGTAAAAGGTTGGAAGAATTCTGCAATCAATCATTTTAACCAAATCCCAAATGAATTGGTCACCTGCATTTTCTGCAAACTTAGCTCCAGTTCAAACCATATCTAGAGATTTCTTTGGAGCACTTCTAGCATTAGAAATCTATTATTTTTTAAAAGTAGTTGTATGTATAAGAGAGTTTATTCATTTATAGAGATTTTTTTCATTTTATTTATGCAGATGCAAGAGGTTTAATATGCTAGGCAACCAGAAAGAAGTGTTGCAATGTGCCTCCTAATCTTTATGCACTTCAAAGAACATGTCTTCCACCCAAAAATGTGCAGATGCCAGAAACATTGAGGACGGTTACACGCTTGGAATAGTAAGACGCAACTTTACATGCACTGCTCTCTCTTATTTTATCATAAAACTATATTGAGCATATTTGATTATTACACTATACTAGTCCAGCAACACATACTGTATTCATTTTGTGATGTAGTTTCGATTCCAAGGTAACTGAATGCCTTCATATTTTTAGATCTATTTATCTAAAGGTGTTTTAACATCAAGAATATTTAAAATTTTATTAGATTTATACATTTACCCTCCTACAAATCCTAAATACTAGCACCTCTGTAGATTGTCACCGTTCTAATCTAAACCCTAGCACATCTGTAGAATAGGTTTATTTCTGTAAAGCACCCACTCGGAATCACAAGGTCCCTGTTAGACAAGCTATCAGTAAAACAACAGCTGAGCGTATCCAGTGAAAAAATTTGCCTACTAAACCACAAACATGCGTCACCATACTCCATGGATTTATATTTGAGGAAGGGATTAGGTTACCTTTAATGAGAAATATCTTACTACCCAAAAGAATCAAGGGATTAGGTCAGCCCTGCCTTAGGGGACATTCTCAGGAATAGTTGTGGTGTTGATGCCTTCTGCATTGTGTATGATTTCACAGTTGACAAACTTACCACAAAATCTAAAATTGTAGAGAAATAATACTGTGTAGTCAAGAGACCGCTGTTGATTGTCACCTTTCTAACCCAAACCCTAACACTTTAAAACACTACTTTACAGTCAAGACACCTCTATTGATTGTCAACTTTCTATACACCCAATAGAAAATAATGAAGTCCCATATTTGGGTTTACTGTATCACTAACATCTTGGATTGTATTAGGCCGGCTTTTACAAGATATATTTTAGTCATCTAAAGTATCATCAGCCTTTCGTTTAGGGACATGATCAGCTCTAGTTGTGGATGAATTAAATTTAACAGTAAATATCATTATCAGGAATTAAATGCCATTATCAGGTCTAGTTGTGGATGAATTAAACTTAACAGTAAATATCATTATCAGGAATTAAATCGGTGGTAGTGTCAATGTCTTGTGCATTGTGGATGATTTTAGTTTTGACCAACTTACCTTGCAAGACTAAATTATTGATCTCGTCCTCTGCCAATTATATATTGTAGGTTTCATTGATCTATTGGCAATCACTTCAGCGTAAAATTAAACATGTTATCACTATTAGTCAAACAGCTGAGCATGAAAATTATATACTTCCTGATAAAAATTATTGAAACAAATTGTTGTTGATTAAACCTCCACTCACAGGCATTAAATCCAACAAACATTTAATAAACCAAATTATTAAATGCATTATGTTTCTCAGGTCATACTGATGGTGTGTTTGTTTCTGTCTGGGTAGCTCAAATTCTACTTGAGTAAACGCAGGGATGAAGAAATTTCACTTTTGGAAAAGGCTGTCAATGCATCTCACTCTAGAGCTACATTTTCAATGGCTTTAATAAAGTTCAACGGCAGTGGGGGAGAAAAGGAGAGCAAAGATTTTCACGCAGCGGTTGATCTCTGTAAGAAAGCTGCACTTCTTGGGCATAGCGGTGCTTATGCTGAATTAGTGATGTTTCTTACCTATAGTTATGGCTTTGCTAGAAATTCGCGAACAGGGCGTCTGCTAAGGCGAATACGAACATTCGATAATTATTTCAATTACGATTCTAAGAATAAAACTGTGCAGATATTATGCAAATGGTTCAGTGACCACCCACCAGGCAATGAAATGAAGTTATGTTCAAACATCAGTTGTAGACGGCCTGAAACAAGGAAAAATGAGTTCCGCAGATGCCCACACGCTCGTTGCAAAAATGAGTTATTCTGCTCATTTGTTTGTTGGTACATGTCTTATAAATCGGGGCACACCTGCACTGGCTAAATGTTCAATCATTTTGCCGTTTGCTTTTATAACCTTTCCGTATAAGCTATCCAGCATTTTCATGGCCATCATACACATTTTGCTTGACCATTTGTCTTATATTTGTGGAACCAAAAAAATATTTCGAAATCGTATATTCTTATAACCTTGACGTCTATTGAATTTTTGGATTTGTCTATATAAATTCTCAAATAAATAGACTTCGAGATGGTGATGTCCTTTGTTGGACTCTTAAGGGTTTTTATTCTCAAATTTATAGTGTTTAAAAATGTAATGACATTTATCAATCTTTAAAGCTACATATGAAGTGTAAAATGATTTCTAGATTTTTCTCATGCACAAGAATGAGTATTATCATATATGATGATTTGGTAGATTGTAAAGACCAAAAAAATGAATAATGTTGATAGATATAATCATGAATATATAAATTGAGATGCCCAAAAATTTTAAAAATAACACAATGAAGATTATGAATGAGGATAGAGAAGACATGTTGTTGTCATTTAATGATAAGGTAATAAAGGTACAAATGCTAAAAATATAAAATTGAAATACAATAATATATGATCATAAGGTGATTAATTAGTAAATGTGTATAGCATGTTATAAATTATGAAGAATTAGTTAAAATTGGATCATGTATGATTTTAAAATGTGTTCTACAAAGTAAATAAGAAAATGAATCATATTTCCATTCGCATGCATCATATGGAAATAGGTTTTCATTGGCTATCAAGTTTGTGGCTCCAAACATCCTAGAGGTACTTAATAACATGAAAAGTCAACTACATTAACTAAGATATAAAGGTAAGAGTTGTCATTAGACAAACCACAACTAGGCATCAAGTGATAAGAAATGGCTTGTGTTCTTCTTTTTTAGGTTCTTATAAATCTGAAGGGTGCTTTTCTAATGTTATAAACAGGAAAATTAAAAACAATTGCAAGATTAATATCCTAGCCTTGATAAAATTATGTCTATTTTGAGAGCTATGAATAGAATGGAAAGACCTCACTTACGACAATTAAATTTAATATTATGCACGCAATAAAATATGAAAATATTTTTTTCCACTTCACTTAAATCCTCTTAACTTTGTGTACACATGTTCAACTTGTAAAAAAATTTAATAGGGTGTATTGAAATTTTAATCATCTCTATTCTCACAAAAGATTTAACACAAGTTTTAACTCTAAACCATAAAAGAGAGTGGGCCCAAAAATACTACTAAATGTGAAAAGTACATTTAAATATTTTAAAATGGTGGTGGGAGGATAAGTTAGAGTAGAATGAGGCCCTGATCACATATTTTTATAACATTTCAAAATGTAGATTTATATGTATTAATAACATTAGAATGAGGCTCAGATCTTTATGGAGGGGGCTCAGGAAATGGCGGACTTGGAGGAGGTTGCGGATGAGCTCCTGAACTCTATGAACTAGTGGTGGTTGGGCCCTGCCTCTTCTGTTTGCTGGCTTCTTTGAGGCTTTTTGTTGCTGCCTGCTGATGCTGGTTTTATTCTCTTTGGCAGTTTTTTTGTTTTTTGGACCGCTGTTTCGGTCTTCTCCTATATTGTTACTTTGTGGTTTCGGGTCCCTATAAAACCCGTTTATCCCCCTTTTATCAAAAACATTCATTATTAATCATGCTTCATAAATCCATAACTAAAAATAAAATACCATATAATGTACCAAAATGATGTATTTTAACTACACCTTTTATAAATCAAAGTTTTGAGGACTAAATAGTCAATACAACAAGTTAATATATATAGCCTTGTGTATACATAAATCATACATATCCCATAATATATTTTATTAATATATATTATTTTACCCTATATTTCATGATCCTCTCCTAGCCCATCACACTAGTCTCTACTAGTTCATATTATGTTCGATTATCCCCTTTTATTCCCATCCCATTGTAGCCTCTCTCATTTCACCCTATGTTCCATTATCCCCTCTTGGTCTTGTCTCATTAACCTTTCTATATTATACCAAATCCCTCTATATTTTATCTTATACATATACCCTTATGTTGATGCTAAAAAATTTTGCTCCACTTCCTAGAGAAAAATCTCACTCACAAGGCTACATTTTTAATCATATAAGTGAGATAATCCCATCAACAAATTGTGGAGGATTAATTCCTAACTCTGTGATAGATGGTTTTATCTCCTAATCTTTAAGATCATCTTAGAGAAGAGGTTGTTCCTATGGGCATACCTTAAAATCTATTGAAATCACACATTATGAAAAAACCCAACCTACCTACTTTTACCCAAAGACTATCATTGAACCAAGTAAAACCATGTAAAATACATACAATTCATTCATTTGAGGCTCAATGAAGATTGATCCCTATTTATATCATGAGGTTATGAATATATACAAAATAGTCCTACTCCTATACTATTGATTTATGTTTTTTATTGATGAATTGAGATTGGCTAGGTAGACTAGAGACTAGTGCATCCAATGGGTTATAAATTCATAGGTAACAAGAAAGAAAACCATTAAAGGAAACATATAAGAATTGATTTGGGCACATAGTCCATCAAAGAAAAAATATTATACAAAGAGTATACTTAGTAATCCAAATTGAGTTTTATATACTGCATTTGAAACATGGAAACTATCATTCTAAAGATTGCAATATTTAGAATATTGTTATATTCACCAATTTCATGTTACAATCATACAAGTGAATATGGAAAGGGAAGCATTTAAAACCATAAAATACCTTCCTATAGAAATATAAACATCAATGGATACAATTTATACACAACATATATACTTGCATCTTATCCTTCACATACCCCATGAATCCATATCCATCCTATAAAATTAGAAAAGGCATGAGTTGAAACCCTATAAAAAAATATACACCTACACAACCTTCATAAACTACAAGAAGAACCAACCCCTTCCAATAATGATAACCTTATACTATACATAAGCCTATGGAATCAAACCAAATATAACTGTAATGCTATTCACATTTAAAATTCATCCCCTAGGATCAATCTAACACAAAACAACTATTCCATATTAATAGAGGTCAATCATAATCAATACTAGTGGATAATATGGTCAAGCCATGAATGCAAGTAGGTAGAGAATCTTGCAAAATAAACACACCATTAAGCTAATTAACCACAAAAAAAAAGTTTCACAAGATGCACAGGCACAAAAGAAAATCATTATATGCCTAAGATCTTTCCCTTGTATATTATTTTACACCCAACAGGAACCAAAGAAACTTTCTCATAGCTAACTTATTTATTTGTTAGTGGTTCCATGTTGTGGCATTAAAATTATAAAACCCTCAACAAGGAATAGGGAATTCATCAAAGCTAAATAAAATTGCATTCATAAAGAAAGGAGAAACATTAAAAATGTCAAACCCCTATCACACACTCTATCATGCCTCAAGCATATTGTGTTCCTTCTCCCCTCTACTACTTTGGAATTTAATTTTTTATAATTTAATTCTCCTTGTTGGGGGTGGATTGTGAAACTAGGAACCCATTAGGGCCTCCTAAGGTTTTCAATGCACTAGAAACAATTGATAGCCACCTTCCCCTTTAACTTAGCCAAAATTTTATATTTTTATTTTGGTCAACTTATTAAAGAAATTGGAAGGTAAAATATATTAAATAACACATTATGACATGATGATCCTTATAGACTTCTCAAAATAAATTATTAATTGCAGATCAAGTCATATCAACACACACAAGGAAGGGAATCAAGAAAAAATGACATTAGTAAATTGAGTCCCAATAATGGCTCTAGTTGGGGATATGCCCCTTTAATAGGGACAATAAGAATCTAGATCTTTTATCAAATAAAAAGTATGAAAAATGTGAAATATAGCTAACTCATGGAAGAAAAATTTGAATATTGTAGGGAAACCTTACTAAGGACAAAAATAAATTTCTTGCCTCTATCAAACACCGTCATGTTGAAGGAATTAATTTCCCTTAACTCATAGTTTCCTCTTTCACAAAAATGCAACAAATGTAACCTTCTCCTATCAAGCACAACCTTGTGACTACCACTAAATAAGTTAACACTTAATTTACTAAAATTTAGCCAAGTACATTGACCTTTGCTCCTAACCCCTTCATTAGCAAAAAAAATTGCCACAACATTTGCTTCTCTATAGGCATGTGAAATCTTTATATTAACAAATTTGGCTAAAGTCGAGATTGCATCATCAATCCAAGACTTAATAGTCCATGAGGGGGGGGGGACCTACCTAAAAGACAATCAATAATATTTTTGGAATACCCTTCAAGCTAAAGGTTTTTAAAATTTAGACTATGGGCCAAATTTATAATATGAAAATCTCCAATAGCCTCAGCCAAGTGATTAGTTTAAGATGTAAGTGGGGTGGCAGTCGCACCTAGAAAATTTCAATAGGAATCCCTTATGACACCACCGCAACCCGCCACCCTAGGATTACCTTTAGCCATGCCATCAAAGTTGGCTTTGACCCATCCATTAGGCGAAAAATACCAGCAAACACCCTCTCTATTCTTCTTAGCTTGTTTAGGGGCAGAGGAAAAATCAAGAATTATATTCCATTCCTTAGCAACCTTAAGATCATAGGATGAGTGAGCCACTTTCTCGGAGTTGCTAAAATTATGGGAGATAGCATTGACATTTTCTTTCAGAAATCTAATTATTTTAACAAAAACAATATCCACCGGTGCTTCTTTATCTTTTTAAATTCTATTGTTTTGTTCTTTCCAAAGACCCCAAGCAACATGAGGGAAAGAGAAATCCCACAAATTCCAAAGAACAGGATTGTAAGTTGGATATTTCCATTGAGAGAAGAAATATTCAATAGACAAGGGAAAAACCCAAGATAGTTGACTGTAACAGATAAATTTTTTCCAAATTAAAGCAACAAAAGGACAATGAAGAAACAAATGACTCACTGACTCTACCTCCATCTTGCAAAGAAAACATCTATAAGGTATTTGAAAGCCATGCTTGTGGAGGTTATCAATCGTGAGAACCTTATTTTGGAGAAGGATCCAGAAAAAGATATTTATTTTAGGGACTAGATGTTTAAACCAAGCCTTCGACCATAAGGGGGCATAAGCTTGGAAATAAGTAAGCCTAGCAAAAGCAGACGAAACAAAATAATTTCCTGAGGGGTTATCACTCCAAACAAGACAATCTTCCATATGATTAGGACAAAGTCTGACAACCAGCAAAGAAGATTGAATGGGAGCAAGGGCCTGACTAACAAGCTTAGATCCACCCATGTTCCATCCACATGATAGTCTTTCATGTATGAGCCAAAAAGATCTTTGTAATTCTCAGCCCACCCACAAAGGGAGTCAATTTTTATAAGGGGCTCATTAACCAGCCATCTATCCTCCCAAATCTAGTTTGGTTTCTACTTCTAACCTGCCAACCCACTCCAGATTCAATAAATTTTCTTCCATTCATCAAATTATTCCAATAGGTTGAGCCTCTGGGAAGAAGGTGGGATTCCTTCATTATTATAAGGGATCTATTACTCTCCAAATATTTTCTTGCAAGGATATCAGTCCATTCCCCTGAGGATGAAAATATTCTCCAAATTTTTTTAGCTAGAAGAATCTTGTTAACCATTATGATTTTTCTAAGACCTAAACCTCCAACCTTTTTCAATTTGCACACTAGATCCTATCCTATTAGAGGCAGTCTTTTTTTTTCTTCAACACTCGACCAAAGAACTATTTTTTGAATCTTTTCAATACATTCCACAAACTTAGCAGGGATTTTGAAGAGGCTCAAAGCATAAATCATAAAATTTTGAAGAGTAGCTTTGAGGGGTTGAAGTTTACCCATTTGGCTTAATAGAGCTCCTTTCCAGCCAACAAGATTCTTACTAAATCTCTCAACAAATGAAATCCAAAATGATTCTAGGGGTTTAAGGCTTAAAGGGAAGCAAGATAGGTGGCAAGAAAGGACTCCACCCTACAACCAAGGATTCTAGAAATTCTATTATGTCTGTGAATAGGAGTGTTAAAGAAGAAAAGAGAGCTTTTCTATTTATTAATCATCTGTCCTAATGCCCTCCCATACTCATCCAATAGAGATTTCAATTTTTTACGCTCCGAGACTGAAGTTTTTCCCATGAGCATAGTATCATCCACAAAATGTTTGATGAGAACAAATTAGATTGCTTGAAGATGGTTTGAGACCAAGAAGGGATCTGTTATCGATCAACCTTTTCAAATTCCTACCGAGACTTTTAGCCGTAATAGTGAATAAAATAGGAGAAATAGGATCTTCTTGTCTTAGACCTCTGGAACTTTGGAAGAAAGTTGTAGGAGATCCATTAAACATAATAGAAATAGAAGCAGTTGACACAAGTTGTTCCATCATTTGAAGAACCCTATTGCAAAACCCAAATTCCTTTAAAAATTTTTACAAGAATTTCTAGTCAACTCTGTCATAGGCTTTTGAAATATCAAGCTTTAGCAGAAAGCCTTCAGTCTTAGATTCAATCAAGGAATGGATATTCTCATGCACTATGACAATAGAATCAAGGATCTAACAACCAGGGACAAATCCATTTTGTTGAGGTGAAATCAGAGTGGGCAAGAGAATTAAGTGTCTAGAAGTCAAAACCTTCGAGATGATTTTATAGATCAATTTGCAGAGGCTTATGGGTCTGAAAGCCTCAAATTTCACTGCTCCAGGATTCTTAGGGATTAGAACCAAAAAAGTAGCATTCAACTCTTTTACAAGACTTCTAGATACAAAAAATTCTTTAACAGTGTACACCACATCTTCTCCGACAATCTCCTAGAACCATTGGAAGAAAAACATAGGGAGCCCATCAAGACCCAGAGCTTTACTCCCCTCAAAGGAGAAAACAACCTTCTTGACTTCCTCATTGGTAGGAATA
>VDFB02000017.1:44683413-44927286 GCA_007258455.2 Sequoia sempervirens | reverse complement strand
TGATTCTACGAATAAAATTGTACAGGCATTATGCAAATGGTTTAGTGATCACCCACCAGGAAATGAAATGAAGTTATGTTCAAACATCAGTTGTAGATGACCTGAAACAAGGAAAAATGAGTTCCGCAGATGTCTTATAAATCAGGGCACACCTGCACTGGCCAAATTTCCAATCATTTTTCGTTTTGCTTCTTATTACCTTTCTGTATAACCAATCCATCTTTTTCATGGCCATCATACACATTTTGCTTGTCCATTTGTCTTATATTTATGGAACCAAAAAAATGATTTGAAATCATAGAATAACCTTGATCTCTATTGATTTTTGGATTTTTTTCTATAAATTTTCAAATAAGTAGACTTCTAGATAGTGATGTCTTTTGTTGCACTCTTAGGGTTTTTATGTCAAATTTATAGTGTTTAAAAAAGTAATGGCATCCATCAATTTTCAAACCAAGACATGAAGTGTAAAATATGTTTTCTAGGTTTTTCTCATGCACTAGAATAAGTATGGTCATATATGAAGATTTCATGTTGAGTACAATGTAAAGACCAATAAAATGAATAATGTTGATAAATATAGTCATGAGTATATATGCCAAAATATAGATGCCCAAAAATAAGAAAAATAAAACAATGAAGATTATGAATGAGGATAGAGAAGGCATGTTGTTGTCACTTAATAACAAGGTAATAAAGGTACAAATAATAAAAATATAAAACCAAAATAAGGTAATGTATAATCATAAGGTGATTAATTAGTAAATGTGTATAGCATGTTATAAATTATGTAGAATTAGTTATAATTCGATCATGTATGATTTTAAAACATGTGGTATAAAGTAAATAAGAAAATGAATCATATTGTCATTAGTATGTATCATATGGAAATAGGTGTTCATTGGCTATCAAATTTGTGGCTCCAAAAATTCTAAAGATACTTAATAACACAATAAGTCAATTACATTAACTTAGATATAAAGGTAAGAGTTGTTATTAGACAATGGACAATTAGGCATCAAGTCATAACAAATGGCATGCATTCTTCTTCGTTAGTTTATTAAAATCTAAGAAGGTGTTATTCTAAGGTTAGAAATAGGAAAATTAAAAACAAATACAAGATTATAATCCTAGCCTTGATAAAACCATGTCTTTTTTGGGAACTATGAATACAACAGAAAGACCTCATTTAATGCAATTAAAAATAATATTACTCATGCAATAAAATATGAAAAATAATTTGTTCCACTTCACATAAATCCCCTTAACTTTGTGTACACATGTGCAACTTGCAAATAAATTTAATATGGCATATTGAAATTTTAATCAACTCTATTCTCACAAAATATTTAACACAAGTGTTAACTCTAAACCATAAAAGAGGGAGGGTCCAAATATACTCCTAAATGTGAAAATTGCATTTAAATATTTGAAAATGGTGGTGGGAGGATAAGTTAGAGTAGAATGATTCCTTGATCACATATTTTTGACATTCAAAATTTATATTTCTATGTATTAATCACATGCATTATTAATCATGCTTCATAAATCCATAACTAAAAATAAAATCTCATATAATGTACCAAAATGATGTATTTCAACTACACCTTAAAATATTTTTATAAATCAATTTTTTGAGGACTAAATAACAATACAATAATAGGTTGATAAATACACCCTTGTGTATACATAAAGCATACATATCCCATAATATATTTTTTTAACCTCTATTAAATTTTATCCTATATTTCTTGATCCTCTTCTAGCCCATTGAACACTAGTATCTCCAAGTTCATATTATGTTCAATTATTCCCTTTTATTCCCATACCATTGTACCCTCTCTCATTTCACTCTATGTTCAATTACCCCCCCTTTGTCTTGTCTCTTTAACCCTTCTCTATTATACCACCTCCCTCCATATTTTGTCTTTTATATAATACCCTTATGTTGATGCCAAAAAATGCTACTCCACTTCCTAGAAAAAAATATCACTCACAAGGCTAATTTTTTCATCATATAAGTGAGATCATCTCATCAAAAAATTGTGGAGGGTTAATGTCTAACTCTATGAGAGTGGGTTTTATCTTCTAATATTTAAGATATATTAGACTCAATAGGTTGTTCCTATGGGTATACCTTAACATCTATTGACATCACATATAATGAAGAAAAAATAATCAAATGATAGCCAAACCCAACCTACCTACTAGTCCCCAAAGACTATCACTGAACCAAGTAAAACAATGTACAATACAAACAATTCATTCATTTTGAGGATCAATGAAGGTTGATCCCTAGTTATATCATGGGGTTATGAATGTATACAAACTATTCCTACTCCTATACTATTGATTTATGTTTTTTTATTGATGAATTGAGATTGGCTAGGTAGACTAGAGACTAGTGCATGCAATGTATCATAAAGTCATGAATAGGTGACAAGAAATAAAACCATTAAAGAAAATATAGAAGAATTGATTTGGGCACATACTCCATCAAAGAAAAAAATTATACAAAGAGCACACTTAGTCATCCAAAATGAGTTTTATATAATCCGTTTGAAACATAGAAAAGGCCATTAAAAAGATTGCAACATTTAGAATATTGTTATATTCACCAATTGTATGTTATAATCATACAAGTAATTATGGAAAGGGAAGTATTTACAACCACAAAATACCTTCCTATAGAAATACAAACATCAATGGATATATCCTCTACACAACATATATACATGAAACTAATCCTTCACATACCTCATGAATCCATATCCATCCTATAATTGGACAAGGCATTAGTTGAAACCCTAGAAAAAATGTATACCTACACAACCTTCAAAAGCCACAAGAAGAACTAACCCTTTCCAAAATTTATAACCTTATACGACATATAAACCTATGGAACCAAACTATATACAACAACACTATTCACATTTAAAATCGATTGCCTATGATCAATCTAACACACAACAAGTATTCTATATCAACAAAGTCTAATCATACTCATTACTAGTGGATGGGACAGTCATGCCATGAATGCAAGTGGGTGGAGTATCTAGCACAATAAACACACCATCAAGATAATTAACCACAACAAAAAAAAATCATTCGATGCACAAGCAAAAAAAAACATCATGGACGGTCTAAGATCTTTCCAATGTTATTTCTTTTACACCCAATAGGGACCAAAGAAGCTTTCACATAGCTAACTTCTTTCTTTCTTAGTGGTTCCATGTTGTGGCACTAAAATTATCAAACCCTCAACAAGGCATATGGAATTCATCAAAGCTCAAGAAAATTGTATTCTTGAAGAAAGGAGAAACATTAAAAATGTCAAACCCCTATCACACACTCTATCATACCTTGAGCCTATTGTGTTCCTTCTCACATCTACTACCTTGGCATTTAATTTTTTTTAATTCAATTCTCCTTGTTGGGTTTGGATTACAAAATTAAGAATGCATTAAGGGCTCCTAAGATTTTTGATACACTAGGAACCATCGATAGACACCTTCCACTTTGACTTAACCAATATTTTTTATGTTTTATTTTGGTCAATTTATTAAAGCATATGGAGAGGAAAATCTAGTAAATACCATATTATGACATTATGAGCCTTATATACTTCTAAAAATCAATTATTAATCATGGATCATGTCATATAAACACACACAAAGGAAGGGAATCAAGAATAACTAGCATTAGTAAGTTGAGTCCCAATGATGGCTCTAGTTGGGCATATGTGCCTCTCATAGGGAAAACAAGAATCTAGATATTTTATAAAATAAAAAAAGGAAAAATAAGAAATAGAACTAACTCATAGACGAAAAAAATGTATAAATATGATGGGATAAAAAAAAATGCAATATGCAATACAGACAATAAATATGAAACAAAATTTGGGGATATTGTAGGGAAACCCTACTAAGGATGGAAATAAATTCCTTTCCTCTATCAAACACCATCATGTTGAAGGAATTAATTTCCCTCAACTCATAGTTTTCTCTTTCATCAAAAACTAACAAATATAATTCTTACAATGTGTTCAAACCATAGGTATTCATTCATAAATTCTATTCTTAGAATTAATCAATTATTCATGTCTTAATTTATAAGTATCTACAAGAAAATTCCCTTATCTTATAAATTCTATAATTTAGGTTGACTTGTGATAATTTTTATAAGTTGTACCTTGAAACATATGCTATTTTCCTTTCACTTATATCCACTAATTGATAATTATCTATCTTAATGCATAAAACACAACAACCCAAGTAGTATTGCTTTTTTATCTACTACCTATGATTTACTAATTATGGTCCATGTTACGCACACTTGGCCATATCCTACTTCTTTCTTAGTTCTTAGTTTCTCATTGTTCCATGTTTCAATACCTTATTCATAGTGAAAGCACGATTTTCAATAGCTAATATGTGTTAGAATTAAACTTTATTTGACCACTAAGGGTTAACCTTTAAATAACATCTTCTTGATTCCTATAAGTTTATTGCCTACCACCACCATAGTAACCTCTACCACCATAATGCTCCTAGTATGACAAATATCATTGTCCCGTTGGCTTTTTCTTCTTCTTTGGTATTACTTTTCTTAGTATGGCACTTTTCATTATCCCTTTAGCTCCAAAAACACTTGTAGTCTTCAAGAGATCAAGATACCTCAACTCACTGCAATCAATAATCTTGTATTATAGCTCGCACTAAAATTCACACATCTACAAAAGTAACTTTGCATCACATCACTCAACTTTATTCCACACCTCATCTCACATCAATTCACCTTGCATTTATACCATCCAAAACTTGAAAAAATCTTGAAGTTAGATACACTCACTTTGCGCTTTACAAATTCAAACTAGATCAACACTAAACATTCATGTGGTGGATATGAATGAAAGTGGACCAACATAGAACTTAAATAGGACCCAAATTAACTCTCATATGTCGTGCTACACTTTCATTAATGATTGATCATCTTCAAATGTATTGTAAACACCAAGTCAGTCATTAAGTATGCAAGTTACACCATTAAAATTTGAATTACACGCTTCCTTAGATCCAAAGATGAATTGAAAAACACATACCAAAATTCATCATGATCTAGAATATTCCTCTATCAACACTAAATCCATCAAAAACCTTCACTATAATTCACATCTTTAGAATGTACATAGCTTGTACATTTAGAATATACTGCCAAACATTGCAACAATAAAATCCAACTTCCAGAGCACTAAACCACAAATAATCTTGATACGGGTAAGAGATTAACACATGTGAGAGGTGAACCTACAATCACTAACAATAGATAAAATATACCAAATTATCCATTCTTAGAAAACTCAAATAAACCACTCCCTATGAAATTGTTGATCAAACATATAAGAGAAAACATGAAGTAAGGAATGCAACATAACCAACTAAATATGCAAATGTAATTTAAATCAACCAAACAATCATCCCATAGGGAGATTGGTGCTCCTTTGATTTGAAAAGAAATCCCTTTCCCAAACCCTTTTGATAAGCTCTAGATGTGATGAAGATGCAAGTTTCTATAGTGCAAATGCACAAGCTTGTAGATGATATTGTGGAGTATAAGTTCCTTGTATTTATAGGTTGAAGGTTTGAATAATGGAGAGATGGGAGGAATGTGGGACTAATGAAAAGATAGTGATATTGTGACATTTTTCAAATGACTAGTGGAGGAAGGTGGAGGACATTTTGGAGAATGTGCTTGGTTAATGCAGATGGTTGAGGATTTGAGAGGTGTAATAGAGATAAATGCATGTGTAAGAGGCATTAAATGCTTATGGTTGCGATGTTTTGGAGGGAAATGGTTTAGGAAAGAAAGTGAAATAAGTTGAGTAAACCAAGGAATATTCCTTAGGAATATGCCTTGTTGAGGAAAAATAAGTTAATTAGATAATTAAAGAAATTGATTTTCATCTGCAAGTTGGTGGGTTAGTTAGGGGTTTAGGTTTGACCTAGGTGCTAGAGAAATGAAGGATTAGTATTAGGAGTTAATTAATTTAGGATTAATTAACTTGGATGAAAGTAGCTAATTTATGACACTTAATTTAAA
This sequence comes from Sequoia sempervirens, assembly GCA_007258455.2. Lineage (NCBI taxonomy): Eukaryota > Viridiplantae > Streptophyta > Pinopsida > Cupressales > Cupressaceae > Sequoia > Sequoia sempervirens. The sequence goes on along the minus strand of VDFB02000017.1, from coordinate 44,921,187 downwards.
TGTTTGGGTTTATTTAAATCAAATGAGAGAATGTTAGAACATTAGGATTTTAATTAAATATATTGATTTATTTAATTAAAAGAGATGACATTAGTTAGTAGAAAGTGAATTAATCAAATAAACTTAGTTACTTGATTAATAGTAGAATTTTATGATATTTGATCAAAATTAGATGTACATATAATGTCAGAATTATTTTGAGTGTCTACATTTTGTCCCTCTTTGAAGCAATGTACCAGTTGTGTTGGTTCAAAGAATAACACTACCAAGATTGAAATTCAAAAATTTCTTGATTTATTTTGGATACCCTAGCAGAAAGTACATTGGTACATTGCCCCCTCAAGATATCGGGTGAAAATTTTTATTTTAGGGTCGATCTCATGAAAAAGAGGTTGAAAATTGATATATGGATGGTTATGTTATTAGATGCTTAGACTAATAGATTTATTTTGTGATGATGATAAAATGCATGTGAGATGAATGATTTTTCCTATTATGATTATATGTATGAGTATGTAGGATGAGTATGTTGATGTTTATGAATGCATGATGGATGCATGCCATGATAGCATGAACTAGAATGAAAGAGGATAGAAGAATGAGAGGGATCAACCATTCATTCTAACGAGATGGAGAAGTCAAACAACTATATGAATCATCAAGACTTTATTAGATATGATGATGAATGATGACGATGCATTGCTTATCTAGGGATTGTGGATGTAAAGAGCATAATTTTTTTTATTTTTGTTCACACACATAGATAAGATGTATCAAGGTATAGAAAACCATGATGGTGTTGTATCTAGTGAGATGGAATTTGACCCAAAAAATAAATAGGAGTAATCTTTTTCTTACTTGGCATAGGAAACCTTATTAGGATGTAACTTAGATATTTCAAACATCTCATACCAAAACATAGAAAAGAAAACCTTCCTATGTAATAGGAAACAAGACATCTAAAACACCTTCCCTAAAAACCAAACAAAGTAAGTATGACCAAGTTATATTACAAGAATATCCAACAAGGAAAATAGACAAAAGATAATGATCAATGCCCCATTCCTTTCTCTCTATATTGTTTTGATTAGACATCATTGAGAGGTCATTGGAATGAGTGCAAAAAAATAATTCAAAAGAAAAGATCATTAAAAAAATAGGCCATTATTCTCCATACCTCTAGCCAAATGAATTTATTTTGAGGATAAGAATCCAAAGTGTTCTGCCAAAGATAATGCCCATTGTAGGAAGGATGCATCCTAGGACATGTTAGTGGATGGTGGCAAGTTGTTTTGTTTAGGATAAGTATCCAATTTTTTTTTCCAATAGATAATGCACATTGTAGGAAGGATACATCCTATGACATGTTAGTGGATGGTGGAAATTTGATAGGTTTTTTAAAAAGGCTACTGATATAAGGATGATTGACATGTTTGCAAATGATCAAGAGTTTGATTTTGCATTTAAAAGTTTGTTGTTTCGATTTTGATTTTTTTTTTTGAAGTTTTATTTTGCTAATTGTTTGATGTAGAGGGGATGGTAATTTTGGAAACACACAATGATTTCAAAGATTGCAATGATGCACTCTCAATCCCCTTCTAGACACCCCTATGGAAATAATGCCTAAATGGCTCACTTATGACACAAATCCTTCTCCTATGGACCCAAAACCTAGGAATGATCTTAAGGGGCACAATTACACTTTTCTTGAATGACTACAAAGACCCAACCCTCTGTCTTCTATGAAAACCCATTTTTCCACCTTAACTAGGATTCTAGCCCAACTAGGCCTCTAGCAATGGATTTTTGAACTTTCACTGAACTTCCCCAAAGGAATTACCAAAATAATGAATGAATCAGATGTGGTTTATGATCTTACACAACATGTCCAAACCCTCATGGCACTTGTTTCAGACAAACCCTTCCAAAACCTGTTGTTTCCACAAAATCTAAGCCTAATTAGCCCTCCTTTTCAAAGCAACCCTATTACAATCACAACTCCATACCATGATACTTTCAAAAATAGCTTAAAATGTTTCCAAACCAAGGAATTTCAATCTTTTAGGCTTCTAAGATACCCTTAACACCCTCAAACACAAAACCCTCAATAAATTGCTCCAAATCTAGGGCTTCTTGAAAACTAGCCTTCCCAACACTTCCAAAACCTTTTCTTATAATTTTCACCAATAACTCAACATGTTTCATCTATTCCAACTCAAAAATATTTTTATTTTCAGGCAGAACTCTCACTGCTATACCTTAGCCTCCATTTTCATGCACTTTGCATTGTCAAATCTTGGTGTACACCTTAGTATTCCTCTTTCCTATACATTAGCTTGTTAGTTTTGTATTATAAATTTTATAAGGGATCAATTTCATAGGTTACATAATTATTCCTTCATGAAATGGATCAAACATCCATGAAAACCCTAAAAAAATAGTGAAAATCATAACTTGATTGTTGATAGTTAGAAATATGATACAAGAAACTAGTGATTTTTCTTATCAGGACATGCAAAAAGGTTAAACACATACAAAATAAAGTATCTAATTCATCCAATGGAACTTATCTTCAATGTAAATCTATAGATCATCAAAAGAGCACAAGAAAATGCAAAAAGATTGAAGTTTTCTTGATTTTCCTATAGCAGTCTGTACAGTACTTGCACCAACAACCCAACCTCCATACAAATGACTTCTCAACCTTTTTAGACTCATTCCCAAACTGTCCCAACTGATTTGGATTGATTTTATTACATAAAATTTGCTAAAAACTCCTAAAGACTACTTACCCGCCCAAACACAACTAGCTGTTGGATTTCAAAATTTGAATTTCCAACTCTTATTTTATTGATTCTTACAACCTAAAAATTATTGAATATTTAACATCAAACCTTATTTGACATAGTTAAATCATTTTATACCTATCTAGACCCCTAGGACACTATTGGTCCATTTACAATCATTTTTGGTCCTATGGTCCTTATCAGGACCCTTAGGATTTTTGATCTCCCTATAACATTCATCTATTCCAAATGCCATTATAGGCTCCAAGATAGTATAATTGATGATCTGAGATGATTGAAAAGTCTTCACGACCCTTGCAACCTCCTGACCTTTCAGGTGATCCTTAAGAAGCTTGGGTGCCCCTGCACCATTGTTATACTTGTTTTTTGTTTGTTTTTCCAAAGGATGAAGGTGACGATTCATTTATTATCAATGATTAATTATCATGGGTGTTCAATAGAATTGGACAGATGGATTTTTTCAAATATTTGAATGTTTTTGAAATGTTATGTGGCTTTTTTTTTTCATGTTATTTAAATATTTTTGTCTCACAGGCTCATCAATGATGGCCTTACCTACATTTAAGCTCATAGATGATGTATTTTAGATAATCAGGTATGTGCATGATCATCATGGGAAAAATAGGCCCTTAAGTGGTGAAAAACTAAAAAGAAAAAGAAATTATGTAACTTGATGCAAATTTTTTAATAAGTTATCTATATTATTTCAAAAATATGTAAGAATAGAATATGTTGCAAATTGAATGTAGTTTCTAAACTACTAGAGGCTCCTAATATTTTTGATACAATAGGAACCATCAATAGACACCTTCCCCTTTGACTTAGCCAATAATTTTATGTTTTATTTTGGTCAATTGATTAAAGCATATGGAAGGGAAAATCTAGTAAATACCACATTATGACATGATGAGCCCTATACACTTCTCAAAAGAAATTATTAAGTATGGATAATGTCATATGAACACACACAAAAGAAGGGAATCAAGAATAAATGACATTAGTAAATTGAGTTCCAATAATGGCTCTAGTTGGGGATATGTGCCTCTCATAGGGACAACAAGAATCTAAGATCTTTTATCAAACAAAAACTAGGAAAAACAAGAAATAGATCTAAGTCATGGAAGAAAAAATGATACACATGATGGGATAAAAAAAAAATTCAAGATACAATATGGACAATAAAGGTATGGCTATGAAACAAAATTCTAACATATTGTAGGCAAACCCTAGGGTGAAGCCACAATAGTGGTTTACAATTGAAGTGAGGAAGGAAAACTCACAAAAAATGACCCCAAGGCAAAAAAAGTATTTTTGGGGGTTCATACGAACCTATTGGTTCAACCGAACCCATAAGGGGTTCGGCTAAATCAGGGTTCAACCGAACCCCTTTAAACTTTTCCTGCCAAAGAAAACAAAAAAAAGCATGTAAATGGGTTCAAACGAACCCCTTTGAATGGGTTCGGTCAAACTGGGGTTTGACTGAACCCCCCTTATGCCTCATGCCCCCCCCTCGAGACACAAAAAAACCTAAATTTTGGCACTTCAGAGCTCAAATTGAGGATGAAAATGGAGGAATCTTCACAAACCCAACTAGAATTAGGTAGTCCTCAGAATGATCTATCCAATGAATATAATTTTAATATGTTTTGGTTTTATTATGTATTTGTTTTTTTAGTTTTATTAAACATAGATTTTTCATCTAAAATGAAGGTCTTTGTTCTGCACATGTGGAAAAATAGTAGATTATCAAAAAAAAATTAAAAAATATGAGTGCACTACATATTGAAGTCCTTGATCCAACAAAAAAAATGAATTTCGATATACACAAAAAAAGTTACACTTTATACGGTCACGCTATGTCTGAATAGTAATTGGTTTGACTTCGAAACTTGATTAAAGAAAAGATATTCAATAAAACCTATCTAACCAAGTGGAAGCACTATATATTAGAGTTATGAATCTAAATTCGAAACAATTATAATTTTATCCTTCATGGAAAAAAAACTTATGCTTTATACGGTGTGCGTCACTTTTTAAAAATGTTGTTTTATGAAGAAAACCAATTTTCATTCGAGATAGAAAAATAAGTGCAATTTGATTCCAAAAATTTTGAATTTTTTTTTTTTATAATCTACAGACAAAATGTGATGAGACTCTAGTTTGTATAATCTTCAAATTCCTCATGTTTAGCCGCTATAGGTGCCCGAATGTGAAAATTTAGTTAAAAAATAATAATTCCAATGTCTAGTTTGGCCAAAAATTATAAACCACTATTGTGGGATCACCTCCTACTAAGGATGGAAAGAAATTTCTTGCCTCTATCAAACACCATCATGTTGAAGGAATTAATTTCCCTCAACTCATAGTTTTCTGCGTATATGCAGGACCATCATGCAAAAAATAGGCCCTTAAGTGGCAAAAAATTCAAAAAAATCAGTGTTAGGAAACTTGACGTAAATATTTGAATAAGTTATCTATATTATTTCAAAAATATGTAAAAATAGAATTTGTAGAAAATTGAATGTAGTTTCTAAAATACTAGGTTTATTTAAAATAAATAAAATCTATTTGGTGAAAATTTTAAATTTCAATGCAGTAGTACTTAAATTTTAGGGAAAAATAAGTAGGTGTCTGTCTGACCACCCTAACCATAATAAAATGATAATATTTTTTTGTAAGACTTTATAAGTAGAGGACTCATGTCCGGATGTGATGCATATTTTTTTGTAATTTTTTTCGAAGTAAATAATTAATTATGAATTTTTTATTACAACTTTTAGAAAATATAAAAAACTTGTATGTTTGACCACCTTAACTTGGTCAAAACTTCATGAAATTTAATTTTTATTTTTTTTAATCCTATAGTATGTGAAGCATAGAATGTGACGCATGTTTCAAATTCAAAAAATATGATACTATTTGAAAGTTATAGATGTTTTTCAATCAGCCTATCGATCAGGACTTTAGTCGTAATGCTAATAGAAAATGAATAATAATTATTTATTAAATTCAAATTAAATCATAATTTATATTTTTGGAAATCTGAGAATCTCCTCTAAAAACCCTTTTCATTTCATTAATTTTGGGTGAAAAAAAGTCGTCAGCCACATACCCTACAAATACCCATAATATTGCCACTTTTTGGTGCACCATGATCCTCCACATACCCTTCTCTTTCACAAAAAATTAAATAAATATAGTTCTTACAATGTGTTCAAACCCTAGGTATCCATTAATAAATTCTATTCTTGAAATTTATAAATTATTCATGTCTTAATTTATAAGTATCTACAAGAAAATTCCCTTATCTTATAAATTTTATAATTTAGGTTGACTTGTAATGATTGATATAAGTTGTACCTTGAACCATATGTTATTTTCCTTTCACTCATCCACCAATTGATAATTATCTATCTCAATGCAAAAAACACAACAACCCAATTAGTATTATTTTTTGTCTACTGCTACCTATGATTTACTAATTATGGTCCATGTTACCCACACTTGGTCATATCCTACTACTTTCTTAGTTCTTAGTTTCTCATTGTTACATGTTTCACTACCTTATTCATAGGGAATGCACTATTGTCCATAGCTAATATGTGTGAGAATTTAACTTTAGTTGACCACTAAGGGTTAACCTTTAAATAATGTTTTCTTGATTTCTATAATTTCATTGTCTACCACCACCATAATTCTCCTAGTATGACACATATCATTGTCCCTTTGGATTGTTGTCTTCTTTTGTATTATTTTTCCTAGTATGGCACTTGTCATTGTCCCTTTAGCTCCAACAACACTTGTAGTCTCCAAGAGATCAAGATACCTTAGCTCACTGCATTCAATAATCTTGCATTATAGCTCGCACTACAATGCACACTTCTACACAAGTAACTTTGCATCACATCACTCCATATTATTCCACACCTCATCTCACATCAATTCACCTTTCATTTATAGCATCCACAACTTGTAAACATCTTCAAGTTGAATACACTCCCATTGGATCATGTACAAATTCAAACTAGATAGGCACTAAACATTCATGTGGTGGATACGAATGGAATTTTACAAAAATAGAACTTAACTAGGACCCAAATTATCTCTCACGTGCCATGTTACACTTTCATTAATTCTTGATCATCTTCAAATGTATTGTAAACACCAAGTCAATCATTACTTATGCAAGTTACACCAGTAAAATTTGAATTACACACTTCCTTAGATCCAAAGATGAATTGAAATCCACATACCACACTCCATCATGATCTAGAATATTCCTCTATCAACACTAAATTCATCAAAAAACTTCATAATAATTCACACATTTAGAATATACATATCTTGTACATTCAGACTGTACTGCCAAACATTGCAACAATAAAATCCAACTTCTAGAGAAGCAAACCACAAATACTCTTGATACAGGAAATAGATTAGCACCGTCAATATATCTTTATAATTTCAAGATCTGAAGAAAAAATATGGAGAAACACAGAGGAAAAACATTTCTCCTAGAGACCTATGTAAGCAACACAACAAAACTAGTTCACACACTAGTGAACATGAATTCCTTTGAACATCAATCCAAAAATAGAAACGTTGGATATAGAAACTATGAAAACATCTTTCCAATATATCCAAACCACACAAGAAAATCTTAATCTAAAAAAAAATGTGAAGAAAAACCAAAACACCTCAATAAAATAGAATACCCCTACAACACCATATTTTCTTATTTTTTCAATTCTCTCAGTATCCTCGACATCTAACCATAAACAAACAATTATAAAAGTGAAACCAAAGGTTAACACTAGTAATTTAACTAATGGAAACATAATTCAACTAATCAAAGAAACAATCTCTTCTCAACCACTACACAACTATCGTAAATTATAGCACAAGCTTGTTGGAATCAATGAAAACACATTCATACTTGCAACAATCTCCTCGTTTGTCATTGATGGCAACACAAGATGTGAAAACCCATCAAAGATAACATGCAACTCTAAAAAAACTTATTTTTGTTGAATATTTTGAATATTGAGAGGAGGGGTGAATCAGTATTCCATAAAACCATTCACATAAAATCCATCTAAACATTATCTCAACTATGACTGAATCAACAAGAGAGAACATGAAAACAAGATAATGCATCAACACACGTGAACACTAATATTTTTGCATGGAAAACCAAAAATGTGAAAACCCATGGTGAGGATTACATCACAATGCATTATATCTTGACACAATATATTACATGGCTCACCACCAAGACTCACTATCCATGAAAGGCTCACAACCTGAATACAAAAGATAAATAACTACCAAGATACAAAATTTATGTCTCACTACCAAAAGTATGAATTGATGGAATACATATTTTTTGTGTAGGGCTTAGTTCTAATTAATATTTGAATAAGAAGTATTGCTTCTCACAATAGTCGCTGAATAATTTTGTTTTGATCCTCAACTGATAAATCTTTTAGGCTTGCATATTCAAAAATTCCCCAATACTCTTCAAAATTTACCATAGCTCTCTTCTTTCTCAATCCCATTCTCACACTTTCACATGTTCACTCCACACCCATACTTTTCTCCTTCAAAAAGTATTACATATATATGCAAGTATATCTCATTCACCAATTAGGTCGACCTAATTAGATGAAGATAAACAAATCAAAATCACTCTTGTCAACACCACAAAAGATTTAAAATAATTTTATCCATGTATTGCATCATTCAAGCTGATGAAGATCCATTAAAAAAAATTACAAAGTATATTTAATCTTCTTAATGCATGTCATATGTTAGGTCATTCAAGACTAGGACCTAAACAGAAAAACTCCAAACCAACATACAATTCTCAAATAAAAAACCTTCCAAATCCAATAGTACGTTAGTTTCTTGTCACATTACCATCATAGAGACTATCATTAGACTCATGGGATTAGAATGTTCTTCTTAAGAAAATGAAAATTCTCCTACACTGATATGTGGAGTAGACAAACAACTGCAATGTACAAATTTAACCTCTGTCATTGATAACTTTCTACACTCAACACAAAACATCTCAAGATCCTAGAAATAGCTATCTAAATGAGTCATAGTAAAATGGTTAAGATATCAAAGTCATATCTTTCCTTGTGGTGAATTTCAAACTCGAAAACCAACACATTGGTTCATTAGTAAAGAACACTTCTGGTAGACAATAGCTTTTAGTATACCAAGTAAGCTTCTCATACTATTGTTACCATGTTGACATCAATCAAAACACGGGAACAACTACATCAATCCATATACACTTCATGCTCATGTTGCAAGACTCTATAATTTCAACAATATCACCCTTTGGCATTGATGGCAACATGTATATCAAAAACATTTTATTCAATATAAGGCAAATAAATACTCCCCCTTTCAAAAAAATTCTTTCCAAAAAAATGTTTTCCCTCTATCTAAATCTCTATCTCTTATCTTTCCCACTTTTACATCAATGGAAAAGGATGTATAGGGGTTTGGTATATGTATATGCAAAAAAAAAAAAGACCAAAAAATGATATGCAACAAAAGAATGTATTAACTGGAAGAGGGAGATATTTTGACGTTCTTCAAGGTACCCTTCCATGAAGCTTTTCCTTCTTCCCATCTTTCTTTCGCACTTACATGAGTCTTGTATAGTAGTTCAAGCTTTTCCTTCTTACCATCTGCCAAAATATTGGGACTAAGATTAACTTCTTAGACAACACTAGTACTATCAAGAGCATAGAATATGGGGATATGCTCGAGTTTCACCATATCTCTTAGTGTTGCAAACTACTTAATTAGTTATGGTTTTTGATCCTTCAAGGAAAAAAATTTGTCCTGAAGTTGCACAATGTAGGACCATCTTTGATTATTTCTATCATCTGCTAGGCTATAGATATCTACTTGAGTACACATTTGAGGTTCACTCTTCCTTATTTCATCTCTTGTATTTAGTGTATTTTTATACGAATTCTAGACGAAAGAAAGTAGTTCTTGAGATTTTTCCTCACAAACCTATACACCCTTCAACTCCTTCACCACTCTACATTGTGCATCTACACATTTCTTCTTGATATCTTCTAAATTTTCTTCTATCGATGTAATTCTAGTTTGTACTTGTAGTCTGAAGATATATGCTTTCAAAGAGTTAATCATGCTTCTAGGATTTTCAAAAATTTATACAAATGAATCTAACTTAGCTCTAGGGGTTACCTTCTACATTTCTTTTAAAGCTCCTTGAATTTTTTTTCTTTCATGCTCATGTTGAGCTCTCTTTGATTCGCTTTCTTTTGTGTCTTCTTGTTTGATAACAACACCTTTTCTTTTCTTTCATGTTCCAGTTGCACTGTCGAAGGCTTCTTCTTCATTGGGATTCTTGGGGTTCTCTAAAAGTATTTTTGCATAATGATCAATCTCAACCTCAGTCACTTCATAATCTAATTTATATATCCACACGATTCTAGATTCAATTTCTTCCATCTAACAAAATTCTATAGAAACCAGGAAATTAATATTATCGGAGTACTTCTTAGTCACACTTTTTGAAATCCTTGATATTTTGTTCATCCTAATCTGAAATGTTCCAAAGAATGCAACAAGAGAAATCTCTTGAGAATTTTACCCACCAAGGTTTATCATGAAATTCTTAATCTAATGAGCAATAGGCTCTGAACTTGTCCATTCTATCCTACCAATTACTAGTAACTAGGTATGTGCAAGATCATGATGGGCCAAAAAGTGGCAATATGATGGGTATGTGGCTAACGGCTATTTTTTTACCCAAAATTGATGAAACAAAAAGGGTTTTTAAAGGATATTCTCAAATTTCCACCAATATAAATTATTCTTTACTTTGAATTTAATAAGTAATTATTATTCATTTTCTATTTGAATTACGACTAAAGTCCTAATTGATAGGCTGATTGAAAAACATCTATAGCTTTCAAACGGTATCACATTTTTTGAATCCATAATATACATCACATTCTATGTTTTGCATACTATAGGATTAAAAAAATAAAAAATGAATTTCATGAAGTTTTGACCAAGTTAGGGTGGTCAGACATACGAGTTTTTGATATTTTTTAAAAGTTGTAATAAAAAATTCATAATTAATTATTTACTTGGAAAAAAATTACAAAAAAATATGGATCGCATCGGGGCATGAGTCCTCTACTTATATCTAAAATCTTATAAAAAAAATATTATCATTTTATTGTGGTTAGGGTGGTCAGGCAGACACCTACTTCTTATTTTTTCCCTGAAATTTAAGTACTACTACATTGAAATTTCAAATTTTCACCAAATAGATTTTTTTTTAAAACAAACCTAGTATTTTAGAAACTAAATTCAATTTTCTATAGATTCTATTCTTACATATTGTTTAAATAATATAGATAACTTATTCAAATTTTTTACTTCAAGTTTCCTAACTCTGATTTTTTTGAATATTTTGCAACTTAAGGGCCTATTTTTTCCATGATGATCCTGCACATATCCAACTCTTTCATGAAGTAAAAGAGTAATTAGGAAATCAAAGTTAGGTATTGGAATGTATTTATCTTTCTCTTCTTGATTTCCTTCAGGTTCTTCAAAAGATGCATTCAAAGTAGCTCAAATAGGTCATAATCCATACCTTTCCTAGCCATATAATCAATAGCAGTGTAAACAACAACAATAGAGACTATGTGGTCATTGCTAGGTAAGAAAAATTTGTGACCAATAACCATTGCAACATACCTAATGATCAAATCTTCAATTGATCTCAAAACAAGTTCTTTTCCTTCAAGGTTCACACTAGTCATCTCAATTATCTCTTGTTCAATCATAGACTTTCATATGGAAACTATTCCAATGGAACACAAACTAGTTATATCTCTTATCGCTTCTCTAGTTATCAAGTGTGATTCATCAATCCACATTGATTCATCATGAATCTTGCTCAAAATTATTTGAATGTGTTTCTTCTTGAAATCAAACAAAGGGGCTTCCTACCATACATCCAACATCTTCTCAACTAATATTTTGTTGCATCATGTTTTTCTTCCAATCCATTCTTCCATAGGATACTTAACTGAACTAGTGTCATTTCCTCAATTTTACTATAGACACATGCATAGATATCTTCAATGGGTAATACTCTGGGAGGAATAAAAGAGAATGCACCAACAAATTCTTCTAACATAGACTTTCATATCATAGACTAGTCATCTCAATTATCTCTTGTTCAATCATAGACTTTCATATGGAAACTATTCCAATCGAACACAAACTAGTTATATATCTTATCGCTTCTCTAGTTATCAAGTGTGATTCATCAATCCACATTGATTCATCATGAATCTTGCTCAAAATTATTTGAATGTGTTTCTTCTTGAAATCAAACAAAGGGGCTTCCTACCATACATCCAACATCTTCTCAACTAATATTTTGTTGCATCATGTTTTTCTTCCAATCCATTCTTCCATAGGATACTTAACTGAACTAGTGTCATTTCCTCAATTTTACTATAGACACATGCATAGATATCTTCAATGGGTAATACTCTGGGAGGAATAAAAGAGAATGCACCAACAAATTCTTCTAACATATTTTTTAAATATTTCCTCAATTTCACTTGTGATTTATCTAAAATATTCACAACCTTTGAACTATCCATTACATAAAATTGAAAGATTCAAGTAGAATACCTCTGTAATTTTCAATGATGAATAGGATAGATGACCAATTTCTAGAGTATGCTTTGAATCTGCTTTGATTTCTTCTTCCCTCAACAAATCTTGAAACTTTGATGTATTCAATTTCTCTAGTTTCTTTAAAATTCATCTACATCCTTCTTTGTATTCACAAATTCCTTTTTCTTGAATACGATTTCCTTGATACTTCTGAATTTATTTCTTTCATTATGAATTCTTTTGCAATAAATGCTTCAAATTGTAGGTATATCACCTCATAATTTGTGCACATTTTCATCCTTTCAAATTATGCAAACTTCATTCTTCACACATGTGTCTAAGAAAATTCCTTGAGTTTGTTACCACATTAAATATACTTTTTTCATGATGTGACATCAATTATCAATGAGGGGTTTATTAAATTTATTTATAATTTCTTCTGCTTAGTCATTACCAAACTTTAATAGGCATATCTGCACTAGAGGATGGCACAGATAAAACTGATGATTTCAATTCAACTTGACTGAATTCTCCTTCCTTTCTTTAGATTCTTATCATCTCTTTTCTTACTTCTTCTAGATCAGTGATTGGTTCATGCCTCTTTGCCAAATAGGAATTTTTTATCCCTCTGTAATCTCTAGTAGAATGTTCCATATTATTGCAATCATAGAAAAAAGCATTCTTCAGGTTCCACACTTTATTTTATTCAAACTATATTCACACTAATTAGGCTTGTTTCCAAACTTCTTGCACTTAAATCATTTTTTGGAGAATGATAAAGTGTCATTCATTCCACTTTTGTAGTTCTTTGCCTTATGTCCAAATTTATTGCAAGAATAATAGACATAATTAAAAGATAAGTACCTTTGAGAATTAGGTTCTCTAATGGGATTCCTTCTGATATTGCTTCTTAAATCCTTGATTTGTCCATCTTTGCACTGAGTCTTCTTGTCAAGAGGTAGCTTTTTTTTTAATTTTTTCCTTCTTCAAATCCTAAACCTCTTTTATCTATTGCAGGCCTCTAAGAAATTATCAACTCATCAAGCATTGTAGAGATTTCCTTGAATTTGTCCTCTAATCTTTCTCCTTTTATAGATCTGATCTCAAAATCTCCATTTCTTGCTTGAGCTTGACACATTCATCTATCTTCTCTTGAATTTTAACTTTATGATATTCTTTAATTATTTTCTTTTCTTCCAATTGTTGTAGTTGTTTGGTGATATCATGATGTTCTCTTATTAATTGAGCATGGGCCTCTTCATATTTTCTCCTTAGAATCTCAATACAATCATTTGCATCTTTGAGCTTATTCTTCAAATATTCATTTTCTTTTGAATACTCAACAAAGATCACTTTTGGAGGAAAAAAATTCATATATTCAAATTCTAGGACCTTCCTCATCCTATTCTAGGCTTCTTCATAGGAACCAAGCTCTAATACACATTGTTGAATATCTAAAATATTGAGAGGGGAGGTGAATTAGTATTCCATAAAAACCATTCACATAAAATCCATATAAACATCATCTCAACTCTAACTGAACCAACAAGATAGAACATGAAAACAATATAATGCATTAGCACACATGAACACGAAGATTTTTTATGTGGAAAACCCAAAATGGGAGAAAACATAGTGATGATTAGCTCACAATATATCATATATAGATACAGTATATTGCATGGCTCACTGCCAAAATTATGAACTGAAGGTGTAGACATGAAAAATATACTGACATACTTAATCTTGATTTACTAACATCAATTTTTCCTAAATCACTTCTTTACTAACTATTTAGTTAAATAATATTTATTTAATTAAATTAATCATATTTTCTCTGTTAATAAAATAAATCAACTTTATTTGATTAAGTCATCATCTTCTTTTAATTAAATAAATCATTTTATTTAATTAATCCTAATGTTCCTTTGTTAATTAAATAATTCATTTTATTTAATTAACTTCTAAATTCATCTCCTTTAAATTGAATAAATTAAACTTTATTTGATTTAAATCTAACACCATCCCTTTTAATTAAATAAATCAAACTTTATTTAATTAAATCTAATGCATCAATTTCCTCCCATTTGATTTAAGTAAAGCCAACTTGTATCTAAATCAAAAGTCAAAATCATCTAAATCTTCATCTAAATTAATCAAATTATGATTAATCCTAATTCTAATCCATCAAATTCTCTAGATTTTGCAACTTTCTCAATAAATCAATTTATTTGATTTATAAATTCTTCTATTTCTTTCAAAAGGCATCAAGAGGGAATATTCACCAAATTTTAATTCACCATCATAAGTGTTGTGTCCTGCAACATGGCATTAACTCCTCTTACATTGTCTCTTACATGTCTCCAACTTGGTATTTAAGACTCTTTCTTCTCCCTCTAACAAGCCAATGTTCAAATTTCAAATCCACCTAATAGCATTTATCATGCACAATGACCAAAATGTGCTAAGCCTTCATCCTCTCACATCTTGATAAGTCGCATCTTATCGTTGGCTCATGTTTTGTCCCACATCCTCCATGTTTTGCATTCTTCCATCCTTCTTTGTTATAAATAGAGGCCTCCTCTATTGTATTAATCCTCCAAAAATCTCAGTCATTTGAATCCACATCCATCATCTAGGAGCTTATCAAGGATTGGGAAAGGGCTTCTTTTCACATCAAAGAAGCACCAATCCACTATCGGATAGATTTTGATTCTTTCTTTCTTATGCTCTCACTCAATATATTTGATATCTTCTTTCTTTGCATAGGTAGCATGATCCAATATTTCATAGGGGTGCTTGATTTACTGTATTTAAGTTTTACTAACAATGTTAATAGTTGTTTTTTTAGTATTTGCAAATTTAGCATCCAAAATTTGTATTTTTTTATTTAATTAACTTCTAAATTCATCTCCTTTAAATTGAATAAATTAACGTTTATTTGATTTAAATCTAACACCATCCCTTTTCATAATTAAATAAATCAAACTTTATTTAATTAAATCTAATGTATCAATTTCCTCCCATTTGATTTAAATAAATCCAAGTATCTAATTCAAAAGAAAAAATCAGCTAAATCTTCATCTAAATTAATCAAATCATGATTAATCCTAATCCTAAACCATCAAATTATTTAGATTTTGCAACTTGGTCAATAAATGAATTTATTTGATTTATAAATTCTTCTATTTCTTTCAAAAGGAATCAAAAGGGAATATTCTCCAAATTTGAATTCTCCCTTCCAAGTGTCTTGTCCTCCAACATGGTATTAACTCCTCTTACATTGTCTCTTACATGTCTCCCACTTGACATTTAAGACTATTTCTTCTCCCTCCAACAAGCCAACTTTCAAATTTAAAATTCCACCTAATATCATTTACTGTGCAAATTCATCATAATATTCTCATCCTTCCTCCACTCACATCTTGACAAGTGGCACTTGGCCATTGGATGTTGAATGATCCAACATTCATCAATTTTTCCTCATTCTTCAACATTCTCATCTATAAATGAGAGTCAAGTCTCTTTGTATTTTGGATCCAAAACTCAAAACAAAGTTACTCTCTTCACATTGAGAGCTAATTTTGTCCATTTCATATCAAGTATTCATTTTCATGGTTCTATAGGAAGGTTATACCAAAATTTCATCAAGATCTTCAATAATCAACAAATCTTCATCAAGCTTGTATAGGACTTGGGAAAGGGCCAATTTCCACATCAAATTGGCACCAATTCTCCCATGGGATTGAGGGTTTTCATGTTAAAATAGGATTTCAATCACTTTCTTTGCTTTGCTCTTCAATTTCTTTCCTATTTCAGCATTTTAAATGGATTTCATGGGGAATCTTGGTTCTTGCTTACATTTGATCTAATATTGTGTTTGTTTCTTGTGTTTATGTAGGTATAAGTATTAGGGTTCTATAGAAAGAATACACCTTCTATGTGTAGGGTTTAGTTCCAATCAACTCTAAATAAGAAGTATTGCTTTTCACAATAGTCACTCAACAATTTTGTTCTAATCCCCAACTGATAAATCATTTAGGCTCTCATATTCAAACATTCCTCAATCCTCTTCACAATTCCCCATACCTCTCTTCTTTCTCATTCCTATGCTCACACTTTTACATGTTCACTCCACATTGATACTTTTCTCCTTCAAAGGGTCTTACATATATATGCAAGTATATCTCATTCATCAATTAGGTCGGCCTAATTAGATGAAGAAAAACTATTCAAAAGCACTCTTGTCAACACCATATAAGATTTAAATCAATATTATCCTTGTAGTGCATCATATCAATTGATAAAGATCCATAGAAAACAATTGCAAAGTATATTTAATCCTCTTCATGCATGTCATATGTTAGGTTGGCCAAGACTAGGACCTAAATACAAAAACTCCAAACCAAAATACACTTCTCAAAGAAAACACTTTCCAAATCTGACATTACATCTATTTCTCATCACATTACCATCATAGATACTACCATTATAACTATAGCATTAGAATGTTCTTATTAGGAAAATACGGAGTCACCCACACTTATATGTAAAGAAAAGAAGCAACTGTAGTGTACATAGTTAAACTTTTTCAATGATAAATTTATTCTCTTGACAAAAAAATTCTCAAGATGGGTGCTGTCATAATAGTGGTTTACAATTCCTGACAGGAAAGGATTTTAGCTGAAATCACATATTTTTAGAAAATATAATGATTTAAGCCTTAAAAAGTTTCATTTTAAGGATTCCAATTGAAGAGGGTTTGAAGATCAAAATCATAGATCAAACTTCTTGGATGAATACCTGTTTTAAACCATACCTATAAATGTGTCTCTTCACACCTATCAAAATGTGATAAAATTCTTTTATTGCTTTTAGGATCAAATAGTTGTTTACAAAAATTTGTTTCAAATGATTATATGAGTATTTCGAACAAGCTATCAATGAATATAATTTTTAATATGTTTCCGGTTTGTGTGTTGTTTTTTAAGTTTTAAACATAGGGTTTTTCATCGAAATAATTTCTTTGTTCTTTACTTTTGGAAAAATAGAATATTATCAAAAAAAATTGAAAAATATGAGTGCACCAGATATTGAAGTCCTTGATCCAACAAAAAATAAAATAAAATTTTTACATATAGAAAAAAAGTTATGCGTTATACGGTCGTGTTGTGTCTGAATTGTGATTCATTTGACTTTGAAACTTGATTAAGGAAAAAATATTCAATAAAAAACTATCTAACCAGGTGGAAGCACTATATATAAGAGTTACAAATCTAAATTTGAAAGAAAATTATAATCTTATCCTTCATGGAAAAAAAAATTACTCCGTTATCTGATTGTCGTCTTTTAAAATGTTGTTTCCAAAAAACCAATTTTCATATTGGGAGATGAAAAGAAATTGAATTTGATTCAAGGATGAAAAAATATTTTAATCTGAGACAAGGTGATGAGACTCTAGTTTGCACCATCTTCAAATTCCTCACAGTTTAGCCGCTATAGGTGCCCGAATGTGAAGATTTAGTTAAAAATAATAATTTCAGTGTCCAGTTTGGCCAAAAATTGTAAACCACTATTATGGGATCACCCAGATCCTAGAAATAGTTGTTTGAATCAATCAAAATAACATGTTTAAGATATCAGAGTCATCTTTTCTTGCAGTGAATTTCGAACTCAAAAACCAACACACTAGTTCATCAGTAAAGAACACTTTCGGTAAAGAATAGCTTCTAGTATACCAAGTAAGCTTCCCATACTATTGGAACACCATGTTGACATCAATGAAAACACAAGAACAACTAGATCAATCCATATACACTTCATGCTCATGTTGCAAGACTCCATAATTCCAGAAATTTCCTTTTCTCTTTTCTCCCCATTGCACAACTAACTCATTCCACTCTCTCCCTCTTTGATACTTTTCTCATTCCCCCTTTGTATAAATAGAAATTTTCACATGTATTATGTCTCTCCCCATTTGGTTATCAATTGAAAAGGATAAAATATTTTGCATTATTGTCCCACTTTGACATAGAACAAAGATACTTGTTACTATTTTGAGTACCCCCCCATAGGAGTACACACCAATCAACTCAACAACCTATACATAAATGACAACATATATTCCATACTATTACAATGTCACCACCTACTCCCCTTGAGAAGTAGCCACCAACATTAGTCCAAACAAGGAATGAATCCATACATCCATTGGATTGATGCATCTCCATATGCATCTAGTTCAAACGAGGGTAAATAACCCCCAACCTCTCCCAAAGATACTCGAAGGTATCGTTAGGAAGAGAATTAGTAAATATGTTAGGAATCTGATCCTTTCTAGGTACATATTCAAGATTTACTTCATTCTCCACAACCTTATCTCTCAAAAAGTGACACCTTAAAATTGATATATTCTTTCTTCTTGAATGCATTATAGGATTCGTTGAAATGTTGATTGCACTTTTATTATCACAAGAGATATAAATAGGCTTATCATATACCACTTTGATATCCTTCAATGTTTATCTCATCCACAATACATATGTACAACAAGATGTTGCAATATATATTTAACCTCTATAGTACATAAAGAAACAAAATAGCATTTCTTACTTAGCCATGATACCAATCTACATCCAAGAAAGAATGCACCACCAATTGTACTTTTCTTTTCATCAACATAACCAACCTAATCTACATCTATGTAAGCACTCAATGTGGAATTAGTATCCTTAGGATACCACTAGCCAAAATATAGAGTTCCCTTCAAATATTAGAATATTCTCTTTACTATTGCAACATGTCTCTCTTTAGGATCTTCAAATCTAGCCACAAGAAAAACTACATGCATGATATCCAATCTAGTAGTAGTCAGGTATAGCAGTCCACCAATCATAGATCTATACTTGCTCTCATCAACCTTATGGGATTTATCATCCTTATTTATTTTACAACCAATAACCATAGGAGTACATACCAATTTGGAGTCTTCCATTCCAAACTTCTTCTGCATCTCTTTAATATACTTTTATTGTGAAATGAATATTCCTTTCTCTTTCTAATTGATTTGTATCCCAAGGAAGAAATTTATCTCCCCAAACATAGACATCTCAAACTCTTTCTACATCTCTTCTACAAGCTTCATGCGCATAGCTTCATTTCCTCCAAAGATTATATCATCAACATATACAACCACTATCAAGATTCAATATTCTTCAACCTTAAAGTAGATATTACTATTTGTGGTACTTGTATTGAATCTTTGTTGTATCAAATATTTATCCAACCTTGCATACTAACCTCTAGGAGGTTGATTCAATCCATACAGTTCCTTCTTCAATCTATAGACCATATTAGGTTTATCTGGTAGCTAAAATCCTTCTAGTTTTTCCATGTAAACTTCTTCCAATTCTCCATTCAAGAAAGTAGACTTCACATCCATCTAATATAATTTAAAGTCCTTATGTACTACAAATGCCAAAAAAAAATTTATTTCTTCCATTCTAGCCACAAGATTAAATGTCTCGTAAAAGTATATTCCTTTATCTTATGCATTTACCTTAAATATAATCATTTCCTTGTTCCTTACCACTTCTCCATTCTCATTCATCTTATTTCTGAATACCCACATAGTTCTACTAATGTTTTGGTTTTTAGCTCTAGGAACTAGTTCCCATGTCTAATACTTTTGAATCTGCATAAGTTATTCTTCCATTTCCTTCATCCAATATTCATCTTTGCATGCCTCAATCATTATCTTAGGTTCAAATTTAGAGAGTAAACATAGATTTACCTCAACTTCAACAAATCTTCTTGTCAACATGCCTTTCGTTTTGTCTCCAATGATCTTTTCTTCAGAATGATTTCTCTATACATACTTAGGGGGCATAGGGATCTTTTCTGGTGCTTCATCCTCTTTGCTCTGCAATTATTTTTCCTTATCTTTTCATTCTTCTTCTTTGCAAGAAGATTCATTTGACTCATCTCCATCTATTACTATTGAATTTTGTATCTTCATCAACCTTGACACTTTCACATTCAAAAATCCTTCTTAGAATTTTGTTGTATAGCATCTATAAGCTTTTCTTTTAGTAGAATATCCATGGAAGATACCTTTATTAGACTTTGCATCAAACTTTCCTAAGTTTTCATCATCTCTTCTAATATAGAATTTGCTTCCAAATTCTCTAAAGTATTTTGACAATAGGGATCCTTCTATACCACAACTCGTAGGGAATCTTTGTGCTATTAGATCTTGCTTTAACTGTATTAAGTATCATAGGTATCATAGGTATCATAGGTATGCAGGTAGATTTAGGTTATGATTATGGTATCATAGGTATGTAGGTAGATTTACGCATTGGCACAACATGATCATGTATGCAGTTTTTTGGTGGTGTTATGGTTTTATGTTAGGAGGCTATTCTTATCTCCTTGATGGCTATTTGGTTCCTTGACTATGGTTACTTATTTGTAGGCATGTTTAGAAAATTAGATTTGTGGTTGATTTTTTGTTTGAGTCTTGATGTCTAGAGGATTATCTTCTTTGATATCTTAGTTTGCATGTTACTAATGTGATAATGAGTTTGCATGCTTCAATGTTTGGTATATACGAGTTGTTCAATTGTATGGATTGATTACTTATTTATTTGTAGCAGGATGATTCTATGTGGACTATCTATATCTATGATATTGTTTCATTGTTCATGCAAATTTTGTCAATTGGAATTTTCTGTGGTAATTTTAGCATTGGTATGTTGTTTTGGGATGAGAGAATGGATGATTAGAGTCACTAATTAGTCAATTCATGGGACTTGTATCATGCAATTTATTAATGTTTTCATGATAGCTTGGTACATTCATTGGCTATACAATTTTAGTGTGAGCTTTTGAAAATTATGACTTGGTGGTGTAGGATTGGTTCTTGATGTTTTGATTGTGGTTGTGTGTATCTTCATGGCTTGGATATCTTTGTTTCAATTGTATGTTACTGAAATTTTAGTTGTTTGTGTAGACCTAGATGATCTTCATGGAGGGGATGGTTATCACGATGGCATGTGTAGCTCGGTATCATTGTTCAATGGGAGTAATTAGCAATGAGATGAATGCATCATTGGTGATGGTTATCTTCATGTCATTGGAGATGTGGTTTCTTGGCTTAGAGTGTGTTTGATATTATGTAATGGTTTACTCTTGATTCTACCTTAGATTATTGGAATGATATGTGTTCTCTTGAAACTAGGATGTATACATTGGTGCATGTGATCTCCTAGGTAGAGATGGTTAGATCAGGTTTTCATGATATGTTCCTGATTATTTTATTAGATCTTTGACATTTATCCTAGTAGTTCTATCTGTATTGATTACATGATCATTTTCTTGATTACTTCATGATGGTGCTATGTTGCATTTGGATTTTTTCATATATTGATTGGTTACAAGTGTTCATGGATACTTGGAGACATGGGTGACATTGAAGTTCTCTTCTGATTAGAGACATTTTCTTGAGACGATTACTCTTTGGAGGTTTTAGTAGGTAGACTAGGGAGATTTCACCTAGCTATGGACATGAGTTCATGAAGGACCTATAGAGGAGAATTTTCTTGGAGTGATTCATGATGACTTGGCTATCCTAGAGGAGCATTCTCATTCCCCACTCTTGGTATACTCAATGGTTTATCCTTTGAGAGGTATTTTTCCATTAATTATTTCAAACATATTTATCTTTCATGCATTTTCTTGTCATGGGGTTGAGTAGAGTCATGGTGATTGATTTTGGAGACTCATTTGAAGATTGTTTAGCATGAGTTTACGATGCTTTATCTTTCATTGATATAGACCTTGAGCTATGGATAGTTAGTTCTGGAGGATTCATTTGGAGAGATGTTCAAGGCATGATTATCTCCTTGTGCATTTGAGTTTATGTTATCATTCATTGATGAGGAGTTTAGGAGATAAATAATGGGCTGGTTTTTAGATTTTAGAACATGGTTACTTTGATTTTTATCTTCTTGGTTCTAAGAGAGGCTTACATCCATGTTGACATTATACACTGATTCATATGTTGTGTTTGATCTAAGGTATTAAACATTGTCTTGGGCGTTGTTAAGACTACTAATTTGGGGTTGTTAGGAAAACATACTTGACACATCATAGCACATTTGAGGTGTTGGTAGAAGGAAATGTTATGGTTTATAGGTTTTCTCTCTTCATGGTTCCCTCTTGGAGGCTTATGTTCATATGATTTGGGAGGTTGATGGAAACATATTGTGACAAATTATGTAGCTAATTGGGTTGCATGTGTGGATCATTGTTATAGTTTTTGGTATTTTATGTTTTTATTATTTATCACACCTTGATATAGTGTTGATTGGTAGACTTGATATTCTTTGACATTACCTATGTAGTGGGAGTTCCTACATATGTATGTTCTTCAATGAAAATTTTGATAAAGGGATTTTGTGATTGCATATATGGGTTGCATATGTTCTTTGCATGAGTATACTAATGTTATTGAAACCTTGAAGGTATGTATGGTTGGATGTATTAACATGTGTGTAGATGTTATTTCTAATCATGTTGTTTTTTCTTCATGATGGCAACTTGGCTAGAGACTTTTTTATCACTTGGATTTGATGCTTCTATTCTTGGATTGGTGCATCTTCACCTTGGCATGTTCATTTTCTTCCATAGATGGAATGTTGGAGGATGGGAGGATTTATTTCTTGAAATGGTGGTTACTTTGTTCTTATTGTTCAGGTATCTTGATGGAGCACAAGAGCATGCTAGATTCATGTGGTTTTTGTTGGAAGAATAAATAAGGTGCCCTCTGAGTTTTTTGTTATTCATGGCAACATTGGTTGGTAACTAACTAAGTAATCTATTCATCTATGTTGATATCATATTTTAATCCAAAAATTATCTTAGTAAAAGGAACTTCCATGAATTTTTGATATGTTGCTCCTGGGAGTGTCAGTTATAGATATAAATGAGATTTTAGTAAGTTTGTGTGATCTAGTTGGGTTATCCAAGTGACATAAATTTGGTATTCTTTTGGCCAACAAGGTTAAGAACTATTTTTCCTTTGTGTGCTCCTTATTAGGTCTAAGCTGACCTAATTTTTGGATAACACGTTTTGTTTTGTGCACCAAAATGAATCTTGAATTGGGCTGACAAGTCATTTTGAATTTTGGGTGTTCACATTCAATTAGGTCAACCTAGTTGATGAAGGAATACATGCCTATCTATATATAAATATGTGTGTGTATTATGGATAGATATAGATACATAGTATGGTATGTGAGCGAAGCGACAAGAGTAATAGTGTGAACTGACTGATAGTGATTGTATATTTGCAATTAGAGCCTAATTTTGGTATTTTCCAAAGCATAACCAAAACTAGTTTTTTCACTTTGTAGGTGCACTTCTCTAGTTCACTTTTGGTAGTGATCCACACCTTTTGCATCTTGGCTATAAACCTATTTTTTGTATTCAAGTTGTGAGCCTTTCAAAGACAGTGAATCCTGGCAATGAGCTCTATAATATATTATAACCAGTTATAATATATTGTGAGCTAATCCTAACTGTGCTTTTCCCACTTTTGGCTTTTCATGTAAAAATCCTGGTGTCAATGTATTGTGATCTCTTTTATGTTTTGGTTCACTATAGTAGCCAAATGTGGATTAATAATTGGATGGTTGATAATTAATTTTGTTAGAAAAATACTAAGAAGGGAGTGAATTAGTATTCTACTAACAAAATTAATTATCAACCATCCAATTATTAATCCATGTGTTAGCTACAATAGTGAACCAAAACATAAAAGAGATCATAACATATTGACACTAGGAATTTTTTGGAAAACCCAAAGTGGGAAAAACTACAATGAGGATTAGCTCACAATATATTATAACTGGTTATAAGATATTATAGTGCTCACTACTAGGACTCACTCTCCTTGAAAGGCTCATAGCCTAAATACAAAAAAATGGCTTATAGCCAAGATACAAAAAGGTGTGGTTCACTACCAAAAGTGAATTGGAGAAGTGTACCTACAAAGTGCAAAAATTAGTTCTGGTTATGCTCTAGAAAAAACCAAAACTATGCTCTGGTTGCAGATATACAATCACTATCAGTCACTTTGCACTATTACTCTTGTAACTTCACTTGAATACCATGCTATGTATCTATATCTATCCATCACACAAACACACACACATACATTTATATACATACACAACCATGTCTCCCTTCATCAATTAGGTCAACCTAATTGAATGTGAATACCCAAAATTCAAAATGACTTGTCAACCCAATTCAAAATTCCTTTTGGCACACAAAACAAAATGTGTTACCCAAACATTAGGTCATCCCATACCTAATAAGGAACATACAAAGGATAGACAGTTCTTAACCTTGTTTTGCAAAAGAATACCAAACTTATGTCACTTGGATAAGTCAACTAGATCACACAAACTTGTTGAAAGCTTCTTTAGACCTATAACTGAAACTCTTCCTCAACATGTAAAAAACTCATAGAACTTCCTTTTACTTAGAGGATTTTTAGATCAAAATACTGGATCAACATAGACACATATAAAACTTAGTCAATTACAAACCAATTGTTGGTATCAATGATAACAAAATCAAAGGGAACCTTCATCATTCTTCTAACATTTTCTCCCCCTTTTTCATTGATGGAAACATGTTACAAAAATGAGACTTGCTTCACAACAAAAATGTGCTCAACTGCCCCTGACATATGTACAGGACACAGACATATAACATAAAACTATTTATACATACTCTTATCCTCTTCTCCCCCTTTGACATCAAGGAAAATAGAATGGGAAAGGATAAAAACTACAAATCAAGAATTGGGGGCACCTAGTAACTTCTTGAGAATCACTTCCCAACCTGGCTTTCCATCATCCTAGACTCATTTTTCCCTAGAGAGAGTTTTATGCAGAGATTTTATTTCCACTAAGCATTATTCTCCTTCCTCCAAATTGGATGGAGCAATGTTCATTTTCTTAATATTTCCTTATTCTACCAATGCATTTAATATGGAGACATGTTTAAACATAACTAGGTATCCAAGTTGGGCATACTATCTCATATCATCTTCTTTTATCCTCTACAAGATGAAAAATTTACTTTGAAGATCTGCAATAGAAACTCACCTAACATATTTTCTATCATATGCAATCTTATAATCTTTGGAGGTATCAACAAGTTGAGACTCAATTGAGTCCATTAAATCCCTAATACCTTGAGCGGCTTCTGGCCACTTCATGCAGTAAACAAATAGTACCTAGGCTTCCTCACCACATTCTCTTGTTTCAAAGTTTCCAAAGCTTTGTCATGTCCAATTATAGACTTATTTTGTAGAAACAACAATATTTTCTCTAGCAAACTCAACTCCACTTCTTTTGCACTATGTACCTTAAGATTAGACATGTAACCTTTGACTGAATCAACTATAAGCCCCAATATTTTTATCAGAGTTAAAGATTTGTCTAATGTAACACCGGGGGTTGTATCCTATAAAGATTTGATTGCTTAATTTATTAGTTCATTCCCCTTTTGATATGAATCTGTAACTTCTTGTGTGACAGAGCTGAGAAAAGTTCCACTTAATTTTATTCTATCAGTGGGTGTAATCTTTGTCAAATCCACATAACATGGTTGAGATGGTAGCTTGGATAGCTACGGTGGAAGCATAGGTTGAAGTATATTTTTTCTTGAAAGAAGACCTTTAAGGGTACTTCCAAATGATTCTCTGGATGGCTTTGATGGTTTAGGGCCTTTGAAAATTTATCCCTTGAAAGTGCAACATGGGAACCCTATTAACACTAAAATTACCCTATAAATGCTTACACCCCTTTTTCTTTTATACTTAACCAAATTCTTGCTCAAAAGGATAAAATGTGGACTTATTCAAGAAACCCTAGCTTTCTCTTCACCTGAATTTTCTTTCTAGGAGCTCCTCTTGGTAGAATGCTTGAATATTCTTGTGAAAATAGTGAAACAAGGAAATTCATTGCTTAATCACCTTTGGAATGGAACAAATACACCATTAATGTAACCTAACATCTCATGTGAGTCAAGGATTTAATTTCCCAATTAGCGATTCTCATTTGAATTCTGACTGATGATGACAACTCTTCAAACCTTGATCAATGGCTAAAGGCTTGTGGTCATGCACTGCAGCCCTGATGTGCCACACGTACTCAACTAATTTTAAAATTTACATCACACTTAACTTTCAAATAAGCTTTTATTAAGTTGTGATGTATAGAGATCATGCATTACAACCCTGAAGTGCCACACGTACTCAACTACTTTTAAAATATACCCCCACCCTCTTTTACTTTGGATATTAAAATGCAATGACTCATATCCCTATGATACAATCATATGTTGAAACATCACCCTTATATATCCCCTCTATACTGTAGTGCACATCGTATTTTATCACTATAGCCCTTTACTTTGAAGTGTGATGTATTGAAACTTTGCAATGAGCTATCCTATGGATACCTATCATAGAATATTCTATTTTGGGATACCCTTCATGTTTATCACTCACCACACATTGTATTTTCACTTTCTATCCCTCAACATGAAACTTTGATGCATTAGGGTTGTGTTTTGCATTAATATGCAACCACATTCCATAATCTAGAGCACTCAATGCATAGCACATCTTTTTCCCTTTATAGAGAAACATAAATTGTGATGCTTACAACCATTGTGATTCACTAGAAGATGGACACGATGCAAGAGCATATGGGTACTAGCAATCAACATCACTAAAAATGTTATTTTTTATTTATTTAATTATTAATAAGGGATAATATGGGCTAATGTGTGGGAAAATAATTGTTTTAATTTCCAAAATATGTAATTTTCCTCTATGACGATTTATAATTGTAAATTTGGAGGAAAATCAACTTTAGTAAGAGCTACAAAAGCATCTCAATGGAATATTCCATCTTGGGAATTTTTTCAAGGTGAGGACCACTTTACCTCTCTTGTTCTTGCATGTTGATTTTTATGATTTGCATGCTCTTCCATGTTGGGTGCCCAAGTTTGCATGTTGTTGCATGTTCTTGTTTGGATTCATTGGATCCATAAGATATTAATGAAAAGTGCAATTTGACCAAATTTGATTGGTTGAAGTATAGGTGCCCATGTGAAGGCTATGTGAGCATTTAGAATATTTTATAATTTTATGGTCTTTCCTCAAATTGGGTCATGATTTTTCCAAGGTGGTAATTGCATGTTTTTTTTCCGAAAACCAAAGTGGTTTTCTCATTCACAAAATTTCATATATTGAGGATTTTTTCATTTGAGAAGTTGGCTTTGGAGAGTTGGGGTTTAAGATAATAGGATGCTACTGGATTAGATAGAGGATTTGTGAATCCAAATTTGTAGATTTATGTGAGGAGGTTGTGACTCCATATTGTTGATATATGTAATCAGAAATCCCATGTTGTAAAGGGAAGCTTGTGAGCTTATATATGTTGTAATCCCTTTTCATATTGTTACAATAAAATAGTGTTTCCATCATACATATAATTTTATAAATTTGAATTGTGTTATGAGTTTTGAGATTTATAAAAGGAGTTCCCTTTATTAACACATGTCCTTATAATATTCCCCTAACATAGACTCTTTTATAGCTCCTTATCACACATCGTATTTTTTATTTTATACTATTAACTTCAAATTATGATGCCTTGCCTTAGACATGAATTCAAATGTGACCATGTATTTCTATCTTAGCTGTCCGCACAAAAAAACATTTTCAACATGACTAGCTCATATATAAAATATGCTCTGAAGAAGCAACATGATGCATTATGGGCTCACCACGTATCTCATTCTTTCCTTTAGCACATTACACAACTTTTCTTTGAAAGCTCCTTACAAAAAATGTGAAATGAAGGGATCTCATGATGAAATAAAATGCTAACACCTGTGATGTGAAAGATGCGGGGAATGGAATGAGAAGATGGCATGTGTTTTGAGCGGAGCGAAGGCCAAGAACTTAAGCAAAGGATTTATGCATATGCTCAATAAGTTATTCTTTATTGATAAAAAAATATTTATGTTATTTTTTTTCTTATTTTAAATGCTTAAAAAAAAAAAAAACTCTTATATTATAGTTTATTAATATAAAAAATATGTGTTTTATTTATCTAAGATTTATTTTATTTTGCATTGAAGTATTTTTCTATTCTCTCTTCTAATATAATCCACACTTTTTCATATAATTTATTCATCATCTCTGTAATTTTTTTATATTTATTCATCCTCTATCTAAAATTTTATTTATTTATTTATTTAAAGAGTTGTTTTGATTATCTATAAATTAATTTTACTTTCAATTATTTATGAATTATTGTGTTATATTTACTAATATTTAAGAAATAATTATTTTATCTTTTAAAAAAAATTAATGTTCAATATATTTGATTTTTTTTATATGAGTAATTACATAAGACTATTTGATGCCATTGTATAACACAATTGTAAAGATCACTTTTATCATATTAATTAGTCATATGAAGATTGTTTCTTGGAATCCTCTAAGTGTTGTAGCCACTAGAATCTTGGAATTGCATGGTGTGAAATTGCTTCTAAGAATCTTCTAACATGAAGATTTATCTATTCAGAAGTTGTACCCATTAAATTTTAGGAATTTTACTATACCATCAATCCTTAATAAGAAAAATATTTATCAACTCTTGTTTTCATCCCTCTTTATGATTGTATTTTATTTTTGATAGAATGTCTATTTTTTGATCTCTTTTAGCTATCTATTCACCTATCTATTATATTATATACTAGGGTTTGGGCCTTGAGGTGTAGTTTATTAATAAAAATATATATATTTTATTTATTACAAAATTATTTTATTTTATATTAAAATAAATTTATATTCTCTCATCTAATCTTATAAGAATTATATAAACAAATAAATAAAAATAAATATTTTTTAGATAAATATATTTAAAATAATATATATTTATATATAGATTTGTAAATATATTATTTTAAATATATCTATTAAAAAATGTTTTTGAAATCATCTATTTAATGAGTTGTTTTATTTATTTAAGAGTTATCTATACTTGTTTTAGTTATTTAAGAGTTTCTTTAAGTTACAATTATTTAATAATTATTTTAACATATTTATTATTTTTTAAAATATTTTTTCTTATGTTTTGTTTTTTATGTATATGGGTAATGGCACGAGATTCTTTGATGTTACTATATAACACATGCAGGTATAATAAAATTTAAATTTTAAAAGATTTCTTTTATCATATTAATTATGGGTCATGTGAAGATTGCTTCTAAGAATCCTCTATCTACACTTGGTAGCCACTAAAATTGTGGGATTGCATGGCCCTTAAATACAGAAATTGCTTCTAGAATCTTCCAACAAGAAGTTGCAGCCACTAATAAAATTTATGAACCCCAAATTGTGAAGGCTTACCTAACCTGATATCTATTGCTTTCTCTCCATCTAATGGAAAAGTGGGATACTGATCTCAAATCTGATCATAAAAGCCTTAAGATGGTAAAAGGTTGGAAGAATTCTGCAATCAATCATTTTAACCAAATCCCAAATGAATTGGTCACCTGCATTTTCTGCAAACTTAGCTCCAGTTCAAACCATATCTAGAGATTTCTTTGGAGCACTTCTAGCATTAGAAATCTATTATTTTTTAAAAGTAGTTGTATGTATAAGAGAGTTTATTCATTTATAGAGATTTTTTTCATTTTATTTATGCAGATGCAAGAGGTTTAATATGCTAGGCAACCAGAAAGAAGTGTTGCAATGTGCCTCCTAATCTTTATGCACTTCAAAGAACATGTCTTCCACCCAAAAATGTGCAGATGCCAGAAACATTGAGGACGGTTACACGCTTGGAATAGTAAGACGCAACTTTACATGCACTGCTCTCTCTTATTTTATCATAAAACTATATTGAGCATATTTGATTATTACACTATACTAGTCCAGCAACACATACTGTATTCATTTTGTGATGTAGTTTCGATTCCAAGGTAACTGAATGCCTTCATATTTTTAGATCTATTTATCTAAAGGTGTTTTAACATCAAGAATATTTAAAATTTTATTAGATTTATACATTTACCCTCCTACAAATCCTAAATACTAGCACCTCTGTAGATTGTCACCGTTCTAATCTAAACCCTAGCACATCTGTAGAATAGGTTTATTTCTGTAAAGCACCCACTCGGAATCACAAGGTCCCTGTTAGACAAGCTATCAGTAAAACAACAGCTGAGCGTATCCAGTGAAAAAATTTGCCTACTAAACCACAAACATGCGTCACCATACTCCATGGATTTATATTTGAGGAAGGGATTAGGTTACCTTTAATGAGAAATATCTTACTACCCAAAAGAATCAAGGGATTAGGTCAGCCCTGCCTTAGGGGACATTCTCAGGAATAGTTGTGGTGTTGATGCCTTCTGCATTGTGTATGATTTCACAGTTGACAAACTTACCACAAAATCTAAAATTGTAGAGAAATAATACTGTGTAGTCAAGAGACCGCTGTTGATTGTCACCTTTCTAACCCAAACCCTAACACTTTAAAACACTACTTTACAGTCAAGACACCTCTATTGATTGTCAACTTTCTATACACCCAATAGAAAATAATGAAGTCCCATATTTGGGTTTACTGTATCACTAACATCTTGGATTGTATTAGGCCGGCTTTTACAAGATATATTTTAGTCATCTAAAGTATCATCAGCCTTTCGTTTAGGGACATGATCAGCTCTAGTTGTGGATGAATTAAATTTAACAGTAAATATCATTATCAGGAATTAAATGCCATTATCAGGTCTAGTTGTGGATGAATTAAACTTAACAGTAAATATCATTATCAGGAATTAAATCGGTGGTAGTGTCAATGTCTTGTGCATTGTGGATGATTTTAGTTTTGACCAACTTACCTTGCAAGACTAAATTATTGATCTCGTCCTCTGCCAATTATATATTGTAGGTTTCATTGATCTATTGGCAATCACTTCAGCGTAAAATTAAACATGTTATCACTATTAGTCAAACAGCTGAGCATGAAAATTATATACTTCCTGATAAAAATTATTGAAACAAATTGTTGTTGATTAAACCTCCACTCACAGGCATTAAATCCAACAAACATTTAATAAACCAAATTATTAAATGCATTATGTTTCTCAGGTCATACTGATGGTGTGTTTGTTTCTGTCTGGGTAGCTCAAATTCTACTTGAGTAAACGCAGGGATGAAGAAATTTCACTTTTGGAAAAGGCTGTCAATGCATCTCACTCTAGAGCTACATTTTCAATGGCTTTAATAAAGTTCAACGGCAGTGGGGGAGAAAAGGAGAGCAAAGATTTTCACGCAGCGGTTGATCTCTGTAAGAAAGCTGCACTTCTTGGGCATAGCGGTGCTTATGCTGAATTAGTGATGTTTCTTACCTATAGTTATGGCTTTGCTAGAAATTCGCGAACAGGGCGTCTGCTAAGGCGAATACGAACATTCGATAATTATTTCAATTACGATTCTAAGAATAAAACTGTGCAGATATTATGCAAATGGTTCAGTGACCACCCACCAGGCAATGAAATGAAGTTATGTTCAAACATCAGTTGTAGACGGCCTGAAACAAGGAAAAATGAGTTCCGCAGATGCCCACACGCTCGTTGCAAAAATGAGTTATTCTGCTCATTTGTTTGTTGGTACATGTCTTATAAATCGGGGCACACCTGCACTGGCTAAATGTTCAATCATTTTGCCGTTTGCTTTTATAACCTTTCCGTATAAGCTATCCAGCATTTTCATGGCCATCATACACATTTTGCTTGACCATTTGTCTTATATTTGTGGAACCAAAAAAATATTTCGAAATCGTATATTCTTATAACCTTGACGTCTATTGAATTTTTGGATTTGTCTATATAAATTCTCAAATAAATAGACTTCGAGATGGTGATGTCCTTTGTTGGACTCTTAAGGGTTTTTATTCTCAAATTTATAGTGTTTAAAAATGTAATGACATTTATCAATCTTTAAAGCTACATATGAAGTGTAAAATGATTTCTAGATTTTTCTCATGCACAAGAATGAGTATTATCATATATGATGATTTGGTAGATTGTAAAGACCAAAAAAATGAATAATGTTGATAGATATAATCATGAATATATAAATTGAGATGCCCAAAAATTTTAAAAATAACACAATGAAGATTATGAATGAGGATAGAGAAGACATGTTGTTGTCATTTAATGATAAGGTAATAAAGGTACAAATGCTAAAAATATAAAATTGAAATACAATAATATATGATCATAAGGTGATTAATTAGTAAATGTGTATAGCATGTTATAAATTATGAAGAATTAGTTAAAATTGGATCATGTATGATTTTAAAATGTGTTCTACAAAGTAAATAAGAAAATGAATCATATTTCCATTCGCATGCATCATATGGAAATAGGTTTTCATTGGCTATCAAGTTTGTGGCTCCAAACATCCTAGAGGTACTTAATAACATGAAAAGTCAACTACATTAACTAAGATATAAAGGTAAGAGTTGTCATTAGACAAACCACAACTAGGCATCAAGTGATAAGAAATGGCTTGTGTTCTTCTTTTTTAGGTTCTTATAAATCTGAAGGGTGCTTTTCTAATGTTATAAACAGGAAAATTAAAAACAATTGCAAGATTAATATCCTAGCCTTGATAAAATTATGTCTATTTTGAGAGCTATGAATAGAATGGAAAGACCTCACTTACGACAATTAAATTTAATATTATGCACGCAATAAAATATGAAAATATTTTTTTCCACTTCACTTAAATCCTCTTAACTTTGTGTACACATGTTCAACTTGTAAAAAAATTTAATAGGGTGTATTGAAATTTTAATCATCTCTATTCTCACAAAAGATTTAACACAAGTTTTAACTCTAAACCATAAAAGAGAGTGGGCCCAAAAATACTACTAAATGTGAAAAGTACATTTAAATATTTTAAAATGGTGGTGGGAGGATAAGTTAGAGTAGAATGAGGCCCTGATCACATATTTTTATAACATTTCAAAATGTAGATTTATATGTATTAATAACATTAGAATGAGGCTCAGATCTTTATGGAGGGGGCTCAGGAAATGGCGGACTTGGAGGAGGTTGCGGATGAGCTCCTGAACTCTATGAACTAGTGGTGGTTGGGCCCTGCCTCTTCTGTTTGCTGGCTTCTTTGAGGCTTTTTGTTGCTGCCTGCTGATGCTGGTTTTATTCTCTTTGGCAGTTTTTTTGTTTTTTGGACCGCTGTTTCGGTCTTCTCCTATATTGTTACTTTGTGGTTTCGGGTCCCTATAAAACCCGTTTATCCCCCTTTTATCAAAAACATTCATTATTAATCATGCTTCATAAATCCATAACTAAAAATAAAATACCATATAATGTACCAAAATGATGTATTTTAACTACACCTTTTATAAATCAAAGTTTTGAGGACTAAATAGTCAATACAACAAGTTAATATATATAGCCTTGTGTATACATAAATCATACATATCCCATAATATATTTTATTAATATATATTATTTTACCCTATATTTCATGATCCTCTCCTAGCCCATCACACTAGTCTCTACTAGTTCATATTATGTTCGATTATCCCCTTTTATTCCCATCCCATTGTAGCCTCTCTCATTTCACCCTATGTTCCATTATCCCCTCTTGGTCTTGTCTCATTAACCTTTCTATATTATACCAAATCCCTCTATATTTTATCTTATACATATACCCTTATGTTGATGCTAAAAAATTTTGCTCCACTTCCTAGAGAAAAATCTCACTCACAAGGCTACATTTTTAATCATATAAGTGAGATAATCCCATCAACAAATTGTGGAGGATTAATTCCTAACTCTGTGATAGATGGTTTTATCTCCTAATCTTTAAGATCATCTTAGAGAAGAGGTTGTTCCTATGGGCATACCTTAAAATCTATTGAAATCACACATTATGAAAAAACCCAACCTACCTACTTTTACCCAAAGACTATCATTGAACCAAGTAAAACCATGTAAAATACATACAATTCATTCATTTGAGGCTCAATGAAGATTGATCCCTATTTATATCATGAGGTTATGAATATATACAAAATAGTCCTACTCCTATACTATTGATTTATGTTTTTTATTGATGAATTGAGATTGGCTAGGTAGACTAGAGACTAGTGCATCCAATGGGTTATAAATTCATAGGTAACAAGAAAGAAAACCATTAAAGGAAACATATAAGAATTGATTTGGGCACATAGTCCATCAAAGAAAAAATATTATACAAAGAGTATACTTAGTAATCCAAATTGAGTTTTATATACTGCATTTGAAACATGGAAACTATCATTCTAAAGATTGCAATATTTAGAATATTGTTATATTCACCAATTTCATGTTACAATCATACAAGTGAATATGGAAAGGGAAGCATTTAAAACCATAAAATACCTTCCTATAGAAATATAAACATCAATGGATACAATTTATACACAACATATATACTTGCATCTTATCCTTCACATACCCCATGAATCCATATCCATCCTATAAAATTAGAAAAGGCATGAGTTGAAACCCTATAAAAAAATATACACCTACACAACCTTCATAAACTACAAGAAGAACCAACCCCTTCCAATAATGATAACCTTATACTATACATAAGCCTATGGAATCAAACCAAATATAACTGTAATGCTATTCACATTTAAAATTCATCCCCTAGGATCAATCTAACACAAAACAACTATTCCATATTAATAGAGGTCAATCATAATCAATACTAGTGGATAATATGGTCAAGCCATGAATGCAAGTAGGTAGAGAATCTTGCAAAATAAACACACCATTAAGCTAATTAACCACAAAAAAAAAGTTTCACAAGATGCACAGGCACAAAAGAAAATCATTATATGCCTAAGATCTTTCCCTTGTATATTATTTTACACCCAACAGGAACCAAAGAAACTTTCTCATAGCTAACTTATTTATTTGTTAGTGGTTCCATGTTGTGGCATTAAAATTATAAAACCCTCAACAAGGAATAGGGAATTCATCAAAGCTAAATAAAATTGCATTCATAAAGAAAGGAGAAACATTAAAAATGTCAAACCCCTATCACACACTCTATCATGCCTCAAGCATATTGTGTTCCTTCTCCCCTCTACTACTTTGGAATTTAATTTTTTATAATTTAATTCTCCTTGTTGGGGGTGGATTGTGAAACTAGGAACCCATTAGGGCCTCCTAAGGTTTTCAATGCACTAGAAACAATTGATAGCCACCTTCCCCTTTAACTTAGCCAAAATTTTATATTTTTATTTTGGTCAACTTATTAAAGAAATTGGAAGGTAAAATATATTAAATAACACATTATGACATGATGATCCTTATAGACTTCTCAAAATAAATTATTAATTGCAGATCAAGTCATATCAACACACACAAGGAAGGGAATCAAGAAAAAATGACATTAGTAAATTGAGTCCCAATAATGGCTCTAGTTGGGGATATGCCCCTTTAATAGGGACAATAAGAATCTAGATCTTTTATCAAATAAAAAGTATGAAAAATGTGAAATATAGCTAACTCATGGAAGAAAAATTTGAATATTGTAGGGAAACCTTACTAAGGACAAAAATAAATTTCTTGCCTCTATCAAACACCGTCATGTTGAAGGAATTAATTTCCCTTAACTCATAGTTTCCTCTTTCACAAAAATGCAACAAATGTAACCTTCTCCTATCAAGCACAACCTTGTGACTACCACTAAATAAGTTAACACTTAATTTACTAAAATTTAGCCAAGTACATTGACCTTTGCTCCTAACCCCTTCATTAGCAAAAAAAATTGCCACAACATTTGCTTCTCTATAGGCATGTGAAATCTTTATATTAACAAATTTGGCTAAAGTCGAGATTGCATCATCAATCCAAGACTTAATAGTCCATGAGGGGGGGGGGACCTACCTAAAAGACAATCAATAATATTTTTGGAATACCCTTCAAGCTAAAGGTTTTTAAAATTTAGACTATGGGCCAAATTTATAATATGAAAATCTCCAATAGCCTCAGCCAAGTGATTAGTTTAAGATGTAAGTGGGGTGGCAGTCGCACCTAGAAAATTTCAATAGGAATCCCTTATGACACCACCGCAACCCGCCACCCTAGGATTACCTTTAGCCATGCCATCAAAGTTGGCTTTGACCCATCCATTAGGCGAAAAATACCAGCAAACACCCTCTCTATTCTTCTTAGCTTGTTTAGGGGCAGAGGAAAAATCAAGAATTATATTCCATTCCTTAGCAACCTTAAGATCATAGGATGAGTGAGCCACTTTCTCGGAGTTGCTAAAATTATGGGAGATAGCATTGACATTTTCTTTCAGAAATCTAATTATTTTAACAAAAACAATATCCACCGGTGCTTCTTTATCTTTTTAAATTCTATTGTTTTGTTCTTTCCAAAGACCCCAAGCAACATGAGGGAAAGAGAAATCCCACAAATTCCAAAGAACAGGATTGTAAGTTGGATATTTCCATTGAGAGAAGAAATATTCAATAGACAAGGGAAAAACCCAAGATAGTTGACTGTAACAGATAAATTTTTTCCAAATTAAAGCAACAAAAGGACAATGAAGAAACAAATGACTCACTGACTCTACCTCCATCTTGCAAAGAAAACATCTATAAGGTATTTGAAAGCCATGCTTGTGGAGGTTATCAATCGTGAGAACCTTATTTTGGAGAAGGATCCAGAAAAAGATATTTATTTTAGGGACTAGATGTTTAAACCAAGCCTTCGACCATAAGGGGGCATAAGCTTGGAAATAAGTAAGCCTAGCAAAAGCAGACGAAACAAAATAATTTCCTGAGGGGTTATCACTCCAAACAAGACAATCTTCCATATGATTAGGACAAAGTCTGACAACCAGCAAAGAAGATTGAATGGGAGCAAGGGCCTGACTAACAAGCTTAGATCCACCCATGTTCCATCCACATGATAGTCTTTCATGTATGAGCCAAAAAGATCTTTGTAATTCTCAGCCCACCCACAAAGGGAGTCAATTTTTATAAGGGGCTCATTAACCAGCCATCTATCCTCCCAAATCTAGTTTGGTTTCTACTTCTAACCTGCCAACCCACTCCAGATTCAATAAATTTTCTTCCATTCATCAAATTATTCCAATAGGTTGAGCCTCTGGGAAGAAGGTGGGATTCCTTCATTATTATAAGGGATCTATTACTCTCCAAATATTTTCTTGCAAGGATATCAGTCCATTCCCCTGAGGATGAAAATATTCTCCAAATTTTTTTAGCTAGAAGAATCTTGTTAACCATTATGATTTTTCTAAGACCTAAACCTCCAACCTTTTTCAATTTGCACACTAGATCCTATCCTATTAGAGGCAGTCTTTTTTTTTCTTCAACACTCGACCAAAGAACTATTTTTTGAATCTTTTCAATACATTCCACAAACTTAGCAGGGATTTTGAAGAGGCTCAAAGCATAAATCATAAAATTTTGAAGAGTAGCTTTGAGGGGTTGAAGTTTACCCATTTGGCTTAATAGAGCTCCTTTCCAGCCAACAAGATTCTTACTAAATCTCTCAACAAATGAAATCCAAAATGATTCTAGGGGTTTAAGGCTTAAAGGGAAGCAAGATAGGTGGCAAGAAAGGACTCCACCCTACAACCAAGGATTCTAGAAATTCTATTATGTCTGTGAATAGGAGTGTTAAAGAAGAAAAGAGAGCTTTTCTATTTATTAATCATCTGTCCTAATGCCCTCCCATACTCATCCAATAGAGATTTCAATTTTTTACGCTCCGAGACTGAAGTTTTTCCCATGAGCATAGTATCATCCACAAAATGTTTGATGAGAACAAATTAGATTGCTTGAAGATGGTTTGAGACCAAGAAGGGATCTGTTATCGATCAACCTTTTCAAATTCCTACCGAGACTTTTAGCCGTAATAGTGAATAAAATAGGAGAAATAGGATCTTCTTGTCTTAGACCTCTGGAACTTTGGAAGAAAGTTGTAGGAGATCCATTAAACATAATAGAAATAGAAGCAGTTGACACAAGTTGTTCCATCATTTGAAGAACCCTATTGCAAAACCCAAATTCCTTTAAAAATTTTTACAAGAATTTCTAGTCAACTCTGTCATAGGCTTTTGAAATATCAAGCTTTAGCAGAAAGCCTTCAGTCTTAGATTCAATCAAGGAATGGATATTCTCATGCACTATGACAATAGAATCAAGGATCTAACAACCAGGGACAAATCCATTTTGTTGAGGTGAAATCAGAGTGGGCAAGAGAATTAAGTGTCTAGAAGTCAAAACCTTCGAGATGATTTTATAGATCAATTTGCAGAGGCTTATGGGTCTGAAAGCCTCAAATTTCACTGCTCCAGGATTCTTAGGGATTAGAACCAAAAAAGTAGCATTCAACTCTTTTACAAGACTTCTAGATACAAAAAATTCTTTAACAGTGTACACCACATCTTCTCCGACAATCTCCTAGAACCATTGGAAGAAAAACATAGGGAGCCCATCAAGACCCAGAGCTTTACTCCCCTCAAAGGAGAAAACAACCTTCTTGACTTCCTCATTGGTAGGAATAGAAGAAATCATAGAGTTATTTTCCTAATTGATCACATTAGGTATGGCCTCTATTAAATGATCCTGATTATTTTGGTTATTTTCATCATTCTCAGAAAAGAAGATTTTTAAAGAAAAAAACCGCCTGCTTTCTGATGTTCTCCTCCTCTTCATGCCTAGTTCCATCCACTTCAATTTTCGAGATTCTATTGACTACCCAGTGTTTTGAGGCCAACAAATGAAAGTACCTAGTATTTTTGTCACCTGCAAATAACCATAAAGCTCTAGATCTTTCTCTCTAGAACTCCTCTTTCCCAATGATATCATGCATCTTAATAAGGATCTCATTCTCTTTTTCATTAATATCATTCAAATATCCTTCCTTCTAGATTTTGTTTTGAATCTTCCCCAGCTCCATCTAAAGACAAAATTTAATCTTGAAAATGTTCCCAAATGACTCTTTTTTCCATTTTTTTAGGTTGAATTTAACTTCCCTTAATTTTTTAGCCACTCTAAACATAGTTGTACCAAAGATACTTATATTCCACCATTTCCTAATTTCTTCTTTAAAAGAAGGATGAGAAAGCCACATTTTTTAAACTTTGAACAAAATATTTTTCTTAATCTTTAAAGGCTCTGGAAAAAAACTAATAGGGAAGTGGTCAAATCCAATCCTAGAGAAGGCTTTAAGAGAACAGTAATAGTTAAAGAACCAGTGATTAGAGATTAAAGATCTATCTAATCTAACTTGGATAA
This sequence comes from Sequoia sempervirens, assembly GCA_007258455.2. Classification (NCBI taxonomy): domain Eukaryota; kingdom Viridiplantae; phylum Streptophyta; class Pinopsida; order Cupressales; family Cupressaceae; genus Sequoia; species Sequoia sempervirens. The sequence continues at coordinate 44,881,202 of VDFB02000017.1, read as the reverse complement.
GATCCATACCCTTTCTACGATTTGACCAGGTATAGGAAGCTCCTTGCAAATCCAGATCAATCAACGCCTGGTTGTTGATGAAGCTCTAAACATCCTTTTTACTCTCCTCATTGATCCAGGAGCCTCCAAATTTTTCTTCATTCAATAAGGGAGTATTAAAGTCTCCCATGACAACCCAAGACTCTCTGTCAAAAATCCTCCTAAAGGTGGCCAACTCCATCTACAAGGATTTTCTAAGACCTTTTCCATTGGGGACGTAGATTTTAGATTGGATCCAGCTGAAATTATACCTAATATGGTTAATCTAGTAGCAATATGGTTTGTACCTTACAAAATAAGATCCCCTTTTGTTATATGACTATTCCATAAGGTAACAATACCTCCTGAAGCACCATTTGAGTTATTTACATGTGAACTACAATGTTGACATAGTTTCATCTTTTCCACTTTTTCCTCTGACATTTTAGTTTCTTGAATAAGAAGAATATCAAGCTTGTGATCTCTAACAAAATTGTCTAGAACATCCTTCTTGTGGGGATTATTAAGTCCCCTGATATTCCAAGACATGATCTTCATGATTTATCAGGGGAGTTGAGGCACTCTGGGATGGTTTTTTAAAAACCATCAGCAATATCCTGAAAACTATTATGCTCTCTTGTCCATTGAATATACTTTTCCCCTCGAGAGTTCTTTGTTGCTCCATAGTATGCCTTTTTTTTTTATCTGGCTGAAATGCCACTTAGAGTATTCCATTGTTCTTTTTTTTTCTTTTTCTTGGATAAAACCTCTTCTTTGTCAGTCTCTTCTTGACTATTTGTCTCTTTACTTGACTCCCATTCCTTATCAGTAAGAAGTTTTTGCTCCCAGGGTAATGTCTCCATGATGCCATTCAAATGAAAGGTTGAATGGTTGCTAGAAGGTTTAGTAGAATGGTCCTAATTATCTAAGGAGTTCTTAACTAGTTCCAAGGAGTTAGGATCTGTAAAATGATCTACACCCGAAGGAAGAAGACCTTCAGAGGAAGGGAGAAGAAGAGGGATTTTTGGCTCCAAGGACAAGCCCTGGATAGGAATATCCTCCAAGCCAAGATTCCCATCTATTTTCTCAGCTAGGCTCAGCTCTTGGGAAAAGGGGCTAACTTCTTGACTCTAATTTTCTTCACCAACCGACTGATCCTCACTAGCTTCTTTTTCCTTAGATAATAAGGTATTCTCAAGTTCCTTATGCTAGGGTTCCTGTGGAACCTCACCAATATTTCCCATATCACCATCAGCCTTATTTGAAGTGCTATGAACATTAGAATCTTTATTCTCAAGGATTTCTCCTTCTGATTTCTTTTTCCATACAAATTTCAAAGAACTAGCTAGTTTCTCTTTCTCTTTGGTGCCATTTAACAAACATTTCTTAGCCCAATGCCCAAATTTTCTGGATTTGAAAAAAGAAAAAGGGATAGTTTCAAACTCTATGTCCTATGACTAGGATCCTAGCTTTGACTGAATCTTGATTCACGAGGGAAGGTCAGCAGTCTGAGATACCCATATGCATATTTTTGCAAATACCAACCTCTTTTTAGCAATTGTCATAGAATCAATAGAAAGGAGCTCTCCAAAGGAACTCACAATACCATAAAGGACATCCTTGTTCCAATATTCCAAGGGAAGGCCTGGGAGTCTGACCCATACTGGGACATTCTCAAAAATAGAGTCCGAGAGGTCCATATTAGAAGACCATTTCTTTAGAGTTAGAGATAATTTCCCTATAACCCATGGACCACCACTTCTAACTGCCAAGATATCCTCTCTGCAAGTGAACTCAAATGTGAAAAATCCCTTTGGAAGAGCTACTATTGAAAATTTTCCATTATTTCTCCATTATTTTTTGACAAACTCCATGACCACTTCAATGTTTGGTCTAGGGCCCTTAAATTTTCCAACGAAGGTTCTTTCCATTGAAGCAATATTATGCTCAAATAACAAATCTAGCACATAAATAGAAAACTTACCTATTTCAGGGTTAGAGATATTTTGCACCGGAGGGAAAGATGACTTTCCATTTGGTTTTACCCCAAATAGAAAGTTCCAAGGTTTGCAATTGCCTCCAATGTCCCCAATGGCCCCCACCACACCTTTGGATTTTTCATTTTTTTGACCGGTAGGGGAGCCCATAAGATTAGCTACCAGTATATCCTTTCCTCCCAAATCCACCAAGATATTGTTTCTAGAATCTGCATCATCTGGATCAGCCTCACCTAGCTTCTTACTCAATCCCAATGCCTATTCTACCTGTGATTTCTCAGATCCTGCCCTGCCTCCATTTCCAATGCTTAATTTTTTGAAATCCTTTTTTTCCCGCCCGTTCCTGTGCTCATGTGCCGCCATAAATTAGTGTTAGATGTTATTATTTAATGTATTTATTAATTCTTTTATTCTCTAATCTTCTATGGTATTTTTTATTTCTTAAAATTTTATCCTTTCTGGTATATAAATAGATTGCTTTTGTTTGTAAATTATGATTTATTGACTAATTATTGATTGACGTGAATTGAATAAGTTCATTGAGTAATTATCGCTATTTATTGACCCCTTTAGACATCCCCTTAAGATGTATTATAACCCCTTAAGAAATCCCCTTAAGACATCCCCTTTAGACGTTCTATTATGACCCCTTTAGACACCCCCTTAAGACATCATTATTTGTTTTGACAACTTATAAAGTAGTGTTAGATGTTATTATTTATAGTATTTATTAATGCTTGTATTCTATAATCTTCTATGGTATTGTTTATTTCTTAAAATTTTATCCTTTCTGGTATATAAATAGATTATTTTTGTTTGTAAATTATGATTTATTGACTGATTATTGATTGACATGAATTAAATAAGTTCATTGAGTAATTATCACTATTTATTGAATGTACATATCATGTATATCATGTATGAAATCACTAAATTTGCAAAGTATAAATATTAAAATGTCCTATATTAATCCATGTATGAGATTACTAAATTTTACATTAATGTTCTATATTATTGTCTTGACTATGAACATAAAATGCATAAATGTACATGTGTAAATTAAAATTTCAAAAAATAATAAAGTCCATAATTTATGTAAATGAGAGCACCTACAATCTACAAACACTAAAACCTCAAGCATGGGTTAGTAGCTTACAAATTCATCAAAATGCTCCTATGAAATAACATGTAAATGCTTCAAAATGAAACAAATAACAAAAATGATTTAAAGACATCTAAGAGCATAACATGTACCTAGTCCATAGTGGATTGATGTCAAATGTGCCAATGACCCTTTCCCAATCCTTGCTAAAATTTGAAATGATGAAATGCAATGGCCAAGAGAGTAACTTTGCACAAGAGTTGTAGATCCTTTTGTTGAAGAATAATCCCTTTATTTATAGATTTTCAAATTGGAAGAGAGCTCAAAATAGAGCAATATGGGATCAACATTGGACCAATGAGATGAGGCAACTTGTCAACTTGTCATAGGTTGAGCAATGTGCAAGTTTTGGCCAATGTGCCCAAGAAGGGGAGATTCAAATTTGAATTTGTGAAATAAATGTTGAGTGGGGGACATGAAATAGAGAAGTTATTGCCAAGTTGGAAGGGACAAGTCAACTTGTCTTCATTTTCAAACTTGAGGGAATATTCAAAAAAGGTGCTTTGTTGAGGGAAAATGATGAGTTTATAAATGAGTTAAAATGATTTATTTGTGTAAGTGAGAAAATATAGAGGGTGTGATGGGTGGTTAGGTTAGGTTAATCAGGATTATATTAGCTTAGGTGATGATTAGGTAATTTTGACCCCATTGACTTGAATATTTGGATTTATTTAAATCAAGAGGGAGAAATATGACTTGGATTTTAATTATATAAAGTGTTGGTTTATTTAATTAAATGGATGATGCAAGATAAAGGTTGATTAATTTAAGGAATATGAATCTAGGGAATTATTTATAAAAGATGAAATTTTAGTATTTGATTGATTTATTTAAATGACGTAATGATGAAGTGGAAATGTTAGATTTGATTAAATGAAGGTTATTTGATTAAATTATTGGATTGAAATGTATGCATATTTTGCGTGTCTACATTTTTCCTCTCTTTCAAGCAATGTACTTGTTGCATTGGTTCAAATAATAAACTTGCCGTGATCAAAATTTAAAATTTTTCTCATTTTTTGGATGCCCCAACAGAAAGAAGGATAGTAGTACATTTTCCCCTCGAGAGATTGAGCGAAAAAAAATTAATTTGAGGGTTGATCTCATGATAAAGAGGTTGAAAATGGATGGTTATGGATGATGATGCAAATGAGATGATTTTAAGATGCTTAGAATAACAAATCTATATTATCTTAAACAACTTAAAAGATGTTATGATATGAGATGGATGAGATTGATGATGTGATATGTTGTGATTATGCAATGGATGATTTATGCAAATATGTGATTTCTGAGATGCTTAGACTAACAGATCTATATTATGATGATGAACATGCATGTGGGATGATATGTAGAATAATAATAGTTTGTGGATGTAGGATGGATGCACTAGTGATAATGATTAATTATTCATGACGTGATGTTAGTGCGGAAAATAAGACATTAGATGATGACAAGAGGATCCAACAAGCCAAATTTATGAGAGATGATGATGACAGATGGATGATTTGCTTATCAAGGATTAGGATTTAAAAGGGTCACTTACCTTATGTTTGATAACATGCCTAAGTATGATGCATCAAGGTATAAAGGACCAGGATGGCGTTGTACTTAGTGTGATAGACTTTGACTCGACAAATAGATAGGAGTATTCTTGTTCACACCTGACATACAAAAACCTTGCTAGGATGCACTTTAGAAGTTTTAAACATCTCGAACCAAAACATGGAAAGGTATAACCAGTCAATGCAATAGTCAACAAGCTATCCAAAACATCCTTTATACATATCTAACAAAGAGAGTATTCATGAAGGTTATTTTACAAGAATGTCTAGCAAGCATAGCTGACAAAATGATAATGATCTTTTTCCCATTCCTATCTCTCTAAATCCTTCGTTCGGATATCATTGAGAGGTCTTTGGACTAAGCATAATAAGATAATTCAAAAGAAAATTATAAAGAATACAAACAAGTTGATGTTCTTCAATACCGCTAACCAAAATGGAATGTGTTTTTAAGGATAAGAACTAAAACTATTGCCAAAAGATAATGCCCATTGTAGGAAGGATACATCCTAGGACATGTTAGTGGATGGCGGCACATCATTTCGTTTATCCAAAGTGCTCTTTCTGATTAAATATGCCCCTTGTAAGAAGGATACATCCTAGGAAATGATGTTATCAAATGATTGATATGGGACTATTCGGATGATGGGCTATCGACACAAAGAATTGACCAACTTTTTTACATAGTGACTTAAACCTGAGACTTGATGTTTTTGAGTTTTACTTTTAAGCTCCTAGACCTGTTCCTAATTGTTTCACCAAAGGTTGAGGATGACAATTGGTTTATTATGGATGGTGTTATTACGGGTGCGAGTGAGATGAGACAGATGGATTTTTTTCAAATATTTGGATGTTTTTTACGTTTTGCAATGTTTTGAGGCTATTTTTTTGGAATTTGTCAAGATTTTCAAATGTTTTGATTTTTTGAATTTCTAATGTTTTAGGATTTTCTGAGATTTTGACCAAGAGACTAACCTAAAGACCTATCTTAGGGTCCTTGGGGGCTGATCAATAGATTAGCCTTGCCTATGTTATACACGTAGAGACCACGTAGTTCTACTAACGACTTGACCAATTTATAAATGAAGATATACATGATGAAATGTTAGCTTATTATGACAAAATCCTAAAGGACTGACCTAAGTGTCTTGGGGGATGATCAAAGATCAACCTTTCCTACGTTCAAGCTTAGAGACGACGTAGTTTGATAAGACTACTTTTTTTTTGGATTTTTCTAGCTTTTTGACTTGTTTTGGGATTTTGATATGTTTTGAATGTTTTTGGATCTTCTGATGTTTTGATGTTTTTTGATTTTTTGATTCTTTGATGTTTTTAGATTTTCTAATTTTTTGATGTTTTTAGATTTTCTGATGTTTTGATGTTTTTGGTTTTTTGGGATTTTTTTGATGTTTTGATGTTTTTTTTTTTTTGGATTTTTGGATTTTTTGATTTTTTTGGATTTTTTTTATGTTTTTGGATTTTTTGATTTGAGGACTTTAATATCATACACAAATCTAATATGATAAGAACATTCCCCCGACGTGATGCAATAGACTACTCCACTAAAGGAAGGACAAACTGATTTTGAGGATGGGCCGAGTAGTACTAGAAGGGATCATGATATGAACACAGGACTAAGCTATGGTGTGGATGTGAGTGGATAAGTGATGGATGGAGACCCAAATGCGATGGATGGTGGAAGCATGATGGATGGATGATGCAAAACAAGCCGTAAAAGGTCATGGTGGATGGAAAGTGCTTATTTACACAAGGTGCTTGTTTGCCAGGTTTTCACCAAGGTACTTGCCCAAAGTGCCACCAAAGTGGTTTTCACTAGAGGACGATTTTTTTATTTTTACTATTTTTGATCATTTTTCTAATTTTTTTGTATTTTCTGAGGTTTAAATTATTTTGTTGTCACCAAGAAGCCTATTTGCCAGGTTTTCGCCAAAGTAACCATTTTGTAGGACATTTTTGATTTTTTTGATTTTTTAGTTCTATACCTTGAAAGATTTAGGCATAGAACTTTTTGAGGTGAGAACTATTCATGGGATCTTATAGAGGTTCCCCTTCGGGTGTTGATAGCTGATATGCCCCTAACTTATAACTTATTGTTATGACAAAAAAGTTCCAACCAATTGGGTTCAAACTTTTGTTTGCTGCTTGGTTTTGGGACATTCTTCCGATTTGCTTTTAAGACTAGTTCTCTGAATTGGAATGTTCTACTTCTGATTTTCTTATTGTAGCTCCTTTTGAGTCTATTTTGATAGACTTGCAAATGATTTAAAGCATCTATACATCGCTCATCTAGTAGCTCTAGCTAATTTAGTCTTGATACTCAGTACTCTTCATCCGTGATGAGGTTCTGCAATGATATCCTAAGGGATGGGAGCTTGATCTCAATGGGGAGTACGACTTGTAATCCATAGACCAAGGAGAAGGGGGTGGCACTAGTGGGTGTGTGAATGCTAGTTTGATAGGCCCAGAGGGTAGGATTAAGTTGTAGGTGCTAGTCATGTCCTACATCATTAAGTGTTTTCTTAAGGATTTTTATAATGGTCTTGTTTGTAGCTTCTGCTTGGCCATTGCCTTGGGGATAGCATGGGGTGGAGAAAGGATGTTGGATTTTGAAATTTTTGCATAAGTCGTGGACATCTTGATTTTTGAATGGTGTCCCATTATCTGAGATAATGGCTTGTGGGACACCGTAGCAGAAAATAAAATAGTTTAGGATGAACTTTGAAATCTACTTTCCAGTTATGTACGTCATGGGTATGGCCTCCATCCACTTAGTAAAGTACTTTGTTGTGGTTATGATGAATTTGTGGCCGCTAGATGAAGTGGGATTGATTTTTCCAATGAGATCAAGTCCCCACTATGAAAAGGGCCATGGTGTGATGATAGCATGAAGCTCTTGAGCTAGAGCATGGATGAGGTCCCCACACTGCTAACATTGTAGACACTTTCTAGCATATTCATGTGCTTCTCATTTCATTATGGGCCAATAATACCCCATCCTTAGCAATTTCTTAGCTAATGTCATTCCACTAGTGCAAACCACAGATATCATTATGTACTTCAATTAGAGTGGTCAATGCCTCCTTAATGTTTAAGTAGTGTAGTAGGGTTCCTTCTATGCTCCTACGATATAGGGTATCTCCTAGGATGACAAATCTGGATGCATTTTTAACAAAGGTTCATTTTGGGTTTGATGGTAAGTCAATAGGTATGACTCCTATTCGAAGGTATGTGTAAATGTCATGGTACCAAGGATCACTAGGACTAACAATTTTGCACATGAATTCTAATTCTGGTACCTCAAATGTAGGCATGAGAAGCTGCTCTATCAAGAATTCATATTTTGGAACATTGTTGGGGATGTCCAATAAGGACCCAATTGTTACCATGGTGTCTACTGCTTTGTTGTTGGCTCTAGGTATCTACTCAAATGTAATTTCGATGAAGGATTCCTTTAGAGTCTCCACCAATTTCTTATATGGAGTGAGCTTGTCATCCTTGGTCTGGTATTCATCGTTCACCTAATTTATGATCAATTGGGAGTCTCTGTATACCCTAAGAGCTATGATATTCCACTGCATTGCTATTCTAAGACCTATGGTTAAGGCCTCATATTCTGCAATATTATTAGTTTAGGGAAATGCCAATTTGTATGACCTTGGTATGCAATCCCATTATGGGGTGATGAAGAAGACACCATCTCCTGATCCATGCTATGTGTATGAGCCATCGAAGTATCATTTCCAGTGGTCAGCTATGTTGAGGTTGAAAATAGATTCATCTGGAAACTCTGAGACCAAAGGATTCTCAGAATAAATAGGTGGTTTTGCTAGTTGGTCTGTGATGACTTGGCCCTTGATTGCTTTCCTCTCCACATATTCAATGTTGTATTATGACAATATCATCACCCATTTTTCCATTCTTCCTATGAGCATTGCCTTTGATAGTAAATATTTGAGGGGATCAATTTTGGAAATGAGCTTTATCTTGTGTGCCAACATGTAATGTCTGAATTTTTGTGATGCAAACACTACTGCGAGGCATGCTTTCTCGATGAATGAATAGTTTAGCTCATACCCAACCATTGTTCTACTAATATAGTAGATAGCCCTTTTCGTTCCCTTTTCATCATGCTGAGCTAGAAGAGCTCCAAGGGTTGTTGTTGTTGCTGATATGTATAGTATCAATGGTTTCTTTGGGATGGGTGGCATTAAGACTGGTGGTGTTAGTAGATATTATTTGATTTTGTTAAATTACTCTTCACACTTGGCATCACATTTATACGCTACTCCCTTGTGGAGTAGGTGAGAATATGGGTTTTCTTTATCCATCAATTGTGCTATGAATCTTCTAATGGATTGGAGCCTACCTTGGAGACCTCTTAACTGCTTTAATGTCCTTGGTGCCTCCATCATGAGGATTGCTTTTAGCTTTACTAGATCTACCTTGATACACCTCATTAATACTATTTATCCTAGCAATTTTCCTGATTGTAGGCCAAATACGCACTTCTAAGGGTTTTATCTGACCTTGTACTCCTCCAACCTATCAAAGATAGCACTTAGGGTTGCTATGTGATCTTTTCTCTTTCTGGATTTAGCTAGGATGTCCTCGACATAGTCTTCAACTATCTTATGGATCATGTTGTGGAATATCAATGTCATGGCCCTTTGGTATGTTGCTCATGCATTCTTTACGCTGAGTGGCATCATGTTCTAGCAATAAGTCCCCCATGGACAAGTGAAAGTTGTCTTATGTTGATCCTCTTTTGCTATCATGATCTGATTGTATCCTAAGAATCCATCCATTAGTAACATCTCATGTCCCGCTGTCATGTCTACTATCATATCGATGTTGGAAAGTGGGAAGTCATCTTTTGTAGAGGCCTTGTTCAAATCTTTGAAGTATGTACAAATTCTAATAGCTTTGTCAAGCTTTAAAATAGGTACCAAGTTTAATACCCATTCTAGATAATCTATTGGTCATATGAATCCCACATCTAGTAGCTTCTTTAGCTCCATTTTGACTAATAGGGTGATCTGAGGATGCATTTTTCAAAGCTTTTCTCTAATAGGCTTAGCTTCTAGATACACTGCTAAATGGTGAACCACGATCTTTGGATCAAGTCTTGGCATGTCAGTATAACTCCATGCAAATTTTATCTTTCTTTCCCTTAAGAAGGCTACTAGGAGCTCTTACTCTTCTGATAGTAGTGATTCTGGATAGAATGCGATATACGGGGTCTCCTCTATTCCTAGGTTGACTGGATTGTATTTTTCTACCAAGACTGCTAACTTTTCCTGATGAATAGCTCTTAAAGGAAGATTGAATCCCCCATCCTCAGGCGCCTCAGAGAGGTTTTCACTGTTGGATGCATCCTTTCTTTTAACTTTTTTCTTGTTAGAGAGTTCCACAGTGGGGTTTTCACTCAAGGACTTGGATATTATTCTCAATTTCTCACTTTTACGACTGAAGGATTCAATATTTTCACCATAATAGGCATGTGTGTCCAACTCTATTATGAACCCCACTTTTTTATCCTCCTTCATGAGCCCAAAATATGCTCATGATTTGAGTATTATGTTGTATTTTTAATACCCTTATTCTTGTTGTTAATGGTTGTTTTAACTCTTTAAAGGCCTTTTTATCGAGTGGTATCCTATAGCAATACATTCCTATATTCCTGCAACCTAACATTTCTATATGTCTATATTAATTACCATGTTTGACTTCCCAAATGACTGATATAATGCATGTAGTTTTTGAATAATGAAATAGATTTAATATGTGATTAATGAATGAATATCGTTTAGTTGCCATGCATGTTTTCTTTTGCTTTTGTTGCCTTGTGTTTTGCAGGTTTTTGAAGGAAGCATGAACAAGTCAAGTGCAACTAATCTCGACCTTGTAGTAAAGTCCATTTTCTGCACAACTTCAAGGAAGTTGTTCAGACGAAGACTCTCTGACCGAATTATTGGGAAGAAATCTAAATGTTAATTAATATGGGAAGAGTGGAATGCTAAATTCTTTCTGAATCGTGTTGAATGGATAAGGTCATTTATGAAGTTTGTTCCTCTATTTTAGGATACATTTATATCCACGTCTTTCTCTATTAGGGTTAGGTAGTTAGTTACTTTCCCGTTTTAAATAAGTGTTCCTCCTGTGCGGGTGAACAACACATGAAGTAGATTATGTAAGAGTTAGTATCTTAATAAGAATTAGAGTTTTGTTAGTATTCTGGAAGCAAAACAATCAATGTAGATGACTTCAAGTTATGAATAAAAGTTGATGAAGTTCTATGTTTAATCTTTGCGTAAATTAGTTGATGCTTGCTAAGGGGGCCTACTTAGTAAGTATCTATAGTTGAGTAGTTGTTTATCCTCTGTTGATTATAGGTTATATTTCATTCTTGAGAGTTTTAGCACAAAATCAGTCGTATATTGTTCCTGCAGCATTGGGAATCCATCTCTGTGTTTGTTCCTGCAGCATAAGGCCAGTTCATTGTTTGTTTCTTAGTAGTAGTTGTTATGATTTTTGCTTCGGTTAAGTTATGTTTGAGTGAAGAATACTTTTCATTATTTTCCTATAGCATTGGTAGAATTACTTCCAAGTATTTATTTCTTATAAGTTGTGACTAAAATTGGTTCTTAGTGCACATACAGTGCTGCTCCATTTCAAGTATACGTTCCCTGGTTTGATAAGTAAATGAACGGCCATGAAAAGATATTAGTCGCCTACTGGAATGTCCAATTCCTAGGTTAGGATTTTCCATTATTTTCATATCCTTTTGTGGACGTGACCATTTTTGGCACCATTGCCAGGGATGGTGTCAAGCTAAGAACCTCCTATAGTCATTATTAGCAGTAGTTTAGTCTGTTATTCAAGAATTTTCAAATTCTTTCAAATTACTGTCAATTTTGTTGCATGCATAGAAGAAGAGATGCTCTGGGAAGATTTCTCCCTAACCTTCCATTTAGTGATAAAAATACTGAACCAACTTATAATTTATTTGAGGAAGGAGTAGATCAAGATATTAATCCATTTGCTAAAAACCTACTTGTTGAACTACCATTTGGTCTAGCTGATGAAGAACCTGAAGAAAATCCATTTTCTTTGATACTCCATCAAGTAACTATGGCACGTAATCCACCTAATCGACCTCCTACTTTTGAATTCCCCAACATTTCCCAGCAAGATAATGATAACCTTAAAAATATTCCTTCCTCATTACTTCCCAAGTTCTATGGACTAGTTACAGAGGACCTAGAAACCTTCTTGTTCGAGTTTGACATCCTTTGTTGTAGCTATGATTACACTTTAGATGCTCATAGGTTGAAGTTGTTTCCTGCTACCTTGAAAGAGGGAGCTCTTAGATGGTTCATGAGTTTGGGAAGAGGTGTTGTTGATAGTTGGGCAGCCACAAAATTTCTTGAGAAATACAAGGAATATTGTAAGAGTGGCAGTAAGGGTGAAGATATATTCAGAATTCAACAAAAGGAGGATGAAAGCCTGGAAGACTATATCTCAAGATTCTTGTTTTCACTGAAAAATAATTCAGACCATACTCTTAATGAAGAATCTTATAAACTACTCTTTCTAAGAGGAATCAGTGATACCTGCATAGATGCCCTAGACCTAATGGGAGGAGGTGATATAACCCAAGTTCCTTGGGATGATATAAAGAAAATATGTCTCAACTACTCTTAAGAAAACGTTAATGGTAGAGGTCATCAAGCCACAGTGGGAAAGTCTTCTACTAGTGGAGTTTCACGGATGGAGATCACAAATTTGTTGTCTGATTTTAAGTAAGATATCATAAATAACATGGCTACACAGTTGGATACCATGCAAGCTCACAAGAAACATGAGGAAGATGAAGCAATCTTGGCCGAGTTCTTTCCACATTGTAGACAAAAGAAACGTGACTACAGATGCAAGATGGTGGCTAATCTGGAGGCTAAGCAATTACCTACTGATTTTAAGATGGTGGAAAGAGATGATGACTAAGTATTCTTCATTGTACAAAGGCGACCATAGGCTCAAAGACAAGGTATGCCTCAAGAACCTTTCACTTTCGGTAATCCTTACTCTACTTACAATAACCAATGGCAATCTACATATGGCCCATCACCACCTTAGAATACTCCTTAACCATACTGGCCTAACTATCAGAGTCCTCAATGGAAATTTACTCAAGGAGGTTGGCAGCAGCCACAAGGACAATGGACTCCACCCTAAGGTAATTGGGAGTCGAATCCTCAATGGAGATGTCCTCAACAATGGCAGAACCAATCCCCTAGAGCCTTGCAGCCTTCGCAGTCACAACCTCTAGCCCTTATGCCACCACCTATAGCACCTGTAGTGAATACTGGCCCTCCAAAACAAACCCCTATGCATGCTCAACCATTGCCAAATCCTAATAAAAAGCAGTAGCAGCAGCAACCTATCTATTGTGTAGAAGCTAATCAATATCTAGCTTATGCCCATAATATTCATGATATCCATCTCAAGTTTGGAACCACTCTCCCTGCTCCATAGTCGCCTATAATTACAGAGATTTCAGACTCTACCTCTAAACAACCTACTAATCTTGCAAAAAATATACCTATGTCAGATACTGCCTCTAAGGAACCTGTCCTATAGCATCAAGCTAAAACACCTTTTCCTCAGAGATTGCAACTCACTACATCCAAGTCTATGGAAGAGCCTACCTTTGATATTCTAGATCAGCTAAAGAATGTAAACATTCAAATTCCTCTCTTAAAAGCCATTAAAGATATCCCAATATATGGACGAGCTATTAAGGAGGCCTGTTTGAAGAAGATAGGAAGGAAGAAAAAGGATCCTCAAACTATCCATGTTCTAGGATAGTTAGCTGATATTATTTCAGGGAAGATAGTTATTCCAAAATATACTGACCCTGGGAGTCCTGTGGTACAAATCAGTATTAATGGCTAGATAGTAAAGAATGTGTTGATTGAACTTGGTGCAACCATCAATGTAATGATTAAGCATACTATGGAATCTTTGAATATCCTATCCATTTAGTATACACCTACCATCCTATAGCTTGTTGATAGTTCTCTTGTAACACCTGATGGAGTGGTAGAAGATGTCATTGTCATCCTAAAGTCTTGGGAGTACCCAACAGACTTTACCATATTATCCACTAAGGAAACTCTATAAGGATATCCTATCATCCTAAGTAGACCCTGGTTGGCCACAGTTGATGCCCTTATAGGATCCTCAACCCATCTGACTAGATTTAGGAGAGGAAACTAAAGAAGTCAATTCTTTGGCCCAGCTAATGATGCTACAACCTAATCAATTTTCTTAGCTTTAGAGTGAGGATGGCTTGCTTTTACAACTTTTGTAGGCCAAACCTGATTTGAGTAGTTCATCTATTTTAGATAGTTGTCCTCAACAGTGTTTCCTGCAACAACTAAATCCTGCAAGTCCAACACCTAAACTTCATGCAGTTTATCATAATTAGCTTCCACATGACATACAAACACCACCTATACCAACAGCCTCCCTGAATGATCTTACCAAGCCAGTGGAAATGTCTCTAGGCCACTCTCTAAACATAAATAATAAGTTGTCTCCATCTCAGCAAACTTCCCTAGTCATAATGTTGCAAGTTCAACACAAAGCTTTTGCATGGGACTATGGGGATATGAAGGGACTATATCCTCAACTCTGTACTCATAAAATCTACATTAAGGAAGACTGTTCACCTGTTAGGTAGTCTCAAGGAAGGATAAACCCAACACATAGGGAAATACTTAAAACAGAGCTCCAAAAATTGCTTGATGTTGGTTTCATCTACCCCATTTCAGACAGTCAATGGGTATCCCCATTGGTCATTGTCCCTAAAAAAGGTGGGAAATGGAGAGGTTGTGTAGACTACAGAGAGCTGAATACAACAACTAAAAAGGATCATTCTCCATTACCATTTGTTGACCAAGTTTTAGACACATTGTCTGGTAAAAAATATTTCTCCTTTTTGGATGGATACAGTGGGTATAATCAAATTAGAATTTCCCTTGAGGATCAAGACAAAACAACTTTTACCAGTCCATGGGGCACTTTTTCCTACTCTATCTTACCTTTTGGCCTATGTAATGCACTTGCAACATTTCAAAGGGTGGTGATCAGTATTTTTGTTGACATATCTCATGATTGTATGAAGATCTACATGGATGACTTCACCACTTATGGAGCCTTTTATGAAGAAGCATTAGAAAATATGGGGAAAGTGTTGAAAAAATTTAAGGAGAAAAATTTGTCTTTGAATAGTAAGAAATAATTTATGATGATGCAAGAAGGAATTGTTTTAGGTCATCATATCTCTCAGGTAGGAATTCAGGTAGATCCTACAAAAGTAGAAGTCATTCTAAATTTGCAAACACCTATAAGGTAAAAGGATGTTAGAAGCTTCCTAGGACAAGCTGGATATTACAAAAGATTTATCAAAGATTTTAGAAAAATAGCCAGCCTATTATATGCCTTATTGACTAAGGATTCTGAATTTAATTGGACTGAGGCCTGTGACAAATCTTTCCTCTAGCTTAATAACTTACTAACTTAGTCACCTATTCTTCAAGGACCGAAGTGGAGTTTTCCCTTTCATATACACATAGATGCTTCTGACTATGCTATAGGGGTAGTTTTAGGACAGAAAGATAATACCATTGAGCATGCCATATATTTCATTAGCAAAAATCTGCAATTCCCTGAATTAAACTATACTATCACAGAGAAAGAATTGCTAGCAATTGTGTATGCCTTAAACAAGTTTTGACATTATGTCACTGGTTACCAAATATTTATCCATACATATCATGCAACAATAAGATGCCTCACAAATAAGCCTACCATATCTGGCAGATTAGCAAGATGGCTCCTATTGTTGTAGGAATTTGATATCACAGTTATTGATAAACTAGGATGGGCTAATGTGGTGGCTAATTTCTTATGAAGACTTCAAACAACTACACCTGCCACCCTAGAGGTAATTGATGATAGATTTGCTGATGAACATCTATTTTTCATTGCGGCTCAAAACCCATGGTATACAGATATTATAAATTACTTAGCAGCCAACAAGATTCTAGACCACTTCTCACCAAAGAAAAGACAATTGTTTCCAGAAAAAAGCTTTAACTTTTCATGGATTGCAGATTGTTTATTCTACATAGGACCTGACCAAGTCATAAGAAGATGTGTTAGGGAAGATGAAACCTATGACATATTGCATGCCTATCATGATGAGCCATGTGGTGGGCACTTTGCAGCTAAGAGAACATTTATGAAGGTGCTTGCTACTAGATACTATTGGCCCATACTACACAAAGATGTTGTAGCCTACCGAGACAGTCCAATTACACAAGAAAGACTGGAGCAGTTGACTTCTTGAAGACATTTGGGCCTATAGGACAACATGGAAAACAACTATAGGGTTTACTCCTTTTGAACTACTCTATGGAAAAATTGCCATGTTGCTAATAGAGTTTGAGCATAAGACCTTAAGGACTACTCTAGAGCTTAACATTGATATTTTAGAAGCCCAAAAGCAATGCCTCCTGTAGTTGAATGCATTAGATGAACTCAGAAAAGTAGCCCTGTAGCATACCAAAACTATACAGTAGCAACAAAAAAATGGCATGACCACCATATCTGAACTAAAAAATTCTCTGTTGGTGATTGGGTGCTGCTTTATGACTCAAGGAATAAAGAAAATCAGGGTAAACTCACCACTTGATGGATTGGTCCTTATGAAATAGAAATTGTATTTGATAATGGTTCAGTTCAATTAGTCACAATAGATTTTGTTCGATTCAAGCTACTTGTTAATGGACACCGTTTTTGGTTGTATCGTAAGCCAGCCTTGAAAGAAGAATTTATGCAGCAATTTGTTTAGGATCCTCCCACTGATCTTCCTATAGTAAAAAGCTTTGGCCTTTCTCCTATAGCTTCACCTTAATTTTATAATGGATGCTCATTGATGAGCCCAAAATATGCTCATAATTTGGATATAATGGTGAACTTTTACTACCCTCACTTGTGTTGTTCATGGTTGTTTAACTCTTTTGAAACCTTTTATTGGGGGATATCCTGTAGTAATACACTTTCATGTTCCTGTAGCCTATCATATTGACATGTCTATATTTATTACCCCGTTTGACTTCCCAAGTGACTGGTATAACACATGTAGTTTTTGAATGATGAAATAGATTTAAATATGTGATTAATGAATGAATATTGTGTACGTGCCATGCATATTTTCTTTCACATCTATTACCTTGTGTTTCACAGGTTGTTGAAGAAAGTATGATTGAGTCAAGCGCAGCCGATCTCGGCCTTGCAGTAAAGTCCATTTCCTGCACAACTTCGAGGAAGCTCTGGTGAAGACTCTTTGACCAAAACCATTGGGAAGTATTATAAATGTCATTTAATCTAGAAAGAGTGGAGTGCTAGATTCTCTCTGGATCGGGTTGAACGGATAAAATCATTTATGAAGTATGTTCCTTGATTTTGGGATACATTTTATATCCATGACTTTCTCTATTAGGGTTAGTTAGTTGTTTTCCTGATTTAAATAAGTGTTCCTCATGTGTGGGTGAACAAGAAAGATAGAGAAGCAGATTATGTAAGAGATGGAGTTATAATTTGAATCAGATTTTTTGTTAGTTTTCTGAAGTAGAATAATCAATGTAAATGATTTCACGTTATGAATAAAAGTTGATGGAGTTCTGAGTACAAGCTTATGTGTAAATTAGTTGATGCTTGCTAAGGAGGCCCACCTAGTAAGTATCTATAGGAGAGTAGTTGTTTATCCTTGGTTAATTCGAGTTAGATTTCATTTTAGAAGTTTCAGCACAAGCTCAATCTTATATTGTTCCTGCAGCATCGGGAATCCATCCCTGTATTTGTTCCTATAGCATAAAGCCAATTTATAGTTTGTTTTCTCAGTTGTAGCTGTTATGATTTCTTCTTTGGTTAAATTATGGTTGAGTTAAGAGAAATTTGCATTACCTTTCTATAGCATAGGTAGAATTTATTTCCAAGTATTTATTTTCAATAGGTTGTGACTAAAACTGGTTCTTAGTGCACATATAGTGCTGCTCCATTTAAAGTATATGTTTCCTGGTTTGACAAGTAAATGAATGACCATGAAGACATATTAGTCACCTGCTGGAATGTCCAATTCCCAGGATAGGTTTTACCATGATTTTCATATCCTTTTGTGGGCACGACCATTTTTGGCACCGTTGTCGGGGATGGTGTCAAGCTAAGAACCTGTCAGAAGTCATTTTTTAGCAGTAGTTTAGTTTGTTAATCAAGAATTTTCAAATCCTTCAAATCACCATTCATTCTATTGCATGTATAGAGGAAGAGATGCCCTGGGAAGGTTCCTCACTGAAAACCTATTTATTGAATTTCCATTTGACCTAGTTGACGAAGAACATGAGGAAAATTCATTTGCTCTGATACTACAGCAAGAAAATATGGCACATAATCCACTTAATCCACCTCCTGCTTTTGAGTTTCCCATTGTTGCCCAGCAAGATACTAATAACCTTAAAAATATTCCTTCTTCATTACTTCCCAAGTTCTATGGCCTAGTTATAGAGGACCTATAAACTTTCCTGTTTGAGTTTGATATCCTCTGTTGCAGTTATGAGTACACTTCAGATGCTCACAATTTGAAATTGTTTCCTGCTACCTTGTAGGAGGGAGCTCTCATATGGTTCATGAGTTTGGGAAGGGGTGTTGTTGATAGTTGGGCAGCCATGCAAACAAAATTTCTTGAGAAATACAAGGAATATTGTAAGAGTGGTAGTAAAGGTGATGATATATTTAGAATTCAATAGAAGGAGGATGAAAGTCTGAAGGATTATATCTCAAGATTTTTGTTTTCTCTGAAAAAGAATTCAAACCATACTCTCAATGAAGAATCTTAGAAACTACTTTTTCTAAGGGGAATCAGTGATACATGTATAGATGCCCAAGACCTTATGAGAGGAGGTGATATAACCCAAGCATCTTGGGATGATATCAAGCAAATATATCTCAATTAATCATGAGCAATTGTGAAGAAGGGTAGAGGTCATCAAGCTATAGTGGGCAAGTCTTCTTCCAGCGGAGTTTCCCAAATGGAGATCACAAATTTGCTATCTGATTTCAAGCAGGACATCATAAACAACATGGCTACATAGTTGGGTACCATGCAAGCTCGCAAGAAACATGCAGAGGCTAAGGAAATCCTGGCTGAGTTCTGTCCACATTGTAGATAGAAGAAACACAACTGTAGATGCAAGATGGTGGCCAACATGGAGGCTAAATAGTTACCTACTGATTTTAAGATGATAGAAGGTAATGATGACAAAGTCTTCTTTGTTGCACAAAGGAGACCATGGGCTCCAAGACAAGTTATGCCCCAAGATCCTTTGACTTTTGGTAATCCTTACTCTAATTATAATAACCAATGGCAACCTACATATGGCCCATCTCCACCTTGGAATGCTCCTTAACCATACTAGCCTAACTATTAGAGCCCTTAATGGCAACCCCTTCAAGGAGGTTGGCAGTAGCCACAAGGACAATGGACTCCACCTCCAGGTAACTGGCAGTAGAACCCTTAATGGAGAGGCTTTCAGCAATGGTAGAACCAACCCCCTGAATTCTTGCAGTCTCAGCAGCCACAACCTCTGGCCTTTATGCCTCCTGCAACACCTGCAGCAAATACTGACCCTCCAAAACCAATGTCTGTGCCTAATAAACCATTGCCAAATCCTAATAATAAGCAGCAACAACAACAACAACCTATGTATTTTGCAGAAGCCAACCAGTATCTAGCTTATGCCGTGAATATCAATGATATCCATCTCAGGTCTGAAACCACTCTCCCTGCTCCACAACCACTTGTAATTATAGAGATTCCAGACTCTACCGCTGAACAACCTACTGATCATGTAGAATATATACTTGTATTAGCTACTACCTCTAAGGAACCTATTCTGTAGCCTCAGGCTACACCACCTTTTCCTCATAGATTGCAAATTACTACACCCAAGACCATTGAAGAGCCTGCCTTTGATATTTTGGAGCAGTTAAAGAATGTGCAAGTTCAAATTCCTATTTTTCAAGCTATCAAAGATGTTCCAATCTATGGAAAATTCATTAAAGAGGCACGTTTAAAGAAACAAGGAAGAAAGAAAAAGGATCCCTAAATTATGCATGTTCTAGGATAGTTAGCCAATATTATGTTGGGGAAGGTTGTCATTCGAAAATATACTAATCTTGGAAGTCCTGTAGTAAAAATAAATATCAATGGTCAATTAGTAAGAAATATTTTGGTTGACCTTGGGGTAGCCATTAATGTGCTGACCAAGCACACTATGCAGTGTTTGAATATCACAAACATTTGGTCTACACCGATTGTCCTGCAGCTTGTCGATAGTTCCACAGTTACACCTGATGGAGTGATAGAAGATGTCATTGTCACCCTTGAATCCTGAGAATACCCTATTGATTTCACCATATTGTCCACTAAGGCAACCTTAGGAGGATATCCTATTATCCTAGGCAGACCCTGGTTAGCTACAACTGATGCCCTTATAGGATGTCGTTTAGGAGACATGACAATTTCCGATGGTCAGTCAAGAAAGAAATTGGTTTTATACCCACCTGCACAACCTCTACCAAATTTGTCTCAACCAATTTGGCCAGATCTAGGAGAGGAAACTAAAGAAGTCAATTCATTAGCTCAGTTAATGATGCTACAAACTGATCCATTTTCCCAGCTTCAGAGTGAAGATAACCTGCTTCTACACATTTTGTAGTTTAGTTCTAGTTTGAATGGCCCATTTGTTTTGGACAATCATTCTCAATAATGTTTCCTGCAGCAATTGGATCCTGAGAGCCATCATGATTTTCTATTATTTGATATACAAGCACCACCTTTGTTAGTAACCTCAATAAATGATCTCACCAAATAGATAGAGCTTGCCACCTTTGTCACCTTTGTCTGCATATTAATAATAAGTTGCATCTGTCTCAACAAACTGCCCTAGCCACAATGATGTAAGCCCACCACAGAGCTTTTGCATGGTACTATGGGGATATGAAGGGTTTAGACCCAAAACTATGTACACATTACATATATATTAACAGTGACTCTAGACCTATCAGACAGCCTCAAAGAAGGATTAATCCAGCTTTTAGAGAAATTGTTAAAGAAGAATTGTAGAAAATGTTAACATCTGGCTTCATCTACCCAATCTCGGATAGTTAGTGGGTTTCCCCATTGGTCATTGTTCCTAAGAAAGGATGGAAATGGAGGGTATGTGTAGATTACAGAGATCTCAACTTGGCAACAAAGAAATATTACTTTCCTCTTCCATTCATTGATCAAGTTCTAGATAATTTAGCTGGAAAAAAGTACTTCTCATTCTTAGATGGCTTCAGCGGGTACAATCAAATCAAGATTGCTTTTGAGGATAAAGAAAATACTACTTTTACATGCCCTTGGGGAATGTTTTCCTATTCAATTTTACCTTTTGGTCTTTGTAATGCTCCTGCAACTTTCCAAAGGGTAGTCATAAGTATCTTCTCAGACATCTCATATGATTGCATGGAAATATACATGGATGACTTTACTATTTATGGTCCAACATTTGAGGAAGCTCAAGCCAACTTGGAGAAAGTACTACAAAGATGTGAAAATCACAACCTATCATTGAATAGTCAAAAGTGCTTCATGATGATGCATGAGGGAATAGTGCTCGGTCACTATATTTCTGCTGCAAGAATTCAAGTTGATCCTACTAAGATTGAGGTCATCTCTAAGCTACCCTCCCCTACTAAGTAGAAAGAAGTATAGAGCTTTCTAGGCTATGCTGGATACTATAGAAGATTCATCAAGGACTTTAGCCAAACAACAAACCTGTTATATAGTCTGTTGAAGAAAGATGCAGATTTTTCTTGGACAGAGGAATGTGAAAAAAAAATTCTTTACTTAAAAGTCACCCTTACATAGGCACCTATTCTGAAAGGACCTGATTGGTCACTTCCATTTCATATTCATACTGATGCATCATATTATGCTATTGGAGAAGTGTTAGGGAAGAAGGACGGTTTGACAGAATATGAAATCTACTACATAAGCAAAAATCTGCAAGGGGCTAAATTAAGCTACACTGTTATAGAAAAAGAAATGTTGGCAATCATCTATGCCCTCAATAAATTCAGGCATTATATCACCGGTTATCAAATATTTGTCCATACTGATCATGCAACAATCTGGTATCTCATGAACAAAGCCTCAATATCTGGGAGACTGGAAAGATGGTTATTGCTGATGCAGGAATTTGACATTACAATTGTGGACAAGCCAGGTAAAGCCAACATGGTTGTTGATTTCCTTTCTAGAATTCAAAGGCAAGATGACTTTGCACTTATTGAAGACTCCTTTCCTGATGAGCACCTGTTTGCAATCAAAGTTATTCACCCATGGTATGCTGATATAGCAAATTATTTGGCCACATTAAGAACTCCTCCTCAATTCTCCCCTAAGGAAAAGAGATTATTGGTAGAGAAAAGCTTTAAGGGTATGTGCAGGATCATGATGGGCCAAAAAGTGGCAAAATTATGGGTATTTGTAGGGTATGTGGCTGATGATTTTTTTTTACCCAAAATTGATGAAACGAAAAAGGGTTCTTAAAGGAGATTCTTAGCTTTCCACCAATATAAATTATGCTTTAATTTGAATTTAATAAATAATTATTATTCATTTTCTATTGAATTACAACTAAAGTCTTGATCGATAGGCTGATTGAAAAAATCTATAACTTTAAAACGTATCACATTTTTTGAATCTGAAACATGTGTCACATTATATGCTTCGCATACTATAGGATTAAAAAATGAAAAAATAAATTTTATGAAGTTTTGACCGTTAAGGTGGTCGACATACGAGTTTTTATATTTTTTAAAAGTGTAATTAAAAATTCATGATTAATTATTTACTTAGAAAAAAATTACAAAAAAATATGCATCACATCTAGACATGAGTCCTCTACTTATATATAAAATATTATAAAAAATATTATATTTTATTATGGTTTGGGTGGTCAGATAGACACCTACTTCTTATTTTTCCTTGAAATTTAAGTACTACTGCATTGAAATTTCAAATTTTCACCAAATAGATTTTATTTATTTTTAAATAAACCTAGTAGTTTAGAAACTACATTAAATTTTCTACAGATTTTATTCTTACATATTTTTGAAATAATATAGATAACTTATTCAAATTTTTATGTCAAGTTGCCTAACACTAATTTTTCTGAATTTTTTGCCACTTAAGGGCCTATTTTTTCCATGATGATCCTGCACATACCCTTAACTTATCCTGGATTGTAGATTACATGTTTTATACTGGGCTAGATCAAGTTATGAGGAGATGTGTACAAGAGGAGGACACTCATGATATACTGCATGCAAGCCATGATGAGTCATGTGGTGGACATTTTACTGGCAAAAGGACATCAATGAAAATTTTAAATACTAGTTACTATTGGTCAACTTTGCATAAAGATGCAACCAAATATACTAGGAGATGTGACAGATGCCAACGGATGGGAAGACCAACTCAATCTGATGAGATGACTCTATTTCCACAAGTTGTAGTTACACCCTTCGACAAATGGGGACTGGATTTTGTAGGACCAATTGATCCACCTTCCAATGGTAGGTCCTACATCCTTGTATGCAGAGATTATGTTACAAAATGGGTCAAAGCTAAACCTATGAAGCATGCTAGGGATAATAAAGTGGTTGAATTTCTCTATGAGGAAATATTTACTAGGTTTGGTGTCCCTAGGGAAATAGTGACAAATCAAGGAGCACAATTTACTTCTACACTTATCACAGCTATAGTCAATGAATAAAATATACAACATAGGAAATCAACTCCTTATCACCCCCAGGCCAATGGCCAAGTTGAGGTCACTAATAGGGACATAGAGGCCATTTTGACTAAAACTGTAGATTTGCATAGGAAGGACTGGGCCACAAGGTTACCAGAAGCTATATGGGCCTACCGTACTACCTGGAAGACTGTTACAAGATATACACCTTTTAAAATGGTGTATGGTAAAACAGTTGTGATGCCAATACAATTGAACATAAGACTAAGAACAACATTAAAGATGGACATGGATTTAACAAATGCACAAAAAGATAGAACCATGCAGCTCAATGCTCTAGATGAGCTCTGAAAGAATGCCCTGCAGCACACTGAGATAATACAAAATCAAAGAATACAATGGCATGATAAATACATTAAGGAAAATAAATTCAAAGTAGAGGATTGGGCTCTACATTATGACTCACGATATAAGGAGAGTCCAGGAAAATTGCAAACCAGATGGTTGGGCCCGTATGAAATTGAGAATGTATTTGCTAATGATGCGGTTCAACTTGTTACAATTGATCCTGTTAGATTCTAGCTATTAGTTAATGGACACCACCGACAGTTGTACCATAAAATAGTCTCAAAAGAAGAATTCATGTAGCAGTTCATTCAGGATCCTGCCACTAATCTTCCTGCAGCCAAAGGCTTTAGCCTTTCTCCTGCAGCTTCACCGTAATTTTGTAATGCATGCTCATAATAAAGGTTTCCTTTTAATGAAACCCTTTTTCTTCATTCCCACTAGTCGCCACCTTTCACTTCTTTATCTTCCGTCCCATCCATCCATTCTATCCATTCATCTTGTCTGCCCACGTCACCCATCCACCTCATTCATCTGCACCACCCTTAATTATGATCTCATTCCCAACTCTTATTTCATGTCGAAGCCATTATCTTTCTCAACACGTACAAGCATTTATTAAAAAGGTACACAATATCTTTTGTTATCGCATCATTGATTTATTTCATTTTATTCATTTACTACTATGTCTGTATCAATCATTATTACCCGATATCCACCTATTCCTTAGTACATGTGTGAACACATGTCATACTTTAAGTAGTGGGTAGGATAATCCACTTTTAAAACCTATCCTTTCGCCGCTGTCACAACTACTCAGATAATCTTGCTTTATTATTTTCTAGTACTTTCCAAATATGATCGCATGTCTTTTTCATTGCATATTTTTCATTGTAAATTACAATTAAAACTACTTGTTCAAAAAGTTCATTTTTGGAAAAGAAGAGAAAGTGACGACGGAACAAAAAAGAACCAGAATAGAAAGGAAAATTTTCTTTTAGATTTTCAAAAAAGAGTTGAGTTCAGCTAAGGAAAAACTATGAACATGGGTGGTCAGCTGGTAAGACATGAGCCTTTAGCTCATGAGTTATTAATGCAAAATCCTCAAACAGTCCAAGTATTTAGCCTCTGTGGATGGTTGAATTACTTTTTGAGTTTAGATGCTTTCAATGAGGAGGTTGCAGGCGAATTTTTAAGAACCCTTTCTAAAGGAGAGGCTACAGTATGGGGTCTAACAGTTATTGTAACTAAAGAAAGAATTGCATAGGTAACTGGGCTTTCAGCCATTGGAGAGATTTTTTCTTCGGATGCTATCTCTGGAAGGGCAGAATTTACAATACCCACTGACGGACCCTTGGAAGTCTCTAAGCAAGGATGCAAGCGAGTATCGTTGCCTCCTCCATATCTAGAATACGCTACTTTCATAATCAGGTATTTAACATGTGAAGGCCGTTTTTATTACCTACGTTCTTACCATTTCAAATTGCTGAGTCATATGAGGCATGGGTTACCTATTAATGTTCTAAAATTTTTGCTAAAATTTTTGGAACAATGTGCCCACAAAACCCAACAGGGGAAGGATAATTCTATTGCTCACCATGGCCTAATAAAATTGTTGATTGAATGCTCTTTGAGAGATGTATCACCTCTTTCCTAGCAAGAATTTATTGCCCAAAAGAGCCTGCAACGTCTAGAACCCCCTAGGGCACTTACCCCACAGCCTTAGAGAAAGAAAGAGGAAATGGCGTCTACCAGTAGGAGAACAAGGCAAGGGTCATCTGCTTCTGTAGCACCTAGTCCTGTAGCTCTCACACCAGAGTCCTATGCCTAGGTGCAAACTAGGGCTGCCAGTATGAGAGAAAAAGGAAAAACAAAGGTAGGAGAGTCATCTGGGGCAGAACAAACCCCAGAATATGACCCTCATTCTCAGAAAAGGCAACACTCTTCTCCTACAGCATCTTCCCCTGCAACAATTTCTCCTACAGCAACACCTATTTCCATCACCAGTTCACCATCATCCTCTAATAAGGCAGAACCCTCTAGACAGTTCAGAAAGTGAAAGGCTACGAGAGCACCTCCTGCAGCCGCAACATTGCAAAGAAGAGTTTCCACAAGGAAACAATGTAAAGTCTCCCCTGCTTCACCTCAACCTGAGGTTATTATAATTTTAGAAAAATCTGTAGAATCTGAATATGATGTTTCTCAGAATGTGTCTGAGAGTGTTGCATAGAGTTCATTTGTTATTCCTGAAGAAGAACAAATTGAGACAAGGGAAGTTGAGCATAATAAAAGGGGGGTACCAAGTCTTGATGACTTGGCTGCTATGGCTATGCAAATTTTGGAGGAAGCACAGTCTTCTCCACTACAGCAACAAGAATTTATCCTACAGCAAGAGGAGGAACAGACTAAACAATTGGAAGTGGCTAATGAAGCTTCATTTCCCCCTGCAACTTGTCAAGCCATTGTTGTCTATAAAAAGACATTTTTGATTGAATTTTTGGAAAATATCAAAGCTACATGGAGACAGGTTACATTGCAGACCCTAATTTTCCGCCACCTAGCCAAGACTGAAATGCAACAAAGTCTTTGGGAGGAAGAAAAGAAAAAATTGAAAAAGGAAATTGAAAGGTAGAAATGGGAAATTCAGGAGTTAAAGGAGAAAATGGATGAAATGCTGAAGGTAATTGGTCAGACTATGGAGTGCAGACCAGCACCCAGAGTTTATGCTCTATGCCTCAAGGAACAATTCTTGTGGTTCCAACTAATGAGAATTTCCAGAAATCTAGATCCTATTATTCACACTGCTAAAGAATTCTACGATGCATACCAGGAAGCCCCTAATTGGCTAAGGAATTCTTTGTGGGAATTTTATTTACATGGCTTTATAATTCCATTTGAAATAGAGTGGAATCCCCTTCTATACATTGGTGACATCCATTTGAGATCACTTATGTCTTGGGTGGCAAACAAAGCAAATTATGGCAGGCAATGGGAAGCATATGAAGAAGCGAAAATAAATGAACCTATTCCATTGCGCCCTGAGAGTTCAGACCCCCATACAATGTTGAAAACCTGGCTTACTCTGGCATATGGCTTTAATAATGATACAACCAGGATGAAAATATTTGATCTCAGAAAACATGTATATGATGCGTTTTAGGAACAAACATACTCGTTTTGGAAACTGTCATACTCCATAATTGAGAAGAGGTGGGAGAGATTAACTGTTGGGTTAAGAAGATTTGAGCCTCACAGTCCCCTGAATTTTATGGCAGCTCTCAAAAGATCAAGAAGATACATACAATTGGGACTTCAAAAGAGGGTTGAATTGTGGTTGCCATTGACATTTAGACCTCCTATGCTAATGTGGCCCCTTTATCCTTACCAAGCTACAAATATTAATGAAGATACAAAAGCTTGTAGGTATGAAAGGTGGCAGAGTTTCAGAGGTTTTTGTTACAAATTTGGAACTCCATTTCAGGGTCATGCCTCAACCACTGATTTCAAAGAGACCACAATAAAGTTTAATGCTAGAGGACCAGCATTGGGTTAAGTAGGGGGAAAATGATGAGCCCAAAATATGCTCATAATTTGGATATCATGGTGAACTTTTACTACCCTCACTTTTGTTGTTCATTGTTTTTTAACTCTTTTGAAACCTTTTATTGGGGGATATCCTATAGCAATACACTTTCATGTTCTTGCAGCCTATCATATTGACATGTCTATATTTATTACCTCATTTGACTTCCCAAATGACTAGTATAACGCATGTAGTTTTTGAATGATGAAATAGATTTAAATATGTGATTAATGAATGAATATTGTGTACGTGCCATGCATCTTTTCTTTCGCATCTATTACCTTATGTTTCATACATTGTTGAAGAAAGTATGATCGAGTCAAGCGCAGCCGATCTCAGCCTTGTAGTAAATTCCATTTCCTACACAACTTCGAGGAAGCTCTAGTGAAGACTCTTTGACCGAAACTGTTGGGAAGGATTATAAATGTCGTTTAATCTGGAAAGAGTGGAGTGCTAGATTCTCTCTGGATTGGGTTGAATGGATAAACTCATTTATGAAGTCTGTTCCTCAATTTCAGGATACATTTTACATCCACGACTTTCTCTGTTGGGGTTAGTTAGTTAGTTGTTTTCTTGATTTAAATAAGTGTTCCTCCTGTGCGGGTGAACAAGAAAGATAGATAGAGAAGCAGATTATGTAAGAGATGGAGTTATAATTTGAATTAGAGTTCTTGTTAGGTTTTTGATGCAAAACAATCAATGTAAATGATTTCACGTTATGAATAAAAGTTGATGGAGTTCTGAGTACAATCTTATATTTAAATTAGTTGATGCTTGCTAAGGGGCTCCACTTAGTAAGTATCTGTAGGAGAGTAGTTGTTTATCCTTTGTTAATTCGAGTTAGATTTCATTTTAGAAGTTTCAGCACAAGCTTAGTCTTATACTATTCCTGTAGCATCGGGAATCCATCCCTGTCTTTGTTCCTGTAGCATAAGGCCAGTTTATAGTTTTTTTTCTCAGTTGTAGTTGTTATGATTTCTACTTTGGTTAAATTATGGTTGAGTTAAGAGAACTTTGCATTACCTTTTTGTAGTATAGGTAGAATTTCTTTCCAAGTATTTATTTTCAATAGGTTGTGACTGAAACTGGTTCTTAGTGCACATATAGTGCTGCTCCATTTAAAGTATACGTTTCCTGGTTTGACAAGTAAATGAATGACCATGAAGAGATATTAGTCGCCTGCTAGAATGTCCAATTCCTAGGATAGGTTTTATCATGATTTTCATATCCTTTTGTGGGCGTGACCACTCATAATAAAGGTTTCCTTTTTAAGGGATCCCTTTTTCTTTGTTGTCCTTCATCACCACCATTCATTTCCTTTTCTTCCATCACATCCATCCACATCACCCATCAATGTCATTCATCCGCACCATGCTCACTTATGATTTCATTTCCAACCATCATTTTATGTTGAAGCTGTCATCTTTCTCAGCACGTGCGGGCATTTATTGAAAGGTACGCAATATCTTTTGTTGTCACATCATTTATTTATTTCATTTTATTCATTCACTACTATGTCTATATTAGTCATTATTACCATATCTCCACCTATCCTTTAGTACATGTGAGGACACATGTCACACTTTAAGTAGGGGGAGGGATAATCCATTTTAAACATTTTCTTACACCGCTGTCACAATTGTTTGGATATTTTTATTTTCTTGTACTTCCCAAATATGACTACATGTTTCCATCCTAAATAACAATTAAATTTCCTTATTTTAGTAATTGTAACAATCATTGCATGCAATTATCTTTTGGGTTCATTATTGGAAAAGAAGAGAAAAGTGACAACAGGACAGAAGAAGCAGAGCAGAAAAAAGTAAAAAGTTTTTTTGGATTTTCATAAAAGTGTTTGAGTTTCAGCTGAGACAATTTGCAACTATGTGTGGTCAACTGGTAAGACATGAGCTTGTAGCTCATGAGTTATTGACACAAAATCCTCAAATAGTTCAAGTATTCAACCTTTGTGATTGGTTGAATTACTTTTTGAGGTTAGATTCTTTCAATGAGGAAGCTGCAGGCGAATTTTTAAGAACTCTTTCTAAAGGAGAGGCTACAGTATAGGGTTTAATGGTAGCTATAACAGAAGAACGAATTGCAGAGGTAACTGGGCTTCCAGCCATTGGAGAGAATTTTTCTTCAGATGATGTTTCTCCTAGGGCAAAATTTACAGTACCAACTGATGGACCCTTGGAGGTCTCTAAGCAAGGATGCAAACGAGTGTCGTTGCCTCCTCCATACCCAGAATATGCTGCTTTTATAATCAGGTACTTAACATGTGAATGACATTTTTCTTATCTACATTCCTACCATTTTAAATTGTTGAGTCATATGAGGCATGGATTAGTTGTTAATGTCCCAAAAAAATTGTTAAATCTTTTGAAACACTACACCCATGAAACCCAAAAGGGGAGGGATAACTCTGTTGCCCATCATGCCCTTATTAAACTCTTGATTGAACATTCTTTGAGGGATGGGTCACCTTTTTCTTGGCAATAATTTGTTGCCCAAAAGAGTCTACAACTTCCAGAACACCCTAGGGAACTCCCTGCACTGCCTAAGAAAAAGAAAAAGAGAATAACATCTACAAGTAGAGAAGCAGAGCAAGAATCATCTGTTTCTACAACACTTAGTCCTCGAGCCTCCACACTAGAGCCCTCTGCCTGAGTACAAACCAGGTCTACCTATAGAAGAGAAAAGGAAAAATGAAGGTAGGAGAGTCATCTAGGGTAGAACAAACCCTAGAATCTGACCCTCATCCTTAGAAGAGGCAACACTCTACTCCTGCAACATCCTCCCCTATAGCAGTTTCTCCTACAACAATGCCTATTGCCACCAAAAGTTCACCATTATCTTCTTCTGTTAAGTCTAAGTCCTCTAGGCAACTCCAAAAGAGGAAAGCTATGAGAGAACCTCCTGCAACCGCATCATTGCCAAAAAGAGTTTCAGTAAGGAAACAATGTAAAGCCACCCCTACCTCAGCTCAACTTGAAATTATAATAATTTATGAGGAGTCTGAAGAATTTGAACATAATTTTTCTCAGGATGTTTCCGAGAATGTTGCACAAAGTGCATTTTTTATTCCTAGGGAAGAAAAAATTAAGACAATGGAAGTTAAGCATAATGAAAGGGGGATGCCTAGTCTCGATGACTTGGCTGATGCAGCTGTGCAAATTTTAGAGGAAGCACAATCTCCTCCAGCACAACAATAGGAATTTATCCTGCAACAAGAAGAAGAACAACCTGTACAATTCGAGGTGTCCAATGAAACCTCATTACCTTTTGCAACTTGTCAAGAAATGATAGTTTATAAAAAGACATTTTTGATTGAATTTTTGGAACACCTTAGAACTACATGGAGGTCAGTCACATTTCAAACCTTGAGTTTTCACCACTTAGCCAAAACTGAAGTACAACAAAGCCTTTGGGAGGTAGAGAATAAGTAATTGAAAAGAAAAATTGAAAGGCAGGAACATCAAATTCAAGAACTGAAGGAGAAAATGAATGAAATGATGAAGGTAACTAGTCAAATCATGGAATGTAGACCACCGCCTAGGGTTTATGCCATGTTCCTTAAGGAAAAATTCCTTTGGTTTCAGTTAATGAGACTTCCAAGGAACTTAGATCCTATTATTCATATAGCCAAAGAATTCTATGATGCATACCAAGTAGCCCCTAGTTGGCTGAAGAATTCTTTGTGTGAATTTTATTTGCATGGTTTTATAATTCCCTCTAAAACAGAGTCGAATCCACTTCTTTATATTGGTGATATTCATTTAAGATCACTCATGTCTTGGGCAGCAAATGAAACTAATTATGGCAGACAATTAGAGGCCTATGAAGAATCTAAAAAGGATGAGCCCATCCCATTGCAACCTGAGAGTTTAGATCCCTACACAATGTTGAAAACTTGGCTTACCATTGCATATGGAATCAATAATCCAACAGTCAGAATGAAAATAGTTGATCTTAGGAAACAAGTATATGATGAATTTAAAGGCCAGCCATATCTTTTTTGGAAGCTATCTTCTTCCAGAATTGAGAAAATATGGGAAAATTTAACTATTGGTTTAAGAAGGTCTGAGCCTCATAGCCCCCTAAATTTGAAGGCAACCCTCAGAAGAACAGAAATGTACATCCATCTCAGTCTTCAGAAGAGGTTTGAGTTATCGTTTCCTTTGACATTTTAACCTCCCGTGATAATGTGGCCACTTTACCCCTATTGATCTACATATATTAATGAGGATAGAGAAGCCCGTAGATATGAAAGATGGCAGAATTTCAGAGGTTTCTATTACAAGTTCAGAACATCATTTTAGGGTCATGCCACACCTACTGATTTTAGGGAGACAACCAAGAAGTTTAATGCTAGAGGACCAACATTAGGCTAAGTAGGGGGAAAATAATTTTCCCAAAATATGCTCATGATTTGAGTATTATGTTGTATTTTTAATACCCTTACTCTTGTTGTTAATGATTGTTTTAACTCTTTAAAGACCTTTTTTATCAAGTGGTATCCTGTAACAATACATTCCTATATTCCTACAGCCTAACATTTCTATATGTCTATATTAATTACCTTGTTTGACTTCCCAAATGACTGATATAACACATGTAGTTTTTGAATAATGAAATATATTTAATATGTGATTAATGAATGAATATCATGTAGTTTCCATGCATGTTTTCTTTCACTTTTGTTGCCTTGTGTTTGCAGGTTGTTGAAGGAAGCATGAACAAGTTAAGTGCAGTTGATCTCAGCCTTGCTGTAAAGTCCATTTTCTGCAGGACTTCAAGGAAGTTGTTCCGATGAAGACTCTCTGACTGAATTATTGGGAAGAAATCTAAATGTTAATTAATCTGGGAAGAGTGGAATGTTAAATTCTCTCTGAATCATGTTGAATGGATAAGGTCATTTATGAAGTTTGTTCCTCAGTTTTAGGATACATTTATATCCACATCTTTCTCTATTAGGGTTAGGTAGTTAGTTACTTTCCTAATTTAAATAAGTGTTCCTCCTACGCAAGTGAACAATAGAGGAAGCCTATTATGTAAGAGTTAGTATCATAATAAGAATCAGAGTTTTGTTAGTTTTCTAGAAGTAGAACAATCAATGTAGATTACTTCAAGTTATGAATAAAAGTTGATGAAGTTTTGAGTTTAATCTTTGCATAAATTAGTTGATGCTTGCTAAGGGGGCCCATTGAGTAAGTATCTATAGTTGAGTAGTTGTTTATCTTCTGTTGATTATAGGTTAGATTAGATTCTTGAAAGTTTTAGCACAAACTCAGTCTTTTATTGTTCCTACAACATCGAGAATCCATCCATGTGTTTGTTCCTGCAGCATAAGGCCAATTCATGGTTTGTTTCTTAGTAGTAGTTGTTATGATTTCTGCTTTGGTTAAGTTATGTTTGAGTTAAGAAGACTTTGCATTACTTTCCTATAGCATAGGTATAATTCCTTCCAAGTATTTATTTCTGGTAATTTGTGACTGAAACTAGTTATTAGTGCACATACAGTGCTGCTCCATTTCAAGTATACGTTCCATGGTTTGACAAGTAAATGAATGACCATGAAAATATATTAGTCGCCTGCTGGAATGTCCAATTCCCAGGTTAGGATTATTCATGATTTTTATATCCTTTTGTTGACATGACCACTCATCTACAACATTATCCTGCAATCTGATGAATTCTGAGACT
Source organism: Sequoia sempervirens (assembly GCA_007258455.2). Taxonomy (NCBI): domain Eukaryota; kingdom Viridiplantae; phylum Streptophyta; class Pinopsida; order Cupressales; family Cupressaceae; genus Sequoia; species Sequoia sempervirens. The sequence continues at coordinate 44,847,873 of VDFB02000017.1, read as the reverse complement.
GCCTCATCATTTTTGAATGTATCAAGAACTGGTGGTCCTTGTTGGTCATAGTCAATGAGTTGGGGATATACTAGGCAGATCTCATGATTTTGATGGTGATCTGGTTCAAAAGATAGGGTGCTAATCATGCAAGGAGTGGTATACTCGAATAGCCTAGGTAAATTAGGTGTGGGATCCTCATCATCGTTACAACTACAAATGTCAGTTATATCAAATGTCAAGTTATCTATGACTCTCCCTATAGACACTTGCAATCGTAGTTCTATTGTGGTCAGATGAGGAGGATTATTAACCATTCTAACTGGAGGAATTCGGCCCCGTATGGTTATGCTCAGAGGGGTACATCCAAGTCCAATATTTGTTATCATTCGCGTCTCTAGCATGATAGGTATTATGAGCCCATTGTCATTTTGTCCTAGTCTTTGATTTCTGTCATAGCCCATTGCGAGCATCATTATAAACATTTGCTTCTTTCATCCATTAGTAAATTAGTTGTTGGTCTTTCATCTTGATATAGCATATGTGATGGATCTTCCTCAATAACCTCCTAGCCAAGGTCTCCCCAGCTTGTGAATTTAGGATAGTCTTTAGGAGATGTTTGTGATGTGGAAGCTTAATTTTCTTGTGGTAGCTCTCCTACCAAAAAAGCATTGTTAGGGAGCTTGTAGCTTACACAACTTTCATCTTGGATGATGAGCTTAATGTCAGAAATGGTGGGAATGGCATGAGTGGTGGGTGTCTTTCTCACAGAAGTTGATGTAAGGGTGGCAAGATCGATGTATGGTGTGGATGGGCCCTCATCATTTTTTGGTACTTGGGGGATTTTGTAATACTTTGCTTCGAGGATTTTGCAGTAGGAGAAGGGTTCAAAATCTTCGTGGATGGTAACTTCTTGTCCCTCATGTGTGAATTTCACAAATTTATGGAAGGTTGACACTACTTCCTTCATTGTATGAATCCATGGACATCCCAGAAGGATGTTATATGGTAATTCAAGGTCTAGGACCTGACAAGTGGTTTCTATGAGAGCTGGCCCTACTTGAATAGGGAGTTTGATCATGCCTTGGGACACTCTTTCTTGATCATCATATGCTCTTATTGTGATACCCTTTCCTTTGTCAATAGAATCCTCTAGGATTTTCAATTGTTTGATGAGATTGAGAGAGCATATATTCAAACCCACACCTCTGTCCACCAAGACCCTTTTGACTTTGCTCTTATGTACTATGAATTCTAAGTGAAGTGCTTAGTTGTGAGATGGTTGAGTGGGGAAATCCTGGTTAGAGAATGTTAGGAGGTTAAGCGTAATGATGTTTCTAACCATAGCTTGGAATTGCTCCACATCAAGATCTATAGGGATAGTGGATGAGGCCAATACTTCTTCAAGGATTTTCCTATGGGAAGATAATATTTTTAGAAACTCCATGATGCAGATTTGTGTTGGCGTTCTCTTGAGTTGATCTAGGACATTGTATCCATTAGGAACTGATTTGGATGTAGGAACTTTGTTTGGTTGGGATGATCCTACGGTGGTGACTTTGTTGCCTCTTGTGGTGACTCCACAATCAGAATGGGCACCTTTGATGGTGATGAATGTGTAGTATTCATCTAGGGAGGCAACAACAATTTTGTACACATGGTTTATGTTTACATGGGTACCTTTCCCTTTATCATTTTTATTCCCTTTGTTACTATGATTCAGCATTGGATTCGTATATATCTTAAGATCCTGATTTCCTGTTGGTTGTTCCACATTTATAATTCTTTTATCAATGAGATTTTGAATGATGTTTTTCAATCTCATGCAATTGTTTGTGGTATGGCCTTTGATTTTATGGAATTCACAAAGTTGATTCTCATTATACCAAGGAGGCTTCACATCCCATTCTTGGTAATTCTCAAAGGTAGGCGCCTAGATGAGTTTTCATCTATCAACTTTTTCATGATGACTTATAACGGTTCCCCCAAAGCAGTGTACTTTTTCTTGGGATAATTCTTGTTCTGTTGAGGTGGTTCACTTTCATCATTGAGATTATTGATTGTTGGATTTTTGTTTGGTTGGTGTGTTATGTGATGATTTTTTTGTTGTGTTTGGATTTGTGGTGCGGATGTATTTTAGCGAGGGGAACTAATGAACACCTTGGCATCGATGAAACCATCATTAGTAATGTTTTTTTTCCTTTCCCACATCTGTGGTTTATCATTGTAGTTGGAAGATGGGCAGTTGTTTTGTTGTTCAGGTTATGAGGTTGATCCCGCTGGTTGAGTCATGATGGATCATTCGATCTAAGCACCTTGGGGATCAACTGATCATATGTGGTGATTCCTTAAACCTTTAGATGAAATTCCAAGAGGCCATCAAGGTTGGGGATGATGGTGCAAACTTTTTGTTCATCTAGCATGGTCCACTTGCTTCGATTGCCCTTGGATCGCCATCATTGTAGGAATGAAGTGAATGATTCACCCTTTCCTTGTTTCAGAGCTGAGAGTTCTTCTAGACTAACATCCATTGCAATGTTGCATGCATAGTTTTTTATGAATGTGTCTATAATTTCTTGAAATGTTCTAATGCCTGAAGGTAAGCGAGAAAACCATTCCATAGTGTGACCTACCAAACTCCTAAGAAATAGTCACATCAGATAAGTGTCGTTGTATGAAACTTCCATGCAATGAACCTAGAATTCCCTTATGTGATCTTCAGGGTTTTCCGTCCCTCGATATTTGTTAAATTTGGGGATCTCAAATCCCTTGAGGAATAGTTTCATCACTAGGCTCTTTTCGAATGGATACAGAAACAAGTTGCTTGGTGTCTTCATTATTCACCCTAATTGAAGATCGAGCATTTGCTGCGAGAGCAACCTGATTTGTTCCATTACATCACTTTGCAGATCAAGGGGTGGGATGAAAGTGTTTTTGGGTGTTTCAATCATGGGTTGGATGGGTGGGTTGGTCGGTGTGTTGTTCAATGGTATCTATATCTTTTGTCGAGTGAGGTAGGCTTCCACCTACTTTTGTATGAACAACGCTTGTTGTTGATCTTGCTATTGTTGTGCCAATATGAGAGCACCTAAAATCTGCAAACACTAAAACCTCAAGCATGGGTTAGTAGCTTACAAATTCATCAAAATACTCCTATGAAATAACAAAAGGGATTAAAAGAAATCTAAGAGCATAACATGTACCTATTCCATAGTGGATTGCTATCAAATGTGCCAATGAACCTTTCCCAATCCTTTCTAAAACTTGAAATGATGAAATGCAATTGTCAAGAGAAAAATTAGTTCTCAATTCAAGAGAGTAACTATGCATAAGAGTTGTAGATCCTTTTGTTGAAGAATAAGCCCTTTATTTATAGATTTTCAAATTGGAAGAGAGCTCAAAATATAGCAATGTGGGATCAAAATTGGACTAATGAGATGAGGCCACTTGTCAACTTGTCACAGGTTGAGGAATGTGCAATTTTTGGCCAATGTGCCCAAGAGGGGGAAATTCAAATTTGAATTTGTGAAATAAATGTTGAGTGGAGGACATGAAATAGAGAAGTTATTGCCATGTTGGAAGGGACAAGTCAACTTGTCTTCATTTTTAAACTTGAGGGAATATTCCAAAAGGTGCTTTGTTGAGGAAAAATGATGAATTTATAAATGAGTTAAAATGATTTATTTGTGCAAGTGGGAAAAGCTAGAGGATGTGATGGATGGTTAGGTTAGGTTAATCAGGATTAGACTAGCTTAGGTGATGATTAGGTGATTTTGACCCCTTTGACTTGAATATTTGGATTTATTTAAATGAAGAGGGAGAAATATGACTTGGATTTTAATTAAATAAAGTCTTTTTTTATTTAATTAAATGGATGATGAAAGATAAAGGTTGATTAATTTAAGGAATATGAATCTAGGGAATTATTTATAAAAGATGAAATTTTAGTATTTGATTGATTTATTTAAATGAGGTAATGATGAAGTGGAAATGTTAGATTTGATTAAATGAAGGTTATTTGATTAAATGAAGGTTATTTGATTAAATTATTGGATTGAAATTTATGCATATTTTGCATGTCTACAGTAACATATTAAGTGCATGAAATAAAGTCCAACAAATTACATGAGAAACAAGAAATATAGTCCATGAAATAAAAAAATATAACACATAAAATCATATGTTTCTAGGTCATGTATTGTCTCTATAATCAAGAGACCTCTTCACACCATGTAGACTATGTGGATGACCTGAAATACTTTGTATAAGAGAAAGATGAAATCAGATGTAAGACAATAAAAATGATTTAATGACAATTTAATTTATAATCCATCATAAAATTAAATTACCATCATAGATCTACGTCTGGATGCTCTGGTGCACCTGAAGTAGCCTCTAAATTCTCTAAATCAATCTATATAAACATGATAAAGAAATTCAAAATTAGATGTACAACTCTACAAAAAAAATTTAATTCAATTTAATTTATAATTTATCATATTTTAATTGTACCATATTCCAAGGTTGTGCACTAGGCTCTTCTCTAGGACCTATATGTACATGCTCAACTACAAGATGTGTCTCATGCTATAAAATAAAAAGAATATGTAAAAATATCATATTATGTATATATTCAATTTAAAATTTATAATTGAAAGAGAGAAGTTATTGCAATGTTGGAAGGGACAAGTCAAATTGTCTTCATTTTGAAGCTTGAGGGAATATTCGAAAAAGGTTCTTTGTTGAGGGAAAATGATGATTTTATAAATGAATTAAAATGATTTATTGGTGCAAGTGGGAAAAGCTAGAGGATGTGATGGGTGGTTAGGTTAGGCTAATTAAGATTAGATTAGCTTAAATGATGTTTAGATGATTTTGACCCATTTGACTTGAATATTTGGATTTATTTAAATAAAAAAGGGATGGAATATGCATTTGGAAACTTAATTAAATAAATTCTTTGTTTATTTAATTAAATGGATGATGAAAGATAAAGGTTGATTAATTTAAGGAATATGAATCTAGGGAATTATATATAAAAGATGAATTGTTAGTATTTTATTGATTTATTTAAATGAGGTAATGATGAAGTTGAAATGTTAGATTTGATTAAATGAAGGTTATTTGATTAAATTATTGGATTGAAATTTATGCATATTTTGCATGTCTACAATAATTGACTTTAAATATAATAAAAAAATTAAATTACGAATTGATTTGGAACCTGCTCTACATGACCTCTTGGTGGTGTAGCTATGTCTTGGTTAGGGTTGAAAGTTGCACTTAAAAATTCCTATGAGATCAAAATTAAAGCATGTACATAAACATTTTATATATTCAAGTTTGCACATTTTATGTAGAAAGTTTTGTAAACAACCTAGAAATTAGTGGCGTCACGAGTAACTGCAACATCAAATGTTTTCCCAATGCCCATTCTTATTGTGGTATCAACCTAGACATACATGTACATAAACATTTAACACTTATAATATTTACAAGTGTACATGCATGCATTTAATATATCTAGTGAATTCAAAATTCATAAAATTGTAACTATACTAATGTAAATTTTTTAAAAAAATACAACATGAATGTACCTGCCCTTGATCTATGACACCTGATAGTGGAGGAGTACTTGAAAATCCCTCAGGAGGAATTGATGTGGATGACGATTGACTCGCATAAACCAACATAAATATTTCAAACATATATGTGATTCAATTATATATTTAAAACTCAAGTTAAATAATTTATGATTTTATATATAATTTTAAAAATTGAAATCAAAATACCCCATAAGGGTTACCAAGTACGACCGTTGTCAATGTATGTAATCATGGAACAAATGATTTCCCTTGCATCGTTAGTGTCATATGTACACCAAACAATTTGATTGTTAAAATGTATTGAAAAATTTTCTTTGATATATACAACCATCAAAATTCTTATAAAATGAACATAAATCTAGATGCATATTATACCTATGTTGCAGTATCCTTGGGGTGATGGTCTACTATGAGGAACTCTACAAATGAACTGATGCGGCCAGATGAACCACTAGAATCTCCTTGTCCACCTGAAGTAGGTGTGGCCTAATCAGGTCCATAACATACTTGATGACAACTAGTACATATATGGGGAACGACCCTCGACACTCCTGGAGTGATACTCAGACCAACTCCATAAAAAACTCATCTATCATCATCATCTCTATGCTCCCCACTCACTATCACATAAGCATGTTGATCAAGGTCTCCTGCGAGTGTACTAAGGGAACCTAATGTTGAGACCAGAGCTTGATGATGTACAGGTGCAGGAATGGGAGGACCAGGAGCAACAACAAGGGGTTGTGCATGCATGGGGCATCAAGGATCAACCATTTCCCCTAATCTCTATTGTGGCATGCTACCACCAACACCCTGAAATGATCTAAAATCAAAATAATTGGGCTTTTGCCCCAAAACAAAATCTGCATACATTTTTCTCTAAAAACAAAATGGGCACTCTCAATTAGCATGTGGGGGACTATCAAAAACCATATACCATCGATCCCAAAAGTGTGCACTCATCTGTGGATGTATGCACCACCTCATGGATATTCTAGATCTGTTGGGTGGAATGGGTTGTCGAGTAATGGGGTCAAAAAAGTAGGGTGCTATATGAGCTTTCATTATTTTAAGGTCTAATATTTGTTTTTAAGAGAGACCATCAGAATAAAATTTTCTCATTTTTTCTATGTCTCGTCAATGCCTATCAAGATTAGAATTTATCATCCTGATGGAATCAACAACATTTTGCATCGCAGATGCAAAACGTCTCACATGTGGAGGAATCAATGCTTGACTCTACATAGCATTGATTTGATTTTTTAAGGTTGCAACTTGATCATTTATTAGTGCTCTCAAGCAAGCCTCGTCAGATGCGATAGGTGTTGGATGTGGCATATTAGGTGGTTGTGGCTGAGGTGGTGGATTGATGATATCATCAATGTTAAAATCATCCATGATATGCTTGATATAAATGTGCACCTACATTAAATCATACAAAATAGTCCATGTGCATACATATATTAAGATCATATATTTAATTGAAATAGGATGAGCAACATATATATGAAGATCATATATTTAATTGAAATGCACATATATATACATTGATTTTTTAACTCAAGAGCATGTCCATACAAAATTAAAAATTAAATGTATATGTACATGTACATTTAAAATAAAAAATATGATACATAATTTGCATGCGTACAAATCATTAAACTAAACTATGTACATACATACAAATTTAAAAATTTAAGAACTATATATGTAAATTTTTAATACATGCACATACATACTAAAATAAAAACTTGAAACATTCACAAATTCTCATTTTATTTCTAACACACACACACAAACAGAAACACACATATATATTACAATTTTTCAGCAAGAGAAATCATGATGTAGTAGATAGTCATAAAATATATACTATTATATATTATTCATTATAAGTTCATAAATTCCACAAAATTCATAAATCCATGTCACTAAAAATATCCATCTAGAACCAAAATCATAAATTCATGTCACTAAAAATATCCATTTGTAACCAAATTTATAAATTCATCACACAAAATATCCATCGTTCACCAAATTTATAAATTCATAACTATTTAAGATCATTGTTTTAATTCATAAACTATTGTGGCTCACTTTTGCATAGATCTTCATTTCTATGTGTTTTCCTTTTAAAAATCGGGAGTTCTCCTCTCCTCTAGCCATTGTCGATGCTCATCTACGATCCCATCCATAGCCCTAACAACATTAACAAGGGTTTGCATCCTAGATGCAAATATCCTCACACGAGGTGCGACACATTCTTCATTTTGAATAACGTTGATTTGATCTTGGATAGTTCTAACATTGGAATTTATTTGTGCTTACAAATGATCATGTTCATTGATTTTAGGTGGTGGAGGTGGGGGGTTACGAGGTGGAGTGGGTGGAGGCAGAGGTGAAGGTGTTGGAGATGGATGGTGTGAAGGTGCGTTGTGAATATTATTGAATGGATCCATGCGATCTTTAAGATATGAGTGAACCTACATTAGATTTGTAATTTCAAGATGTAAGATACATGTTTAGGAAATATACCTTTAAACCATTCAATATAAATGGCCTTCAATAATTGGATAGAAATGATAAAATTATATGTAAGCCTGATTTATATGTCTAAGGCACATGTTACTTGAATGAAAATACAATTAACTATTAATATTGTATAATCTTGGAGGATCTTATTATTTTTAAATTTGGTTGGGTCCTGGGAAACTTTGATCACCAAATTTTAAGAACTTCTTTGATTCCCTTAAGAAAATGTCATATTGGGACCCCTTAAGAAATCAAATTACGATAAATAGGGTGACATGATGGCTTAAGGGGATCTACGTCTAGTGAGGTCCTATGAGAAAATGGCATGGCTCAAGTGAATTAAATTTGGTGAAGTTTCCCAAGGCAACAAAATTTCATTAAGAGCCTTTAAACAAAAAATGATGGCTTTAGGGTTTAGGGTAATAGTATAGCTTAAAGGGATGTACATGTAGTAAGATCCTAGGAAAAAATTACATGGCATAAGGGAATGGAATTTGGTGGAGTTTCCTAAGGAAACTAAATTTCATTAAGAGCCTAAGAAAAAATTATGGGTTTAGGGTAATAGGATAACTTAAGGGGATATATGTAGTAAGATCCTAGGAAAAAATTACATGGCATAAGGGAATGAAATTTGGTGGATTTTCCTAATACAACCAAATTTCACTTTAACATCCTAGGTGGGAAAAAATGAATAGTTTAGTGTTTAGGATTTAGAATTTAGAGTTCAGGGTTTAGGGTTTACAAAACTTTGGGTAAAGTTTTGGTGCCCCTTAGAATATTTAACGAACTTTCAAGTTAGTGAAGAAAATTTTCTTGTGGAATAGTTGATTGAGATCTACTCCTGTTTCAACTGAATAATAGGAGATCATGATATCTCATTCATATTATAATCTTACGGGATCTTATTATTGTTAAATTTGGTTGCCTTGGGCAACTTTGATCACCAAATTTTAAGAACTTCTTTGATCCCCTTAAGAAATTGAATTATGATTTAGGGTGACAGGATCTCTTAAGGGGATCTACACCTAGTGAGGTCCTAGGAGAAAATTACATGGCTCAAGTGAATAAAATTTGGTGAAGTTTCCCAAGGAAACCAAATTTCATTAAGAGCCTTTAAAGAAAAAATGATGGCTTTAGGGTTTAGGGTAATAGGATAACTTAAGGGGATGTACATGTAGTAAGATCCTAGAACAAAATTACATGGCATAAGGGAATTAAATATGGTGGATTTTCCTATGACAACCAAATTTCACTTTAAGGTGTTGTGTAGGACAAAATGAATGGTTTAGAGTTTATGGTTTACAAAACATAGGGTAAAGTTTTGGTTCCCCTTGGAATATTTTAATGAACTTGCAAGTTAGTGAAGAAAATTTTCTTGTGGAATAGTTGAATGAGATCTACTCTTGTTTCAACTGACCAACCTAGATCATGATATCTCATTCATAGTATAATCTTGCACAATCTTATTATTGTTAAATTTGGTTGCCTTGTGAAACATCACCAAATTTTAAGAACTTCTTTGCTCCCCTTAAGATATTTGTCATATTTGGACCCCTTAAGAAATCGATTTACGATTTAGGATGATAGGTTGGCTTAAGGGGATCTAGATGTCTAGTGAGGTCCAAATTTAGTCATACTATAGCCTAATTGGTTCCATCTAGCTATGGGTCAAAAGTGTTTACCCCTCTAATAAAAAAAAGTATCATGTTAAAAATAAATCAATCTATACATATCACAAAAATAACAATAATCTTAAATGTAACCATAATAGAATGCTAAATGTTCCCACCCCTAACCATATCCTAATTGAATTGTAAACCTAATTGAAACTTAATTAGATTATAATGTTTACCTAATCTTAAATGTATTCCTATATTATATTATATTATATTATATTATATTATATTTTATACTATAATTAAATTAATTTATATTTGTATTATAATTTTATTAATATTTATTATATATTCCTAATTTTAACCTAACTATTTACTAAAAACATAATTGAATCTTGAGCCTAATCCTCCTTAAAACCCCAAGTAAATTGTAACATTGCCTATCCTTAATTGTAATATTATATTATATTTTATGATATTAAATATTTATATTATTTAATATATTATATTATATTAATATTTATTAAATATCATATATTAAATAATATAAATATTTAATTATTGTAACACCATATAATCTACAACTTTTATTTCTATTCCTTGTATATCATTATGAAGTTAGTTAAAAGTAAGCAAATCAAAAGGTATTCTTTATGAAATAATTCCTTATGCTCTACAAATATAACAATAAAACAAACAAATTTAAATCCTAATGAGCATAATGAATAATATATTCCATAGTGCATTGGTGCTTCTATGGAAAGAAGCCCTTTCCCAATCCTTCCTAAGATAAGCTAGATGATGAAATGCCTTGATGATGATGGAGTGATGGTGGGAAAAATTAGTTCCCAGTTTAAGAGAATGACCTTCCATAAAGATTGTGGAGTTGTGGAGATTGTGGAGGATTTGAACAAGAATGAAGCCTTTCATTTATAGATTTTCTTGATGAGGGCTTGGCCAAATGGATGAATGTGGGACAAAGATTTGACCAATGAGATGAGGACACTTGTCATCTTGTGAGTGGTTGAAGAGTGTGTAAGATTTGGGAAATGTGCCCAAGAGAGGGAAATTTCAAATATATGTGCAAGGGACATGTAAGAGCCATGCAAGAGCTCATAAATGACTCATTGGATATACATGTCCACTTGTTTTTGAATTCAAACTTGAGGGAATATTCCTCAAAGATTCCATGTTGATGGAAAATGATGATTTTAATAAATCAATAAATTGATTCATTTGTGCAAGTGGGATTATCCAGAGGATGTGATGGGTGATTAGGTTAGCTGAATGATGATTAGGTGATTTTGACCAATTTGACTCAAATATTTGGATTTATTTAAATCAAAGAGGGGTAGAAGGTGATTTCAGATTTAATTAAATAAAAGGCTTGATTTATTTAATTAAAAGGAGGGTGATGGGATCAAGTTGATTTTTTTGATTTAAATTGATGACTTTAGGAGTTTGATAAATAAACTTGATTTATTTGCTGAATGGATGAATATGACCTAGTTGAATGCATTATGCAAATTTTGCGTGTCTACATTTTGCGCCTCTTTGAAGCAATGTACTTGTTGCGTTGGTTCAAAGAATAAACTTTTCGCGATGAAAATTATTATTTTTTAAATTTTTTCGGATGCCCCAACAGAAAGAGGTACACTAGTACATTGCCCCCTCAAGAGGTCAAGTGAAAAGATTCGATTTGAGGGTTGATCTCACGATAAAGAGGTTCAAAATGGATGGTATGGATGATGATGTAATTTATGTGAGATAGATGATGCGATAATGCCTATATGATTATGAAAATGTATGATCTATGCAAATGCTTACACTAACAGATCTATATTATGATGATGATACAAATGCAATGCATGTGAATGAATGAATGATATGTGGTATGCTGACGGTTTTGTGGATGCAGGATGGATGCATGATGGATGCATTGATGATGATGATTAACTATTCATGACATGATGTTAGTGTGGAAAATAAGAAATCTAGTGATGACAATAGGATCCAACAAGTCCATGATCTGATGAGACTTTATTAGAGATAATGATGATGATAGATGATGATGATAATGATAATTTGCTTATCAAGGATTGGGACTTTAAGAGGGCTACTTACTTTATGTTTTATTACACATGTAGATACGATGCATCAAGGTATAAAGAACCAGGATGGCATTGTACCTAGTATGATGGACTTTGACTCAACAAACAAATATGAATATTCTTGTTCACACTTGACATACATAAACCTTTCTAGGACATACCTAACAAAGCAAGTATTCGCCAAGTTATTTTACAAGAATGTCTAACAAGCACAACAGACAAAAGATAATGATCGTTGCCCCATTCCTATCTCTCTAAATCCTTCAATTGGATATCATCGAGAGGTCCTTGGAATGAGAACAATAAGATAAATCAAATGAGAAGATCAAGTACACAAACAAGTCAATTTTCTTCATACCTTCAGCCAGAGGGATGTGTTTTGATAGGATAAGAATCCAAGGTGATATCCAAAATGATGCCTATTGTCAGAACGATATATCCTAGGACATGCATTGTATAGGATGATGATGGTTTGATAAGTTGATTGATAGGCTGTTAATATAAGGTTGAATGACATGTTTGAAAATGATCAAGAGTTTGATTTTTCATTTAACAGTTTGTTGCTTTGATTTTGATTTTTCAATTGAAGCTTGCTTTTGCTAATTGCTATGATTGTTTTTGTTTGTGTTGCCAAAGGATGAAGGTGATGATCAGTTTATTATGGATGATTGATTATTTCGAGTGAAAATGAGATGAGATGGATGGATTTTTTCAAATATTTGGATGTTTTTGACATTTTTGGAACGTTATGAGGCTATTTTTTTGGGATTTTTTGATATTTTTACAAATATTTTGATTTTTGATTTTTTGATGTTTTGGGGTTTTTCGAGATTTTATGAATGTTTTTTGGATTTTGGTGTTTTTTTGAATGTTTTTGGATTTTTGATATGTTTTCTAATGTTTTTGGATTTTTCGATGTTTTGGATATTTTTGGATTTTTTGATGTTTTGGATGTTTTTGGATTTTGATATTTTGCAGGTTTTTGGATTTTGATGTCTCAGGGGCTGATTAGAGATGAGGCTTGCCTATGTTTAAAATAAGAGACAACATAGTTCAGATTCCAATGTTTTTGATGTTTTTCTAATTTTTCAGGTGTTTTAGGATTTTGATATGTTTTGATGTTTTTTGGATTTTTCGCATGATTTTGACGATTTGGATATGGACATATGTGATGATATCAGTGCTTTGTTTGGGATTTTGTTGAAGACCAAGCTAAGGTTGAATGATCAAATTGATGGATTGATGATGATGATAACATTGTTGAGGATACACAACAATGAAAGGATTGGTTGATAAGAATTGATGATGATAACATTGTTGAGGATGGACAACAATGCAAGGATTGATGATGATAACATTGTTGTGGATGCACAACAATGGAAGGATGTGCTAAACAACACCAGGATATCCTAAGATGATTATTTTTTGATTGGATTAGATTGATCATGATTGTTGAATCTTGGTTTGGAACAAAATATGTTTTGTATGATTTGATGTGACGTTGACGTGCAAATTAGATGCGATTGATAGAGATTGTTTGGATTGATGTTTGATGAAAGATGAAGACTAATAAGGAACATTTTCTTATCAAAATATGCCATGGACCAGTGATTTGGATTTTTTGGATTACATTTGCTTTAAGCAATTTGATTTCATGTTTTCCAATGTTTGGATCACCACATAAGTTGGAGGATATAGATCAAGATTTATTCCTAAAGCAAGATGTAAATATCTTCCCCCAATGTCTAGAAATATATGGAATGCAATGGGTGGATGCTTGAATAAGCATGTGGATGGATGGATATGGTAAGCATGCAAAGGATGCCAAGGATTATCTTGTGATTAGATAAGGTGTTTACAAGATGGAATGTGATGGGTGGATGCTTGAATAGGCATGTGGATGGATGGATATGGTAAGCACGCAAATGATGCCAAGGATTATCTTGTGATCAGATAAGGTGTTTAAAAGATGGAATGCTTTATTGGATAATGCTTCATAGCTCAAATAATGTTGTATAGGATAGGATCAATGAAAACATCCCATGTCAGGATGTTTACCATAAGCAAGTGTAAAGTGTGCACCGAAGTTTTTCAAGATCAAGATAACTCGGACTGTAGATGTAGATGGATGAAAATGGATTGGATCAATGGTTCATGGATGAATGGATTTATTATTGATAAGACGGATGGAATGTTGGCTTTATTATGGATGAAATGAGATGCTTTCTCCTGGAGTGGCACACGCAGATGCTCGATTCTACACATGATGCATGTTTTCCAGGTTTTTGTCATGGTCTTTCCCAAAGTGTCACCCATGCGGTTTACACTAGAGGACAATTTTTCAAAATTTTAATCCTTTTTCAAATTTTTTTTTTTGGATTTTCATATTTTTTTGATCTTTTTGATTATTTCTAAAATATTTTAAGCTAACCCACCTGGTGGTGTTGATGTAGATGCTTCTATCATAATGTGCCATCAGTATCCTAGTTGAAGAAGTTGCTTTTCCAAGATACATGCACTTAAATACAACTTTTGAGATTCCTGATCTACTTTATTGATATCGGGGTTGACTTTGTCTTTGTGTGTACATCGTGATAGATTGCCTTCAAAATCCTTATGATGAAGGGTCGTTGCCAATACATGGTCAATTTGGGAATTGAATATCATGCGTGGAGGAGTGGATGGAGTGTATTTAGGGATCATATAAGATGGATTGGTTGATAGCTTGGAATCTTTGACTCTCCAAACTTGGGAAGATGAGCAATGATGGGTGGATATGAAAGTGTGCATGGAACTAGGACCAACTACTTGATACACTTTGTATGTTGCTTGACAAGCCTGCTTTTGCTTTTGTGGACATCTTTGATGGATACTTTTCCCGTTCTTAATTTTTCCCCATAGTTTCTTTGATTGATGGAGTTTGATAGGGATAATCTTTCTTTGTATTTTTTGGTATCCATGCGTATTTGATTTTTCCATTATGCTTCTCAACTTCTTTTGCTTTGATAACGTTCATTGTGCTTTGATTCAAATCTTTCTTTTGACGTTGGTCCCAATTCGTGGATGGGGTGATGGGTGGATGAAGATTCGTGACATGACTAGTTGTAGTATTGACATCAGTTTCATCATAAGGATTCTTCGTGCTCCCTATGTTTACATTTGCTTGAGACAAAGTTTCCCCTAGTATGGTGGTGGTAGTACCTTCATTCTTTGATTCTTCCTATTCTAAGAGCTCCTGTTTAGAGTGCATTCTTCGATAAATGACCATTGTAGGAGACATTGTTTCAATTTTTTGCTCCGCTAACTCTAGAATATCATGTTCTATTTGGCTTGTTTCCTTGAGTGGATAATGTTGGATATCCTCATCCTTGATGTCTTCTATCTAGATTTTGGACATATCTGATCCTAATTTTGACAACTCTGTTTGGTTGTAGAAATCAATAACTTGCTCTTTTTGTGTGATAGTGTCAGGAGTAAAGGGATCATGTTCTAAATGAAGATCATCAACGTGTCCATCCAAAGAAAGCATCTCATGGGTAGATGGATGAATATTCATTATGCTGATGTGATCATCATTTACGACATCTTGTATGCATAGGAGAGTGTCCATTAGATCATTATAGTAGCTCAAAGATACAAATTATTGATCTTGAATGATTTTGGAGTTGCTTTCAACATGCTTTGAATCAAGTTCTTGACATGAGTCAGTTTCAAAGGATGGATTGCTTACAAATGGTTCTTGGATATATTCATTAGGCATGGGAAGTGGCTTAATACCCTCCTGATCTTTGAGTGGACTTGGATCAGGTGTCATGTTGAAGATTCCTTCAATATCGACAATCATGAGGTTGAAGGATGTCAATATGTCTTGGAAAGGACCACTGCTAGACTTTGGTGAAAGACATTGATCATACTTTGGAATAAATTCTTGAGATATTCCATCTAACTCATAATGCAATGTAAAGACATTTTCAAGATGATCATTGGTCGATGCCTCATTAGACGAGGTGAAAGCATCTTTATTAATGGATAGATCTTGATCATTGTTTTCAAAAATTGTGGTGGAGGGATTTCCAATGCCTTCAACAATAGAGTTAAATGATGTTGGCATTTCTTTGATTGGATCATTGTTGGTTATTATCAATGGATTTTTATCATGATTGAAAGGCGACTCTTGATATACATTAATTTTATCTTTGAACGAGATAGGAACATCTTCAATGTGCTCTTTGATGGATAGATCTTGATCATTGCTTTCAGCAATTGTGGTGGGGAGATTGTTAATGCTATCACAAATGGTTGAATGTTCATCATTATCCCCAATAGTGATTATCTTTTTGTTATTGAGGTCTTGGATGATATTTTTGAGTCAAATAAAACTTGATGTTGTGTGTCCTTTTGTTTTGTGAAAATCACAATGGTGCTCCTCATTATACCCTAGTGGTTTAACTAGGGGTTCTTGATAGTTCCCATAGACGGGGAGCTTGATGAGATTTTCTTGTACCAATTGTTGCAGGATTAATTCAATTGGTCTCCCTAGTGGTGTGTATTTTCTTTTGTTCCCTTGTGAGATTTGCGCTTGACCTTGTGGTGATTGATCTTGGAGATGTGATTGGTCTCTAAGATGTGGTGATTGGTTTTTCAGACATGGTGATTGGTATTTGAGACGTGGGGGTTGGATATGTTGATGTGATTGATCTTGATATCTGAATTCTTGAGATTGGAGATATTGTTCTTGAATAGGTTGTGGACACAACTCAATTCTTTGATGACATGGTTCAACCCATGGATAGGTGTATTGACTTTGGAGTGAAGATATCTCTTGGCTCAATAATTCAATTAGTTTGGCATGTGAAGCAAGTTGTTCAAGTGAAATTTGATCTTGATCTTGATTTTGAATCCCTTAATCTGGCTTTTGTTCAAGCGGATTTGGGATGTACACTTGTGGTGTTTGCATGGGATCATAGAAAAATTGATTTTGGACAATGTTCTGATTTGGGATGATGTTCAAATTTGGTATGATAGGTTGAAATTGAACATTGTCTTGATTTAGGTAACTTTTATTTTGCATGGTGTCGCCTTGTCTTGGAGTCATTAACATCTTGTTTGGACTCTGAACAAAATTTGTACGATTTGAAAACATATTTATCTAAAAAAAATTTGGATTCATGTTTGGAAAACTTGTACTTGGTACATTCTCATTTTGCATGTAGGAATTTTGTGGGGTGATGTTGTTCATTTGAAGGCTCATGCATTCATTGTTTCATTGATATATTTGTAGGTTTGGACTTGCATTTAAATCCACCATTGGGAAAGGTGTCCCAAACTTCAATTTGGGCATACTCACATTTGTACTATTGATAGTTTTCAAAGGTAATGATCCCAAGTATGGTTTGTATGGATGTGAGTTTTGATAATCAATCAGCATTGTAAGGCTTTGAAAGTTCAATTGATTTGGATTACTCATGATGTATGGATCAAGTTTATATTCCATGCCCCTCTTGTGTTTTGACCTTGTTGCAAAAGTGACCTCTAAGGTTCTTAGGACCAATGATGAGATGAAGGGGAAATTATATGAGTGTTGAACGTTTAGGGACTCTGGATCAATGCTAGACTTAGGGTTTGATTTTGATTGGTTTGATTTGGATAATGAACTTGTAAACCCTAAGATGTTAGATGTGATCTTAGGTTGAACTTGTTCAAATGATTGCTAATTCAATTGAATGTATGAGAAAGGATACATTCCCATACACTTAACTAAACAAGGTGATTTTGATTTTGATGATTTACCCAAATCTAGAATGATGTTTCCAAAGCTCTAAAGTTGTTTGGTGGGATGGATTTTGATAGGTGCTTGGGATGGGTGAAATATTTGATTTGATCCTAAATGAACCTAGGAAGGACTTGTTTATGAGACCAAGATAGTGAAGAACATTCCTTTCTCTAAGAGTAATTCAAAATCAAAAGACCAATGTTTGCATGAAAACCATATGACCAAAAAATGCCAAGCACATGTGTGGAGTTCAATTGACTTAATCTTTGCTTAGTGGATTATTTTTACCAGAAACACTTCTTGATTAGATTTCAAACTAAATTTCAAATTTCTCAACTTCATCTCATTTCACAACGTATATTATGCGAAACTTTGATGAAATTATGGCAAGGGTTACCTATTGTTCAACTTTAGTGGGAAAATTGATATGTAAATTCAAGTTCTTAGAAACCTCTAAGGATGTAATCCCAAGGGAAAGTAATAACATGAGAATTTGATTAATGGTATTTGCCTCCTAAAGGGTTTGAAACTTTGAGGATCATGTTGAATGTTTGTTTTCAAATGTTTTTTATCAAAGCATTGTGTTTTCAAACAAGAACAAGTACAACCCCTATGGATGTGTAAGACAATATTTCTTGGATCCCCACTTGGACAAGTCTAGCTACACTTATCTTTAGTGAATGGTTAGATGCTTGACCCCACTGGCTCCCCTCCACGACACTCACTTATATGGGGCAGCCAAGCATCAACACCCATGAAACTCCCATGGCATGTTTTCCATTTCTACTAAAGACCGTAAAAGTGTGGGATGGCTTCAAAATGTATGTTCTTGCACCAACAAATAGATTAAGGATTTTGGAAAATTCTAGCACATGGGTTCTAGTAAGGACTTTCCATCCATGGAGATTGACCCATACGACAAGAGTCCCCTTTCAGATCCATCTTGTTGGAATCAACTGCGCGATACTCGTGTTTCTTCCAATACCCACATTTATATCCTAGCTGGAAATACTTTAGAGTGTTATCGGTTGAGTCATTCCCTTGGGTGAGTACTTTTTCCCCAAGGCAAGCCCTCTAGGATAAAAAAAAGGAAGCAAAGACAAAATATATAACTCGATCAATCTTTGATGACTCAAAGAAAGAGAATATACATGATGATTCTCTACTCACACTCGCACAAGATGTTCAATTTTAAACCCAAATCGAAGTGTGTATGGGAAATTATTTACGCAACTTAATATCACCAAAAGTCTATTGATTCTCAAGATCACTGTGAGGCATGAGAAGTGCATACGTCTTTTGATGATATTACTTTGTGTAAATAATTACAAAAAAATAAAGTCACACATCCATTTTATCCTTCAAAGCAATGATAAGTTTGGGTATGTGCAGGATCATGGTATGCCAAAAAGTGGCAATATTTGTAGGGTATGTGGCTGACGACTTTTTTTTCACCCAAAATTAATGAAACGAAAAGGGTTTTTAGAGGAGATTCTCATCTTTCCAAAAATATAAATTATGATTTAATTTGAATTTAATAAATAATTATTATTCATTTTCTATTAGAATTATGACTAAAGTCCTGATCAATAGGCTGATTGAAAAACATCTATAACTTTCAAACGGTATCATATTTTTTGAATCCAAAACATCACATTCTATGCTTTACATACTATTGGATTAAAAAATAAAAAATTAAATTTCATGAATTTTTGACCAAGTTAAGGTGGTCGATAGACGAGTTTTATATTTTCTAAAAGTTGTAATAAAAATTCATAATTAATTATTTACTTGGAAAAAAATTACAAAAATATGCATCACATCCGGACATGAGTCCTCTACTTATATATAAAATCTTACAAAAAATATTATCATTTTATTATAGTTATGGTGGTCATGAGACACCTACTTCTTATTTTTCCCTGAAATTTAAGTACTCTGCATTGAAATTTCAAATTTTCACCAAATAGATTTTATTTATTTTTAAATAAACCTAGTATTTTAGAAACTACATTCAATTTTCTACAAATTCTATTCTTACATATTTTTAAAATAATATAGATAACTTATTCAAATATTTACGTCAAGTTGCCTAACACTGATTTTTCTGATTTTTTTGCCACTTAAGGGCCTGTTTGGCATACCATGATCCTGCACATGCCCGTTTCTTTTAAAACACCAATATCAAGTGTGAAGTCGCTTGTTTAATTTTAGTCCAAAATTGAAAGACTAGTCAGTTTCTAACATTCAGTTTTAGGCCAACTTTGAAAAGATCAAGACAGTGATTGATTTTAAATCCAAATTGAAAGCAAGTTGTCCTAAAACATAAAATGAAATCAAGAAATGAATGCCTCAAGTTATTGCAATAAGCATTAAAAAATGCTTTTTCCAAGTTCAAGTTTAATGTTCAAGGCCCAAAAAGAGTTTCTCCAAAGATTGTTTCCTTCACTTCAAATTTGCAAGTTCCTTCTCCAAACAAAATCTCTCCTCGCTTTTCTTGCAAGATAAAAAAAAATTATACAAGGATCAAATTTTTAATTAAAAACATTTTACACATTATCTTTAAATAATGGAATGATTTTGACTCAAAAAATCAATGAATTTGAACTAATAAATGAAGCATTAGTAAGAATCAAAATCTTTCCACAATATCAAAACCTTTAGATACCATGTTTGGTCATATAACAAAGATTAATGTAATCCAACATCAAACAATGTAGGCATCGAATATTGTAGACAAGTAAATATTTGCAACATTTTAATGCAGATGAATAAGATTTGATTTAAATGCAGTGACCATCGATTTGATGCAGGGAGTTCCTTTGTCATGATAGCATTTTGATTCCTGCAAAAGGCCAATAATAGTTTTAAAAATAGCAATAATCAATGATAGAAAGACTTCGTGATTCTGCACAACCAATCTTTAATAATAGAATCATCCAAATTGATTAACGTGTGACACAAAATTCAATAACCCACGCCAAATCTGCCTTCTTCAATGCTTTTGAGCAGGGATGTTGACTGTTCTCTACTTCCACTATGAATAAAGAAATGCAACTAGTAGGTGTAAAGTCATATTCTACATGATCACAGGACCTTCTCTATAAAGACTTTTAATTCATCAACACCCCTAATATGCACGACTACAAGTTACTGTAATGATAATCAATGACCACGACTCCCAATCTATAGATCAATAAATTGTTAGCTTTCAAATCAAACAATCTTAAGAGCATGGAAGTTGAGCTTTAAATTGTGCTTGAATTCTTTATGATCCTCAAAAAATTGTGCACCCTTGTGGAAGGAACCAAAGGACTAGGTTGGAGATTGCAGCAATGTCAAATCACAATTAAAGAGCGTAGGATTTGGAGAAATCGACCACATTCACAGATTCAAATAACAAGCTACAAATAGTTGGTTAAATAAATGATAGTGTGATTTATGTGATCTCATTATTAGACTAGTATTGTGCGATTCTGATTGCTAAAGGCTAACGTATCAGTACATCCCATCAAATCACAACAATCAAATCTACCACTTGAATGCTTTGTTCCACCCACCTCCACTCAGATGATTCATTTGTTGCGCCTATACACTATAATACCTTGCACCATGTTAGGTATTAGTAATAATGAAGGGACATCCATCAACGCATAATAAAAGAAAAATGTTTTTGGAACGCAGCAGCATAGTAAAGGAACATGAAATGTTTTAGAAAATGGCTCACAACAATTAGGTCGTAGGGAATGAAATGACTGCAAGATATGTACAAAATGGATTTAAAAAAATTTCCTTAGAAACTTTTAAGCTAATGCAACTGTTAGGCGTAAATCTTAACTCCACCCTGTTTCTCACATTCCATCCGCCTATCCCAGAATGGACGCTTGAAATAGAGTACGGAAATAGTAATGGGTTGTGGTGTTGTTAGATAACAACATTACATGTACACAAGATGTGGTCGCATAGACAAGGCTCATGAACTATTTGAAAAAATTCCTCAAAGAATTAAAACTGCCTTAGATGAAATATATGCAAAATGTGGACACATAGACAATGCATGTGAACTATTTGAAAAAATGCTTCAAAAGACTCGATCTCACAGAATGCGATGATTACATGATGTACACAAAATGGGTTTGAAAGAAGCTTTAGAAAATTTTAAGCCGATGCTATTAGCAGGTGGAAATCGAGATCAGAGAGGCCCACGGAGACAAAACAACACTGCGCAAAAGAAGATTCACATGCTCACTTCACTAATGATAGAACAATGAACTTATTCTACTGTCACACACAAAAATATGTGACACCCAAGCTACGAAAGGCATGGCGATTGGATAGTTACGTGGAGTGTTACGCGCAGTAGAATGAAAGGAGTTATTGAAGAGATTTCAAGGGTGATGCCAAAGGGCTTGGTGTCGCTGTGGATGGTCATTTATTTTTGGACTAACTTGCAACTTAGTCACTAAAATTGCCAATATTAAATACACCAATCGATATATTTGCAAATCAGAATATAGGCCTGCATGTTTAGTTCCACATAAGCAGAATAGTACATTCAAATGCACCTCAAAGCATGAGTACAACAAAATATGAACGAATTCAAACTAAAAAGATAGGAAGGATAAATATCAGAATATCAAATTGAACATTTAGCATAAATGTCAATAAACTACATGGAAACATAATGGATTCACTAGTTGTCTACTCCAGAAAGTGAGAATGTGTGTCTGATAGAAATCCTTCACATAAAGGCTTAATTGATTAGAAAAGCATTCAACATAGATCTCTACTAAAAGTAACATCATTGATTTAGTAGTGGTCTAGGACAAACGTAGTAATACCACTTTGACATTCTAGAAACCATAAACATTAAACTGATTCATAAAATTGTCTGCTTCATAAGTAGTTTATATAAAAGATAATCAACAAATGTCTAAAATCCCAAACATAAAACTACTTCATTGGCTGTCTTCTTCAAAAGTATTGGTAAAAATAAAACATTCAGAAAATGCTAGAAACCATAGAGATAAGTTGCACAGGGCAGAATCATTATTTGAGATGAGAGTTTGATATTTTTTCCTTTAAAAAAGAGTTTGTCAAAAGTGCTAGAGATGTAGCAAGGTAAGAAGATTCCCAATCCTCCTCTGATTAATGTGAGTACTGATTTGAGATGATGAAATTATTTATTAAAATGACAGAGGATGGAATCAACGACCCAGCCCCGATCTTCCCTAATGGATGTTGTGGATTTTTCTGTCTAAAAGCCCTACAAGTACAATCAGATGCAAATAGACAAACAATGTAAAAATCTTGATGTAAATACACAGTGGGTGCCAAATGTAACACTAGATAATTTGCAACTTTCATGTCTATTCATTGTATATCATTATGAAGTTAGTTAAAAGTAAGCAAATCAAAAGGTATTCTTTATGAAATAATTCCTTATGCTCTATGAATATTACAATAAAGCAAACTAACTTAAATCCTAATGAGCATAATGAATAATCTATTCCATAGTGGATTGGTGCTTCTATAGAAAGAAGCCCTTTCCCAATCCTTGCTAAGATAAGCTAGATGATGAAATGCCTTGATGATGATGGAATTATGGTGGGAAAAATTAGTTCTCAGTTTAAGAGAATGACCTTGCATAAAGATTGTGGAATTGTGGAGATTGTGGAGGATTTGAACAAGAATGAAGCCTTTCATTTATAGATTTTCTTGATGATGGATTGGCCAGATGGATGAATGTGGGACAAAGATTGGACCAATGAGATGAGGACACTTGTTATCTTGTGAGTGGTTGAAGAGTGTGCAAGATTTGGGAAATGTTCCCAAGAGAGGGAAATGTAAGAGCCATGTAAGAGCTCATACAGGACTTGTTGGATGTACATGTCCACTTGTTTTTGAATTCAAACTTGAGGGAATATTCCTCAAAGATGTCGTGTTGATGGAAAATGATGATTTTAATAAATCAATAAATTGATTCATTTGTGCATGTGGGATTATGTAGAGGATGTGATGGGTGATTAGGTTAGTTTGATCAGGATTAGGTTAGCTTAATGATGATTAGGTGATTTTGATCAATTTGACTCAAATATTTGGATTTATTTAAATCAAAGAGGGGTAGAAGGTGATTTCAGATTTAATTAAAGAAAAGGCTTGATTTATTTAATTAAAAGGAGGGTGATGGGATCAATTTGATTTATTTCATTTAAACTGATGACTTTAGGAGTTTGCTAAATAAACTTGATTTATTTTCTGAATGGATGAATATGACCTAGTTGAATGCATTATGCCAATTTTGTGTGTTTACAATTATATATATTTTATATGAATCATCCTCTTATCTCTAAATTGTAATAATAGCATGTAGTTCCTCCAACCTATCATCATGTACCTCCTCCCTTTCCATTGTAATAGTTGTACCTTCTAGGTGTTAAATGGTTCCATCTTGGTCTCCTTATTGATGCATTTCTATCCTTCCACATAAATCTATATAGTATTAAAATATAGGTAATTTTATGGTTATTGAATCTCTCTTAAATGCTAAAGAATCCATTATGATTGAGAATGGGTGGATTATTATCTAGGATCACATCTTAAAAGTCCTATAGAGGTCATGTGGTATGTGTTTCTTAATACATATATTCCCATACAAACCTCTTTCCATGTATTATCAACTCTCCTATATAATAGACACCTTACTAGATTTAAATTTCATATGATATATCTGTACCTAAGTGTTTCCAATTGGAATTGCTATAATTATACTTTTATGGCATTCTAGATATTCATAATAGTTTTCATAAATCTACCAAATAGACCCATTCTTGACATTGAACCTACATAATTTTAGGTATGTACAATGAAAGAAACATTACCCATAGCACTCTCACTCGTGCTCTCCTATCTTGTGGATATAATAGAATAAATTTTTCTTCTAATGATTTAGATCCCTAATGATCATGTCTAAGTGTCATAGAGAGTGATCATCCACTCTTCATAAACTTGTAGAAACCAAAAGCTTTTATATTATGTGTTCAAATAAGTGAAAACATTACAAAAATCTCTACTAAATGGTGACAACAGAGGGTTTGTTAAGGTAACCAAATTTTATTTTAAGGTCCTAAGACAAAATTCAAATGCTTTAGTGTTGAGAGTTTAGATTTTATAGTTTAGGGTCTAGGGTTTAGCAAACTTAGGGTGAAGTTTGGGTGGCCCTTGGCATAATTTAGACTTTCAAGTTAGTGCCAAATGGAATCAATTGTATGTGCTTAGATTTATGAATTTTCTAACTAAATTTGCAAACAAACATCAAGGTAAACTTTATGAGTTTTAACTATTCTTTAACATATTGTTTTCTAATCTAATTATAATTTAACATTGAAACTAAAGTTTAACATTGTGTTTTTTCCATACAATGCAAATAAAATTTAAAACATTTAAGCAATGCAAATGATTTTTTTTGAGCTCGAAATTACCTAGTTTTAAAAATCAAAATGATTTGTTCGATTTCAATTTAGGGTTTCAATTTCTAAGAAATTAGGGTTTTTAATGCAATTTTTTCATTTCATTTCAAACTATGGTTTTCAAATTCAATTTTTTTCATCTAATTTGAATTCAGGGTTTCAAAAACTTGATTAGGGTTTCTAAATGCAATTTTTTTTTTTCATTTCCATTTCTAGGGTTTTGAATTTATTTTTTTGTTTTGTTTCAATTAGGGTTTTCAAATTCAATATTTTTTGGTTTAATCAAACAATTTAGGTTTCAAAAGTTAAATTTTGTTTGTAAAACACAATTCAAGGTTCCTTTTTTCATTTTTATTAAAAAACCTTTAGGTTTCATTCAATTTTTTCATCTATTTTTACAATTATTCATTTCTAATATAATAGTTAAAAAAATGTTCAAAATGTGAAATAAATTTTTAAAAAAACATGCTAAATTCACTTATTTTCTTCACAATTTCAATTAAAAATAGAAAAATGCAAAAAAATTGGACGTAGGAGGGTACCTGTAACTATTTGTGGGGGTCGTCACTAGTACTCGGGGTCTCATCCACTGTGCAATGAACTCTCTTTATTTTTAAAAAAATAAATAGCAATATAAAACAGGAGCCCAATTTCCTCAAAACGGGATCCTATTTCATGGTAATCGGGATCTCGAAGATGAACGGGATCCCAACTTTTAAAAATCGTGATCCTGTTTATTAAAATTGGCATCTCGTTTTGTCAAAGCTGATTTCAAATTTTTGGTTAAGGAAAAAACTTCCATGTTTTTTGGACTCAACTTTGTGCAGTTACCCTAATGTTTCATATGATTTTGGTGGGATGGTTTTGTCTCGTGAATGTTCCATTTGGTGGTTCAGTGATATTGTTGATACAACCCCTTGGTATTGGATTTTATCTTTTGGGTTTCTATGGAGAGTGGCTCTGTGTGGGCGCTAGCACATAAAGGGGTTGTCAGGATAGCCCACATTAGAGTTAGAGTAATAAGTAATAACCTAATTAATTTAATTAGGGGGTGGGTAGTTCAACATTAATAAGATAATTATGGATGCCTCATCTACCTATTAGGGCTTTTATAGACTAAAGGTGGGCCGAGAAGGTTGTGGTTGGCATGATCGTTGCCTCGTCTTCACGAGAGGTTAATGGTTCCACATGAGTCATCCTATGGAGTGGTGCCTTGGGATAGGTAGTTAGGATAACCATAGATGGAGGTGACACCTTGTGATAGGTTGTCTAGATAATCCATGTAAGACCATGCGATGACACTCTCCTCTAGTATTCCCTTTGAGTTATTTTTATTACTAACCTCTGGAAGTGGTTTATTGATATTATGTCTTGAGATTTATTGATGATATGATTTGTGACTTATTGTTGTAATATTTTAAAAGTGATTTATTATTACTATGTTTTTGGAAATGGTTTATCACTATTATGAAATGATTTGTAGATGTCATGTTTGGATGTCATGTTTTTGGTTGTGGTTTATCGATGTTGTGTTTATCCTTGTGTTTCTTACTCTTGTATGATGTTGAGTCTTATGGTTATCTTTTTGGATGTTCTTGATCAAGGATTCTTTCTTGTCAACTCCTTAACATAGGGGGTGGGTCTTCGGACCCACGTGGTCAGGTGGAACATGCAAAGCACCCCATTGGGTCCCCAGTCAAGGATTGAGAGGTGCGGATTGGTTTCATTTGCAGTGACTCCAGATTTGTATCCATCTTGGAGCCAATTGTGATTCTTTATACTATTCTCTTCTACTGTATCATGCTATCTTCTCTTATGGTTTTCATTCATTTGGGGAAAGATTTGTATCATTGTAACTCTTGAATATTGTAATAAGATGTAATGGATGTATTGTATTATTTTATCTTTGATAAACCTTATGCAACTTTTGATCCATGGAAGTTGTTATTCTATATGTTGTATCTATAGAAATATGTCCCTTGAGTTTATATGAGGATAGATATTTTATCATTATGAGTTTTGAGTTAATCATGTATATGTTATATATACATACGTGGATGGTTTCTTATTAATGTTTTGTCATATAGGTGCTATATTTGTAAATGTTTACTTTGTTATGGATTATATCTTTGGATTTCATTCTTTATCGTCGTTGTATGGATTTAAGTTTCATAATGTCACATTGTGTACCCCAAGGGATGTAAGTGTTGGTGAATTTGTTTAAATGAATTTCATGTCATAACTTAATGTGTATTTTATTTATGTTATGTTCACTTTAAAAAAAAATTGTGCAGTAATTGATGCTTTAGTTGTCTTTGGGGTTCGCACGATGGGGCATTACATGGAGATGATAGATAGAAATGGATGATTCAAGAATAATTTTGATAACATACGGATACTTGAAGAATCAACCACCCAAATGGCTTATGAGAGGGTTGATTTATAGAAAAGGTTTGATTTGGATTGATGGTTGAGATTCGGTGTCAATAAGATGTCTTAATCAACGGCAAAGATTGAAAGTTGTAGTATGAAATAGGTTTAGGGAAAAATATTCAATACCTCAAATAGAGTTAATGATGGATGAATTATTTGATTGATTTGATATGTTGGTTTCTCAATTCAGTAGCATAATATTGAGATGGAGATGATAGATAGAAATGGATGATTCAAGAATAATTTTGATAGCATAAGAATACTTGAAGAATCAACCCCCCAAATGGCTTATGAGAGGGTTGATTTATAGAAAAGTTCTAATTTGGATTGATGGTTGAGATTGGATGTTAGTAAGATGTCTTAATCAATGGCCAAGATTGAAAGTTATAGTATGAAACAGGGTTAGGGAAAAATTAGGGAAATGATAAGGATTAATGGTTGAGATTAAATTATAAGATAATTCAATCAAGGGATAAGATTAAATGAGATGTCAAGAGATAAGATTTGATGTGGAAGATAAGATTTTCATGGATAAAGAGGTGATACAAGAAATTAAATAATAAAAATTATTTGACTTAGGTGGCCAATGAATAATTGAATAATAAAGATATTTAATTATAGATGAATGTGAGAAACAAAATCATTTTGAATTATTTATAATGATTTAATTCAAATTAAGAGAGTGGACCAATTTCAATAAATAAAAATTTATTTAATTTATGAGAGTAAACACTAATGAATAATTAAATAATTAAAATAATTATTTAATTATAGTGGAAAGTGAACAAAAATTAAATAAATAAGAATTTATTTAATTTTAAAAAGAAGAGGACTTAATCAGTGACAATTAAATAAATAAAATTTATTTAATTAATTAGAAGAAATAAAGATAGAAGTGAATTAATTAAATAATCAAAATTGTTTTATTAATAGAAGACTTATGACTTTGGAAAATAATTAAATCAAAGATAAAAGGGGGAATGATGGAAAATTTAGAAGTCGCAGGCCTAGGACAATTTTTAGTGTCTACATTTTTCCCCTCTTTGAGATGATGAACTTTGTGTTGAGTAACATCATTTAAAGGAAGCTAAGGCATGGATAGTGGAAAAGGGATGATGATATAAAGATAATATGATGATGAAATAAGAGTGGGATGATGATGATATAAGAATAGGATAATGATGGAATGATGATGCCCCCTTAAGAGAATATTCGGGTTGGACAAACATGGGTATGCTCTCAAAATAAATGATGAGGGAAAAGATGAATGATGCAAGATATGGAGTGGATGAAGGAGATGAATGATATGTTATGCTACAAGAAACTGAACAACCATGATGTTTGATGTAACACTAGACATGATGCACCAAGGTATAAGGAACAAGGTGATAATGTCTCTTGTGCCCCAACATAATACAACCTTGTCTAGATACAAGATATGAATATTAGCCGGAATAATTCAAATTTGATGCAAATGCAAGATAAAAATGAGAACACACACAAGAAAGCAAGCAATAAAGCATGCAAAAATGATACAAGAAAAAGGTATTGTCCCTGTCAAGCTGTAAACCAATGATTAATTGATTGATGATAGATGATGATAGTTTTGTCAATCTGGGGAATGGTATATCCCTAGATCAACAAAAGGATGATTGATTAATTGACTGATTGACTTTGATTGATGATGATAGTTTTGTCATTGTGGGGAACAATATATCCCTAGATCAACACAAGGATGATTGATTGATTGATTGATTCACTTTGATTGATTGGGTTTACAGAAAAATTAGGATCAAGACCAAAGGATGTGATTGGATAATTTTCCAAGATTGATCGACTTGATTGGTATGGATTAAGGATTGACTTGCATTTAGATTATTGCTTGGAATGACTGAAGATGATTTTAATTGAAGAATTTGAATCGATACATTGAATTGTTTTAAAGAATTAATTGGAAGAAATGATTTGGTTTGATTGTATTGCTTGGATTTTTGTTAGCTATTTGATTTTTTTGTCTTTTTTTTAGAACCTTTTTCCATTTTTTTTTGTATTTTTGCGGATATTTTGATTTTTTTATTTTTAAATGTTTTAATATTTTTGGATTTTTTAATTGTTTTTTTTTTTTTTTAATTTTTTAATTTTTTTGAGGTATCAATGGATAAAAATTTGGGTAGCCTTTGTGCTAAATACCAATGACAAGTGAAAACCAAGTCTAGGTGAAAGGAGATTGATGGATGAAAGGGTGGCTGATATGATAAGGAGTAGAAGGCTTATGATAGATGGATGGATGGAATGGATGTATGTATCATACAAGAGCAAGGATGTGATCTCCAAAGACTATGTCACATAGGAATAGCATTCCCCATTCTATGTACAATACCTAGGATTTTTCATGACAAATCTTATGACAATAGGATAATGATAGGCTTGTTTTAGATAGGATCAGGTATGTCAAGAGATACCAAAAAAACATGTTTTAACATTTTACCCCTATGTATTAATGAAGATCAAAAAGAGAAGGGTGGATAAGTGGACTCAATATGATAGGCATGCATGATGGCTAAGATGGTAGGTAGGATGGAAATTATATGACATGAAAATGATGGGTTGGATAGATAAGACATTGCGCCCCCAAATATAAGTTACATAAAAAATCAACCTACACATGACGCCTATTTTCTAGGTTTTTATCATGGTACTTATCCAAGGCGCATGTTTAGAAGGTTTTCACCATTGGATGAAGGGATTTCTCTTTACTTTTTTTCTTTCTTTGTTTTTTTTTTATTTTTTTAATATTTTGACTTTTTAGATAGGGGAAGGGGAATATGGATAGGAGGGCCTCAAGTTTCCAGTTCCATGAAAGGTGATAGTATTGATAGAGATGGATGTCATCACATGGACCATTTCAAATGTCATTATGCCCATAGATGTTGGTAAGGGATGACATGAAAGGGATATGGAGTAGGTAGATGATGGATTATGATGTGGATTATGGAGAAAAATAGTTGATTATGATGTAGATTATGTAGGGAAGATATAAGAATTATGAAAAATATGAATGGGGAGGCTTAGCCAAAAGCATGGACCATAGGAAGGTGGTGGGGGAGATATGTAGGATAATGAACGAAGGATGAGGAGATGGAGGTATGTGGAATTGTTGTGAAATGTAAGGGAACCATGACCAATGGTTTCACACATTGTGATAAACATTGAATATTTTGATGTGGATGGGGTGTAGGAAGAAATCAAGATGTTTTCTTAGGAGGTGGTGGATGAAGTGCTTTAGGTACCCACATAAACTTAGTATTTTTATGATTTTTTTTTGGCTTGTGGGATTTTTGTAATTTTTGAATTCAAATGTGCATTTTGGATGGAAGTTGATGGTTGGGATTTTTTGATGTAGATGACTCATTTGACTTTCTTTCCTTTTTATTAGGGACCCAAACCATTTTAGTTTTGACCTTTACTTTTTGAGGTATGGGCTTATATAAAATTTTGAATGTATTTTGCTTTGACTTTTTGTATTGATGTCCTAAGGCATGAGGACCCTTAGGATTTTTTACTTTATAGGTAGAGGAATTGAAATTATTTCTTTTGAACCCCATGGGATAGGTGCAATGAGTGGAAGCTTCATGTTTAAACAATGTTTGCATTGCTTGGTCATGATTAGGATTTTTAGAAGACTTATGGATGGATGATTAAGGGGATTGTATAATGGAGATATTAGGTGTTGGGAGTAATAGAGGTAGATTAGGTGGAGGGATACTAGGAGTTGGAAGTAATGGTGGAAAAGTGGATGGTGGAAGGCATATGGTCACATGATTTTGATATTTTTAGGATGATGGAGGAAGGATGGAAACATATTTTTTTAGGTGTATGATAGGATTTGTGATGGAATTTGGACTTACGAGGCATGGAGGAAGTACCAACATCATGATATTGGTGTCCTTGGGGTGTATATACAAGGGACATAAGAGAATGGAGGGACTTTGACATGGATGGGTTACAAAATACATTTTTCATGAAGGTCTAAAACTTTACCTTTGTGGTTCATGTTTTTGAGTATGCAATGGACAATGAGACTAGGTGTAGGAGGAACACTAGACACAAGTTCCTTATTGGATGGAGAAAATGAAGCAAGGGAAGATAATGGTTGTTGTTCTTCTAAGGAGGAACATTCATGAATGAGAGTGGAACTTAGACCAATAGGATATGAGGGAGGATCATTAGGATCTTGATTAGCATTGTGTTTACCTAGATCCAAGGTATTTGTTTGATCTTCTATGTATGCTTGGGAGGCACATTTCTCATCCAGGGAAGTGGATGTTGATGGATCATGGATAGGGATAGGTAGGGGGTGGATAGGAGCAATGGAGGTTTATTTCTAATAGATAGGTGAAGTGATAGGATCTTTACCATGGAATGCATAGAGTTGGCTAAGAGGATCATCATGGCCTTCTTTATCATAGGTAAGATCACAGAGGGGAGATTGATCATAAATAGGATCAAGTATGTTATGAGTGGGATAATTAGATGGACCTAGATCTTGATTAGAATGAGAGGTTAATGTTTCCTCATGCTTAGGATAATGCTCTTGACATAACTCTTAGCTTTCTTGAATGGACTCAACATGTTTTAGATGTCAACACCATGGAGACATGATGGAGGTTGACTTAGGCTCAATGGGGAAGACTCTTAAATAGGATCAGGGGGGAGACTACACGATGGGATTTTAACAATGGGCATGATGCTTGAATATTCTTTGGTAGGTTCAAACATATGATTTGGATGAATGGTGATGTTTGATTCCTTTCTATTATCCCTTGGGTCACATCCATTGTAGGTGGATGGGTGGATTTTGGTAATTCCATAGGTTTACTTTTGAAATTCTTGAATATAGGGCATAAATTTGATGGAGGTTTAGATGATGGTGTGGGTAATGAAGGGTTTGATGGGTTTGAATTTGGAGAGGCCAATTTATTAGGACTAGGACATAGTGTCTTAGGGATAGGAATTTGATTGGATGATGGTGTTGGAAGTGGAATTACTGTGAGAGGGGGGGTGAATTAGAGTAGTGTATAAATTAAAACTTTTATGACTTGAAATGAATATTTGAACTGTTTGATCTTGAAAAAATGAGTGGCTTATATATGCAAAGTGAATATTGAGTTTTGAATGATTGTTTTCCAATGACTTAACCAAACATAACATAAATTATTAACAACTTGTATCAAACCATGATATACACTGTTCACATCATGTTGAATGAACAACCTTTTAATGCTTTCTTTTACACAGGACACCAAACTTACTAATGGTAGAACTTAACATTCATTTATTTTACATGAACAATTAAATTTTGAACTTTTAGAGAACTTGGAACTATGATAATGTATCAGAGCATTGCATGAACAAGTTTGAGAAATGATAGAATGAAAACTTAAGCAAGTTAAGTAAAAATCACACAAAAGAGAAACAAAAAACTTTGATGAGTGGAAAACCCTCTTGGGGTAGAAAAATCACTCCAAAAGTCCTTACAGGCTTAATTCCAAATTGATTACAAAATTTTTTAGACCACCAACTCTGTAATAATTTAGGAGCACCAACTCCACCAAAATTTTGAAGCACCAACTTCAGTAGGAGTACCAACTCCTTTACAAAGTTTCTTAAAAACCATGAAAATTGTTAGGACCTTATAACTGCATTAGTTTTGCAATTACAAAATCTCAACAAAGTACATATAAGATATATACAAAAATTCCCATTATAATTTGTACTAAATATGACAATACTATGATAATTTCACTGAAATATGAAATCTCTATAATCAATATCAAAGATATAAAGCCTTTAAACCCTCTTTTCACCCTTTTAAAATACAAATGATATCACTTTAACAACATTATGTTCTGCATTCAAAAATCCTTGTTCTCAATAATACAAAATTTTCATCTTAGAGAAATGGCTTATAGCCACATATTTATACAAGATGAAGAAAAACTGAAACCTTCATTGAGAAAAGAAACCCTCAAAGAAAACCCTCAAGTTAGGATTTGAGTTACAAAAACTAAAAATGTACAATAGAAACAATAGAACATCATTTTCCTTTTTCTGTTAAAACAAATAAACAATTGTAAACTCTCATTCTTTGTCTTTTTGAAAAGTGAAACCAAAATATGAAAGTAAAAACTCTTTCATTTTTCACTTCCTTAACAAAATGTAAAATTTTTTTCCTTTCAAGTAAATGAATCTTCAATAATATCTTATTTGAAGAGTAGAGGATAAACCCTTTTTCTTTCTTCCAAAAACACAAGGAAAATTTCAGATATTACCTCTCATGGCAGTTTGGAGCATCTGATAGAATCCCATATGATCTCTATTTGATTTACCTCCACTTCCAACTAACGTGAAGTACACAAGAGAATTCCCAACAACACATAGCTCATCATACCTCAAGCTCATACCAAGATTCTACTTAGAACTCACACAAAAACTATAACTATATTTGCAAGGGAAGCTAGGGTTCGGCCTTGCAATGTGAGATAAAAAATATTTTCCCTATTATCCTTTACCATTGACCAATTTGAAAAAAATTATAATCATTTGGATTCTGAATCAAAACATAATGAGTATGTTTTTAAAGTCCAATATACCCATAATACTATCATTGCCAAGTTCGCCTATTCACATATCATTATGGTTCACGTGAATCATGAATACCATAGTCATTATTTTCGCTCAACTGTCCAAGAAAAAAATAATCCATACATTATGATTAGGCCAACACAAAATAGTGTCAATACTATTGAATTTCCAATATTAGTCAAGACCGACTTATGAATTAAGTAAATAAAAATGAAACTCAAAGATCAAACAAATAAAGTGTAGCCCAATGACTATGTAACATGGTTGATATACAAAATGAAGATTGACCATACTTGTTTAGTATACAAAATGACTTGCCAAAATAACAAAGTCGATACGAAGAGGATGAAAAAGTGAAAACCATTAGCCATTTAAATGGCTTATATTTTAATCATCAAAAAATTGATGTGTGTAAAGCTTTATGCATAAGCTCTTGAAGTTGGATTCATGTGTCTACATTTACCAATTGAAACAATAGGAGCCTGATCTCCTTTATAAAGCATATCTCGGCTATGTGAAATATTTTAATACCAAGTGAAACCAATTGTGAAGGAAAGTAAACTAATATAATACAAGTGATTAAATATTGCCTTGGTGAAAGATACACAAAAGAATCAAGTGCCAATATAAACTGTCGATGCCATTTTATAGCATGAAGATAGAAAGATGCCAAGACAATATAGATGCTAAACCAAGATCAACTTGATAAACATCAACTAAAACCATATTTCCATAAGCATTACCTTTATGAAGCTGATATTCACAACTATGATGCTATCTTATACCTTGCAACTAGTATGATTTATGATTACATGAATCAAATGATATCTCACTAAAAATGAATCTGCCAATATGAGTATGTCACAATGACTTGTAAAAATGCTAAATATACCTATAGAAATCATGAAAGCAAGAAAATGACTTGTAAACATGCTAAATATACCTATGGCTATCATGAAAGCAAGACACATATCTGAAGCTTATGCTTGTCCTGACATAAAAAACACCATTTCAAATGTTAGTACCATCAAGTAAAGAACTGAAACTAAAGAGCATGCCATGAACCAAGAGTATAACCATATGATCCAATAGTAAACATCAAGATCCAATATATCATTAAAATCCCTAATAACCATAAACATGAATACCAAAGAGCATGCTAATGGATTTTTTCATCAAGGACAACCAAAGACAACTGAGAAGTCAACAAAATCCCCCTTTGTCCTTGATGGAAAAAAACTAATTACTCTTCCCATTTTTTCCTCAATGACAAAGAATTAAGGAGAATACAGTGAAGTTCCATGGAAAAAAATGAGAAGTAAACTAACCATTTAACACAATAACCAACTGCAAATAGAGAAATATAGTAGCAATAATATAATAGAGTTGTAAAAGAGAAACCATAGAACCAAGCTCCCCCTAAAACATGACACTGAAATGTCACTCAGCCATGCATATAACCTACCCAATAATACCAACAACATCAATAGGAGTAAGGATTAAGCATGAAAAATTATTAGAGAGATTCATAAAACACACTGTCCTTGATAGACCAAACAAACTCTTCCACTGTACTTCCACTATCCAAACAATCTTTCAAAGATCCATATCTAAAACTCAACC
Source organism: Sequoia sempervirens (assembly GCA_007258455.2). Lineage (NCBI taxonomy): Eukaryota > Viridiplantae > Streptophyta > Pinopsida > Cupressales > Cupressaceae > Sequoia > Sequoia sempervirens. The sequence continues at coordinate 44,812,086 of VDFB02000017.1, read as the reverse complement.
CAAGACAAACTATCCTTGTAAGAGCACTATCAATCTATCAAGCTAAATTTTTTTTACCACTACCATACAATCTTGATACACAAGATAACACTTTGTCAATGTTTTCCTCACTGTTTCAAAATACTAATCAAGTAAGTATTAGCTATTCACTATATTGAGCATAGGCAGTGAATACATAATCCAAGAAAGAATCACATGTATATAGCCATCGTATGAGATACTAAACCATTGAGTGCAAGGAACACCAACTTCACCATAAATTAGCACCACTTTCATCTCAAAATAAGAAGCATGACTAGACAATGTATAAGCAAATGTGTAAACTCACTATTCTTGTGTACTATCTCAAACATGAGAATAACTTCTTGATAGCACATGAATAAGATCACATAATAGATTCAAACATTAATAAAATGTACCAAATATTTTATGCACTTACTGTAGACACATGACAACAAGTTATTCAAATATTTGGTACATTTTGTTCTCATGTATCTAATATATACTAACTCAAGAAATATATATTAGATACATGACAACAACATGTCACATTCTTTGATACCAAAGAATATATGGAAAATGCCAAACTTTGTCACTAGTGATATGCAAAAATAGTCCTTTAAGCTTTAGCCATTTTCATGCAATACTTCCATCGATTAAGAGCCAAACAAGAATGCAACCAAGATTACTAACAATATTTATTCATTGTCAATCAAGATCCAAATAGCACTATGGAATGATCACTGAACCAAAGCCAACAATATCAAGCTGCAACATGGATATAAGCATGCAAAGCTTTTTCACAAAAAACATTAAAGCCTTATGATAGATGGTATACATCATATACCGAGTACCACTTCCTAGGCTAATCCATATCATTGTGTACTTGTTACCTATTCATAAACCTAAAATTCCAAGGTCAATAATATATCACAAATGTCACTATCAAAATATTGTTAATGTCAGGATCATAAGATTTAACAAGTAGTCATGTCTTACTGCCATATGATTCCTCAATAAAATATCATTGTATTATGAAAAATAAAACCAAGATCAAATCAAATATCCTTATCACTACCAAACAGATTTTAATAGGAATGATTTTTCCAAAGTTTTCCTTATTCACCACTTATAACTTTAAATGCAATACATCATTAACAAATGAGCAAGTATCAACTACACTAAAATTTTGAAAACTTTGACAAGAAACAAGTAATTAATCAACTTAAAATGAACTTTATATCAACATAGTTCTTACTGTCCCAAGATGCAAGTAGCCAAAGTAATGCATACCTGTCTCAAGTCCTATATTACCAACTTTTGAAGATCAATATCACTACTATCATGTAGATACTTTGTCAAAGAAGAGTCACTATCAACCAGAAATCTATTAATCAAATGATCCAGAATCAACAACATTTAGCAATGTATCATGGTTTATTCAAACAATGGTACTTGTTAAAAATTTATGTAATACCCTATATCACCACTAGATCCAAACATCCTGACAACTATCCTTCTGAATAAACACAAGATCAAGTAAGATTGGAATGAATTAAGAAACTCTAAGCTATCAAATAACCCAACTTTTCAATCATAAGGAAACACCATGAATACTATATATAATAATTTATCAAAATGTAAGGAATACATATCAAATAAAATTACTGGTATGCTAATACTATCAAAATTTGAGACTTCTTATGGTTTGTGTCCAAACCCATTACATCTATAACATATAATAGTGTTGTCTATACCAAAGAGAATTTAATTTATTCTAGAAATTTTTTATGAACTTTCATTACTATTCTTATCATTCCACCAACAATTAGTTGCTACGTGACTAGATTTGTGATAGATATAACATATAGTGCAATTATTCAAACTATAATTATTTATGACATATCTTTCACAATCTTTAGCTCTATGTCCATAAACATGACATGAATAGAAGTAACCATGGAATTAACATATCTTTATCTCTATGTCCATAAACATGACATGTCCATACCTTGTTGATTCACATTTCCTAGTAGATGAGAAACGTGTGAACTTGTTAACAGCTTTGATTTCTATTTTTGGTGTATGATTGTTCAAGTCTATTTCATTCTTAGGAGTTTTCCTAACCTTGAAACTCTATCTAGCTTTTGTTGCAAAGAATATTTCATGTTGAGACTCATCTTGAATTCTTGAACTTTGGACATTTTCATAGCCTACACCTATAGGATCTTTAGAATGATTGTCTGCCAATCATCTCATACAATAGATTAGCACTATGATATTATTTTTTATTTTTATCTAATTAACCTTGACACTTTCAAGCTCTTTCCTTAATGCCACTAATTCTCCTTCAAGTTTTAGACATTCAATCTTTGTAACCTTCAAATCAGACCTTATGACATATCCTACCCTCTTGCATTCTTCAATTTCAATTTTTTGACTAATAATCATATCATATTTAAGAGTTAGTTCTTTTAACAAGGAATCATTAACTAAACATTTATTTAAAGAAGCAATCTCATTTTCTAGTTTAATACATAACTCATCCTTTTCTTTTAACTTGGCTTCCAATCCTTCTTCAATATTTTTCTTATCAACCATTTGGGCTTTCAAAAATTCAATTATCTTCTTATGACCATTATGATCTTGTATTACAACTTTATTAACATTGACACTTTCTTATAGGCATACCTTAAGATCCTTATTTACTTTTCTAAGCCTCTTAAGTTCATCTAAGGCAGCAAGCAGTTCTTCCTCCAAATCAACCTCAAATTCATCACCTTCATATTATTTTTCACTTGCAAAGTGAATTTCTTCTCCAACTATAGGATCACATTTAGGATTAGCTGGTAGAGGTATTTATCGAGACAAAACTTCACTAGACTTGACACTTGTGTTTTTCTTCTTATTTCTGTTTATTTTACACTTACCAATAATACTCCTCTTATCAAGAACTTGGCTGAACTTAATTTGGTTAGGTTTATGCAAGGATATATAGCTTTTTACACCAACATTAACTAAAATCAGATATTTTTTCACAAAACATATAAACTATACAAACAAATATAAATACCTTCTCAAACTTGTGACATATTGACTTCCAAGACTAGAATCAATCCTAGGTATGAAACCTAATGCATGATCCTACACTCTGATACCAATTTTTGGAAGTGGAATTACTCTGAGATGAGGGGGTGAATCAGAGTAATGTATAAATTAAAAATTTCATGACTTGAAATGTAGATTTGAACTGTTTTATCTTGAACCAATGAGTGACTTATATATGCAATGTGAATATTGAGTTTTGAATGATTTTTTTCCAATGACTTAACCAAACATAACATAAATTCTTAACAACTCATATCAAAGCATGATATACATTGTTCACATCATTTTGAATGAACAACCTTTTAATTCTTTCTTTTACACAGGACACCAAACTTACTAATGACAAAATTTAACATTCATACATTGAACATGAACAATTAAACTAAGAACTTTTAGACAACTTGGAACTATAATAATGTATCAAAGCATTGCATGAACAACTTTGAAAAATGACAAAATTGAAAACTTAAGAAAGTTAAGCGCAAACCACACAAAAGAGAAACACATAAATTTGACAAGTGGAAAGCCCTCTTGGAGTAGAAAAACCACTCCAAAATGCCTTGTAGGCTTAATTCCAAATTGATTACAAAAATTTTCAGAGCACCAACTCTGTAACAATTCAGGAGCCCCAACTCCAGTAAAATTTTGAAGCACCAACTTCAGTAGGAGTTCCAACACCTTTAAAAAGTTTCTCAAAAACCATGCAAACTATCAGGACCTTATAACTATGCATTATTTTGGCAATTACAAAATCTCAACAAAGTACATATAAAAGATATCCAATAATTCCCATTCTAATCTATACTAAATATGATAGTACCAAGATAATTTCACTAAAATATAAAATCCCTATAATCAAGATTAGAGATATAAATCCTTTAAACCCTCTTTTCACCATTTTCAAATACAAATGATATCACTTTAACAACAACATTTTGTTTTGCATTCAAAAACCCTCATTCTCAACAATATAAATTTTTCATCTCAAAGAAATGGCTTATAGCCACATATTTATACAATATGAAGAAAAAAAGAAACCTTCATTGATAAAATAAACCCTTGAGTTAGGGTTTGAGTTACAAAAACTAAAAATGTACAGTTGAAAAAATAGAACATCATTTTCCTTTTTCTATTAAAACAAATCAACAACTGTAAATTGTCATTATTTTCCTTTTTGAAAAGGGAAACCAAAATATGAAAGTAAAAACTCTTTCATTTTTCATTGCCTTAACAAAATATAAAATTCATTTCCTTTCAAGTAAATGAATCTTCAATAATATCTTATTCAAAGATCAAAGGATAAACCCTTTTTTTTCTTTCAAAAACTCTTATTCACCTTCAAAAACACAAGGAAAATTTCAGATATTACCTCTCATGGTGGTTTGAAGCAACTGATAGAATCCCATAATATCTCTATTTGATTTACCTCCGCTTCTAGCTCAAGTGAAGTCCAAAAAAAAATTCCCCACAACACATAGCTCATCATACCTCAAATTCGCACGAAGATTCTACTCAGAACTTTGATGAAAACTATAACTATATTTGCAATGGTAGCTAGGGTTCAACCTCGCAATGTGAGATTAAAAAGCTTTTCCCTATTAGCCTTTACCATCAAGCAATTTGACAAAACATGAGTATGTTTTCTAAGTCCAATATACCCATAATACTATTGCTGCCAAGTCAACCTATTCACATATCATTATGGTCCATGCGAGTCATGAATACCACAGTCATTATTTTCCCTCGACTATCCAAGATAAAAATAATCTATACTTTATGATTAGGCTGACACAAAATAGTGTCAATACTATCGACTATCCAAGTTTAGTCAAGACCAACTTATGACTTAAGTCAAAATAAATGAAACTCAAAGATCAAAAAAATAAAGTGTAGCTCGATGACTATGTGTAACATGGTTTATATACAAGGTGAAGTCTGACCATACTTGTTTAGCATACAAAATGACTTGCCAAAATAAAAAAGTCGATACGAATAGGATGCCAAAGTGAAAACCAATAGCCATTTAAATGCATTATATTTTAATCATCAAAAAACCGATGCATATAAAGCTTTAACCATAAGCCCTTGAAGTCGGATTCATGTGTCTACATTTACCCATTAAAACAATAGGAGTTTGATCTCCTTTATAAAGCATATCTTGGCTATGTGAAAGATTTTAATACCAAGTGAAACCAATTGTGAAGGCAAGTAAACTAATATAATACAAGTGATAAAATATTTCCTTGGTGAAAGATACACAAAATAATCAAGTGCCAATATAAAATGTTAATACCATTTTATACCATGAAGATAGAAAGATGCCAAGACAATATGGATGCCAAACCAAGATCAACCTGGTAAACATCAACTGAAACCATATTTCCATAAGCATTACCTTTATGAACCTGATATTCAACTATGATGTTGTTCTATACCTTGCAACTAGTATGATTTATAATTCCATGAATCAAATGATATCTCACTGAAAATGAATATACCAGTATGAGTATGTCACAAGTACTTGTAAACATGTTGAATATTCCTGTGGCTATCATGAAATTAAGACACATATCTGAAGCTTATGATTTTCCTGACATAAATAACACCATGTCAAATGTCAGTACCATCAAGTAAAGAACTAAAACTGAAAGAGCATGCCATGAACCAAGAGTATCACCATATGATCCAACAGTGAAAATCAAGAGCCAATATATCATTTAAATCTTGAATCACCATAAACATGAATACCAAAGAGCATGCCAATGGATTTTTTCATCAAGGACAACCAAAGACAACTGAGAAGTCAACAAATGGTATGATAAAGTTATAGGTTCAATGAGCTAGATTGGTGTTCCCATTGTCAAATGGAATAGGAGAATTAAAAGGATCTTTATTTTGTTGCCAAGGTAGACTTGGGCTCCTATGTTGTTGTTGTGATATGGGTGGATATGTTGATGTGGCATTGACATGATAGGTAGGTGGGTTTGGTTGGCATGGTGATGAAGGTGAAACATAGGATTGTGGTTGAATGTGTTGAGGTTGTAATGGTGTTTAGACTTGTTGTGGTATGATTTTTTGTTGTGATAATGATGGAGGGTTTGCATAGGATAATGGTTGTTGAGAGATGGATTGATATGTATAAAGGTTGGCACTAGAAGAGGTGTGATAGGTTGATGAAGGGGTAAAATGATATGTGGATGGATGAGGTTGATATGATGATATAGGTGACATGTATGATTGATGTGAAATTTGTTGATGTGGTGATTGGAATTGATGTTGTGCTTGTTGGATTTGATGTGGTGATTAGACAAGTGGCCATGAGGTATTGGGCTTGTCCTATGAGTTTTTGCATTTGAGGTGATTAGTTTTTTTGAAGTTTTTGTATCATGTCATGAATTCCTTGAATTATTTTTTGATTTAAGGGTGATTGGCTTGTTTGAGCTACATGAAGTATGTGAATGAGCTTTTGTGATGTGTATTCTAATTTTTTCATCGTGTAAAATGATGTTGATTGGATTAAAGAGATGATGATGATTAGGATATGATGCAGAATGATAATATTGGATGATTTGGATGATGTGACAAGTGTTTATTAGAAGTTTGACTTGGGAAATATCAAACACAAGATTTCACATATAAATGCATGAACACACACACCAAACACAATGATAAATTTATCTTTCAAGATTAAATGTTATGACTAAGAAAAATATTAAATACACAACAAAAAGTATAATGCTAGTCAATTGGGTATGGCCAATTAGGTCTTGAGCTAGGATGCACAAGGTTGACTAAGGATGATTTGAAAGCAAGATCCTGCACATAGCTAGGAGAAAGGGGTAACCCACCCTTCACCTTCACTTCCCAAAGGTATAAAGTTCTATGGGGCTTAACCAAGAGTGACAAGATTTCAACTCCCAAAGGAGAATGTCTTTCGGTTCACACTCGATTAGGTCATCCCTTGGAGGGTTGTGTTCTCCAAGCAGGCCTCTAGAAGAAGGGTATGACAAAAGTGAACCAAGTGAGGTGTTTTGGAGGACACGCACATTTGATTCACACTCGCAGTTGTTAATTTCCTTTTAGAAATGAAATGTGTGTAATAAAAAAATGGAAGCACTTGCTCTTTTTAACCCAAATTCACAATGTGTGATGGAAGAAAATGGTTCTTTTTAAGCCTAATTTCAAACTATGATTGTAAACAACATGTTCACTTTAAAGCCCCAAATTGAAGTGTGTTGACAAGCAATGACTAGAGATGAAAGATGGAATGTGTGCACCTAGAATTTCTTTAGCTCCAAATTTGTGTCCACTTATTCCAATTTTTCCTTTGAAGTGTTTATTTTTCTATACATTCACAAAACCAACAACAAAGAAAAAACCCTCACAAGATAATTGATCACTAATATTAGAGGGTTAGCTACTCAAGAAAAATCTTATTTTTGGAAATGTTTTCTACATCAAAAGAAAAATACAGAGAACAAACTCTTACTAAAATTTCAAGAGCTTTCCAAAAATATAAAGAAATCCAAAAAAATTGTTGTTTTCACCCATTATTAATTTTTTACAAAAAATCATAAAAAAATTATAAAAAATTCAAAACAAGTCCAAAAATTCTGATTTTTGGACTGGAGGCACCTTACATTATCCCAAATCTATAGAATTTTTTTGGGAAAAGATATGCAACTATTTGAATAGTATGGTCAAATCTTTGAAAACTAGGGTTTTGTCCAAAAATGATGCAAAACCTACAACAAAAAGGATCCAACTCCAAAATTTCTCAAAATTTATCAAAACATTGAGCTAAAAATCAGTTAGGAGGTTCAAGTCAGGTTCACCAAAATGTATATGAAAATTTTGGATAAAACAAAAATGATAAAACAATAACATGCATTACTTAATCCAAATCTTCAATACCTCATATAGACACAATGATGGATGAATTATTTGATTGATTTGATATGTTGGTTGGTCAATTCAACATCATAACATTGATATGGAGATGATAGATGAATGTTGATAGATAGAAATGGATGATTCAAGAAAAAATTTAGCAACGTAAGGATACTTGAAGAATCAACCCTCCAAATGGATTATGAGATGGTTGATTTATAGTAAATATATGATTTGAATTGATGGTTGAGATTGTATGTCAATAAGATGTCTTAATCAATAGCCAAGATTAATAGTTGTAGTATGAAATAGGGTTAGGGAAAAATTAGGGCAATGATAAAGATTAATTGTTGAGATTGAATTATAAGACAATTCAATCAAGGTCTAAGATTAAATGAGATGTCAAGAGATAAGATTGGCATGGATAAAGAGGTGATAAGAGAAATTAAATAATAAAAATTATTTAATTTAGGTGGTCAATGAATAATTAAATAATAAGGATATTATTTAATTATAGAGGAATGTGACAAAAATAATCATTTTGAATTAAATAACAATTTAATTCAAAATTCAAGAGAGTGAATGAAATTAAATAAATAATAATTTATTTAATTTTAGAAAGAAGGGGACTTAATTAGTGATGTAATTAAATAAATAAAATTTATTTGATTAATCAGGAAGATATAAAGATAGAAGTGAATTAATTAAATAATTCAAATTATTTAATTAATAAAATACTTGTGACTTTGGAAACTAATTATCAAAGAAAAAAGGCGAAATGACAGAAAATTTAGAAGTTGCAGGCCTAGGACAATTTTTAGTGTCTACAACTTGATAATGGAATTTCATTTTAAAGCTTGCCTAATGTTGATGCAAAAAAGCTAAATTATTTGGGGCATCATTATTTCCTATCCATCCACAACTAGACTTGATAATGTCCGTAAAGGAAAGGCTCATGATACTTTGGATGAGTAAGATATATCTTGTAAAAGCTAGCCTAATACAATCTAAGATGTTAGTGATATACTAGACCCAAATTTAGGACTTTATTACTTTCTACTGGGTGTTTTACAAAAATATGTTGATTCCACATTTAGCTAGAAATTTGACAACCAAAAGAGGTGTTTTGATTGTGAAGTACTATTTTTAATATGTTGATGCTCTAGAAGTGTTCAAGTTTGGGTTAGAAAGGTGACAATCAACAATGGTATTGACTACATAGTATTATTTCTCTATAAGTTAAGATTTTGTGGTAAGTTTTTCAATTGTAAAATCAGACACAATGCAAAAGATATCAACACCACAACTATTCCTGAGAATGCCCCCTAAGGAAAGGCTGACATAATCCCTTGATTCTTTTTGGGCGTAAGATATTTCTCATTAAAGGTGATCTAATCCCTTCCCCAGATCTAAATACAAGGAGTATGGTGATGCATGTTTGTAGTTTAAATAAGAATTTTTTTTTACTAAGTACGCTCAGCTGTTGTTTTACTGATAGCTTGTGTAAAAGGGACATTGTGATTTTGAGTGGGTGCTTTACAAAAATAAACCTATTCTATAGATGTGCTATGGTTTAGATTAGAAGGATGACAATCTACAAAGGTATTAGGGTTTAGTATTTGTAGGAGGGTAATAATTTAAATCTAATAAAATTTTAAACATTATTGAGGTTAAAATGACTCTAGAAAAATAGATCTAAAAATACAAAGTATTCACTTACATTGGAATAGAAAGTATATCGCAAAATGAATATAGTATGTGTTACTAGATTAGTATAGTGTAATAAGCAAATATTCTCAATATCATTTTAAGATAAAATAATAGAGAGCGGTGTATGTAAAGTTTCCTCTTATTATTGCAAGCATGTAACAGGCCTCCATGTTTCCAGCATATGCACATTTTTGGATGAAAGACATACTCTTTGAAGTGCATAAGGATTGGGAGGCATATTGCAACACTTCTTTCTAGTTTTCCTAACATATTAAACCTATTGCATCAACAAAAGTAAAATGAAAAAACTCTCTATAAATGAAGAAAATCTCTTATACATACAAATAATTTTAAAGAAAAATAGATTTCTTATGCTAGAAGTGCTCCAAAGAATTCTATAGAATGATTTGAACTAGAGCTAAGTTTTCAGAAAATGCGGGTGACCAATTCATCTAGGATCTGGCTAAAATGATTGATTGCAGAATTCTTGCAACCTTTTATCATCTTAGGGCTTTTATGATCATATTTCATATCAATGTCCCACTTTTCCATTAGATGGAAAGAAAGCACCAATTCATCTAGGATCTGGTTAAAATGACTGAATGCATAATTCTTGCAACCTCTTATCATCTTGGGGCTTTTATGATCATATTTCATATCAATATCCCACTTTTCCATTAGATGGAGAGAAAGAAATATATATCAGTTCCTATGTATTTAATAACAAAAGTCACATTTTTTTATTTATATTTATATTTTTTTGATGAATAGGCGGCTATCTATATTAATTCAAATATAAAGATACATATTCACAAAAAAGGGTGGGTGGTAGAGAGGCACACCCCAAAAGTCACATGGGCAATTCCTAGAAAATTAACAGATTACGTGGGCTAAGCCTAGAAGTCCAAAAATAATAAAGATGAAAAGGCCACTAAGCGGCCAAAGCAGTGCCAACAGAGCCAAGAGGGTCTCTCTCATCCAAATTTTTCCCCCATACATCAGCAGGGTCTGGAGTGACTTCAAGAGGAGGACCCCAACCATCATCAACATCTTTTTTCTCTTTATCTTCTTCCTCATGTCAAGGAAAGATTGCAAGTGCCATACACATGAATGTTTTACCAGTAACTAGCCACCCAAAGCCAAAAGTAGGAGGATCATCAGAGGGCCACCCACCACCATCGCCATTCCCTGAAGCACCACTAGAAGGCCACCCCTAAGTAGGCCACCGCAAAGGAGAATGGTTTCATCGAGGAGTGAGAGAATCCCACTAAGGAGGGGGTTGTGAATGGGGATGTGTAGAGCCAATCTATTGTGAGCCCCTAGAGGGCGATTGGCTATAGGAAGAGGTGGGCGAATCGGGACCTAAGCAATAGTACAAGGGGCATTTCCCCAGTGGTCCAGGAGAACCTGGAGGTGAGCAACCTCAAGTGCAACTTTGTTATCTTACACTTGAACCTGTAAAAGAACATTAGAGAAAATCATAGCTTTATCATATAAAGATACATGAATATCCATTTGAGAATGTGGAAAAATGAAAGCATTTCTGTCCTTCCAAATATTGAAGAGAATTTCCACCCTAAAAGTGTGCCAAAGCTGGGTGAATTTTGTAGGAATTCTAGGAGAATCTCCAAGCAACACCATATGCTAGGAGAAAGTTTATGGCTGCAAGGGCTGAAAAAAATCATGAATCCAAGTCCAAAGCTACTGAGCTCTAGGAAAAAACCAAAAAAGATGCTTAAAATTCTCAACTTTCCCACAAAAAGGGCAATGAGGGTCTCGTACCCCCAGGTGGACTAGGCAAGAACCCATAGGCAAGCCTTGGAAAAGAATACACCAGGAAAAGTGGGCAAGCTTTGGCTCAACACTTGGAGACCAAGTGGCAGCAAATATTTTACACTATACATGAGTGGGAGATTAAAGAAGCCACCTCTAGTTCAAACTCTGAATCATAGGAAAATATGGTGAGAGCCACCTATAACCAAGCTGAGGCTTGTAGTTCCTGAAAGGGGTGTCTGGATACCACTTCTAGTCTTTCCACCAAGGTGTGGTCCCGCGAATTCCAACCTTATGAAGTATTTCAGCAAGAATGGCATTCACTAGACCATCATAAGTAGCAAGGTCCTAGTTATGAAGCCTGTACTGGGCATGAAAAAGCATCCCATGACATGATACACATGGTGGGTTAGGAAAAAATCTATTGCAGGGTCTGGATACCCTTCTTGTGAAATCTGAGCACCTTAAGCCTTGATGACTTAGCCAGCGGTTGACCATTGCTAGCAAAAAGAGGTGACCACCAAATATTGTGCTAGTTGAGAGAAATCCCATCTCAAAAGCTAGAGATAGCCCAATGGAGCCAAGGTTTGACAACTTCCTAGGCCCGCCAGATGATTTTGGCCACAAAAGTCCCAACAATCTTGATTGGTTCATTCATGACCATAAGGGTTTGAAATCCAATCCCCTTCTAGGCAAGTCTATGAATAGGGAAGCTGGATTGAATACTATGCCTAAGAATAATTTTCTAGGCCTTGTCCCTAGTAAGGGCATGAATAATCTATTTAACACATAGAGTAGTCCCTTGCCATTGAGTAGAAAGTAACCTGAGGCCTCCCGAATCTCTGGGAAGACAACTGAATTCCCAAGCCACATGATGAAACCATTTGTGGGTTTCATAGGAGGCCCAAATAAAGTCATGAAGTAGCTTCTCAAGCTTGCCATAGGTAGCTTTAGAGGGGGCCTAGCAAGAAGAATAATAAACATGGGTGGCCACCAGGATTTTGGAACGCGCCTAAAATTTCCCTGCTAAAGAGATTGGCTTAGTAACCTAATAATTAAGCTTCTGCTCAACTCTGGAGAGCATGGCTTGCCAAAGCTTAGCCAGAGATGCCTGAAAAGAAAAGGGAATGCCTAGAAACCAAAAAAAATTCCAGGACCAATCCACTTCCAACCATACTTTTCAACCACGATGGGGAGGGAAAGATAGATTATTAGTAACAAAAAGTCTTATGCCACTGGATGGCAGAGCCAGAGGCAAGACAAATGGTGTTAAGACACTCAAGAGTAGCCACAATGGATATTTTTCCTCTAGAAGGCTGAGGAATGAGTCATTGGCACAATGGCCATTAACAAGATGAGGGTATGTGCAGGATCATGATGGGCCAAAAAGTGGCAATATGATGGGTATTTGTAGGGTATGTGGCTAACGAATTTTTTCTTACCCAAAATTGATGAAATGAAAAGGGTTTTTAAAGGAGATTCTCATCTTTCCAACAATATAAATTATGTTGTACTTTGAATTTAATAAATAATTATTATTCATTTTCTACTTGAATTACGAATAAAGTGTTGATTGATAGGTTGATTGAAAAACATTTATAGAGTTCAAACAGTGTCACATTTTTTGAATCCAAAACATGCATCACATTCTATGTTTCACATACTATAGGATTAAAAAAAGAAAAAATGAATTTCATGAAGTTTTGACCAAGTTAAGGTGGTCAGACAGGTGAGTTTTTATATTTTTTAAAATTTGTAATAAAAAATTCATAATTTATTATTTATTTGGAAAAAAATTATTAAAAAATATGCATCACATCCAGACACGAGTCCTCTACTTATGACTAAAATCTTATAAAAAATATTATCATTTTATTGTGGTTAGGGTGGTCAGATAGATACCTACTTCTTTTTTCCCTGAAATTTAAGTACTAATGCATTGAAATTTCAAATTTTCAACAAATAGATTTAAAAAATAAAAAATAATCCTAGTAGTTTAGAAACTACATTCAATTTTCTACAAATTCTATTTTTACATATTTTTGAAATAATATAGATAACTTATTCAAATTTTTATGTCAAGTTGCCTAACTCTATTTTTTCTAAATTTCTTGCCACTTAAGGGCCTATTTTTTCCATGATGATCTTGCACATGCCCATGAGCCTGAGAGTTGGGCAAAGAAATGCCCTTGACTTGCCACTGGGAAACTGCATTGACCAAAAGATAACCAAAACCCTTAGCTACAAGCACATATAAAGAGGGGGCCAGCAGCACCCTTTCCTAATGGAACGAAAGACCCCAAAGGTAGAGGACTGACGACCATTGATGGTGATACAAGCTGAGGCATCCACAAAGAGAATTTGAATAGATTGAATGAAATTGGACTCAAAACCCAAGGATTGTAGCATAGCAAGAATAAACGGCCATTCAATGCAATCATAAGCCTTGGCAAAGTCAATCTTAATGAACATGACTTTCTACTTTAAGCGTCCGGCCCATTCCATGCCTTCCCAAAAAATGATGATATTATCCAAAATAAATCTGGATTTGATGAACCCAATTTGTTCTGGGTGCACGATTTGAGGTAGAAGATGGTGAATTTTAAGAGCCATAGCCTTAGCGATAATCTTGTAGGAGACATTAAGAAGTGTGATAGGTCTCCAATTACAGATGTTTTCTCGGTCACCTAGTTTAGGTATGAATTTTATGTTACCTTTATTGATTAAGTTACCCAAGGAATTAGAGTGAAACACTTCTAAGTAAAGTTGATGCAGATCATGCCCAATATCGTCCGACATGGCTTTGTAGAATTCACAAGGGAATCCATCAATTCCTGGGGCTTTTTCATTAACCATGGAGTACACAGCCTCTTTGAGATCATCAACTGATAAAAGTTGATCACAAAAAAAATTCTAAGCTAAAGAAATCTTATTTGGCACAACAACAAGGCAAGCCTAAAGGGCTTGCTGTCTCACAGGCGTGACTTCTTGTGTACTGAAAACTTGCTCATAATGACACACAAAGGCCTAGAGAATGTCAGGCAGCTCAGAGAGCACCTGAGCACCATTTTTATTTTTTTAAATTTCCAAGGATGAGTGCTTGGCATGCAAAGCCAAGAAAAACTCTTTGGAGGAACAATCACCAACTTTTAGCCAGTGTAACTAGGCTTTGATTTGCACTCCTCAAGCAACATAGTTGTTAGAAATTTTTGTTTTGTGCCTTATCTTTTCCACCCTAACTTGTAAGGAAGGAGAAAAGGGGTTGGCCACCAAAGCCTCACAAGTAGCACAAAGGTCAGTCGTGGTAGCATCATAAGACCACCGGAAAAACATACCCAGTTGGCACCCATAAATGCACAAAAACCTAGCCATGTAGATGATAGTCTCATTCCACCAAGAAATCCAGCCTGTATGATGAGTTGGCCTACACTTCAAATTCCAAACTCTACCAATGTGGGCCAAGGTAGGCTTGTGGCAGAGTAAAGACATGTTTTAAAAAAATTGAGTTTTACACATACTAGGCTATCGAGTCTCCCATTCAATGTAGAAGGAAATGGGGAAATGATCTGACAAAGTCACATCCACTAATGGCTTAACCAAGAGAGAGGAGCTATCAAATGAGAAAAAATATTGCACTGAGATCATGGCACAATCAAGCCACTTAAATATTCTATGAGAACCAACTTGGTAATTTCACCAAGTGTGCTAGAGAGAATGAGAATCGTAGTGACTAATATTGGGATAAAAAGGCCCCAATTTATTGTGCATGTAAAACCACGCCTCCCTTTCCCCAACTGTCCATCTGAATGGAAAAGTGCCATCTTTTCCAAATGCCATTTCTACCATATTGAAGTCCCCATAGAGTAACCAGGTAGCAACTGGTAAAGAATCAACAATCCAATCCTAGAGCAAAGAGCATTCCACAACATCATTAGAAGCATAGACATTAATAATCTCAAAGGAATGGTTATCAATGTTGAGAAGGATCTAGATGAGCCAATGAGTGGGATCAGACCTGTGGTCGACCATAGAGGAGTGCCACCGTGGGGCCAAAAGGATGACAGCTCCGCCACACCCAACATTGTGGGTAGTAAAAAACATTTTACTAGCTAGCCAAATAGAACGACAAGCCGCGGCAAGCAGAAAACTAGAAATTTTAACTTCTTGGAGACAAAGCACTTCAACACCAGAGTACTTGCACAAGGTATCCCTGAAAGAATACATTCTAGAGACGTATGTCAGACCTCAAACATTCCATGAAAGGAACTTCATGAGTGAAACTCCATATTTTTGAAACCCAATTCCTCTTCATTCAGAGAAGAGAAATGATTTTGTAAAAATTCTGCTAGAACTAATCCCATCCTTCTTCCCTAGGATGGGAAGGGTTGCGAGAACGCCTATGAGCTCATATCATAGGAGAAGCTACATTTGGCTTTGTTAACATGATAGCAGCTAGCTGAGGTGTATCCTTTGGCCTAGGATACTGCGAAACATAATTAGCTCCAACCGGATCTTCTTTCCCATTTATAAAAGGGTTTGAAACATCTTTCATTGGCTCAGAGGTCATGGGACCCAACCCAGAACTAGTGGTCTTATTCTTTTGGTTCGTAACTTTCATCCATTTCGCATCAGGTTTGGCAGTAGATGCAGCCACCAAATGAGACTTTTCAGCATCTTGTCATGGACAAGGTGTATGAGTCTTTGCTAAAGGGTAGTCCTTTATCTTCTGGTCCATAGACTGACACCTATAGCACATGTTAGGAAAATTAAAATAGGTCACCTTCTGGGTGTGGCAGAAAGCTCAAATTTGGAAATCAATGGAGTCTTTTAAATCTTTGGAAAGGTCAACTTCCACACAAACCCTCTTTTGGGGGCAGGCTTGAAAGAACCTATCTGGCTCAATGCAAATAACTGTCCCCAGTGAGGAGGCTATACTATTCAAGAAAGGAACACAAGGAAAAGGTAGACCAAAAAATTCAATCCAAATTCGGACCCGCAACTTCGTGTCATTTGAGATAGCAAAGTCATGAGTCCATGCTTGAAAAACTAACAACGAGGAATAAACATACCAAGGCCCATGGCTTAAGATGGTCTACACATGATTGACCTCCACAAATAATAACAAAAAGAAACCCTTGGTTAAGTTTTGGACCAGATCAAGGCAGACCCCATGAGGGACCCAAGCCTTGTTAACCCAATCTTTAAGCAAACTTTCAGGGGGAGTTCTCCCAACAAAATACCCAACAAGGGTGTATAGCTCAAGCTATTGATAGGAAGAATCAAAATCTAGTAAAGGAAAAACCACATCAATTGGTGAATCAAAGCACTTACCTCGTGAAAGACTTTCGGAACAAAATTCTAGGGACATTTGTTTGGAGGAGGAGCCATTAATTATCACCGTCGAACCACTAACACTAGCAGGATGCATAGTATGACACAAAAGGGTGACCATAGAAAACAAAAAACCCTAGCAAGACTCATCTATCTTGTTCCATGTAATTCATTCATTGGGATTCCAAAAGTCACATTTAACATTTAGTCCTTTTTATATGCTATGAAATAGTTTCCCCCTTTTTTTAATTTAATAAATATTTATCTTATTAAAGACTGATGGTGTAGTAAATATCTAAAATTTAATAGTACAACTTTTGAATAGGTAAGTCTTCACAATTTAGGGTTCATAAATTTTATTAGTGGACCGTACAACTTCTTGTTGGAGGATTTTAGAAGCAATTTCAATTTTTGTATTTAAGTGCCATGAAATCCCTTAATTTTAGTGGCTACCACATTTAGATAGAGGATTCCTAGAAGTAATCTCCCATGACCCATAATTAATATGATAACAGTAATCTTTTAGTATTTAAATTTTATTACACCATGTGTTATACAATTACAAATTCTTGTTGGAGGATTTTAGAAGCAATTTTTGTATTTAAGGAACATGCAATCCCAAAATTTTAGTGGCTAGAACATGTAAATAGCAGATTTTTAGAAGCAATCTTCACATGACCCATAATTAATATGATAAAAGTAATCTTTTAGGATTTAAATTTTATTACACCTATTGTGAAACTTAAATCTGCAATGCTTCAAACAATGACCACAATTATCTTAGTTAGTCAATTCAGAATAAGCAAACCTAAGATTCCTATGAAATACTTAATCATGCTAAGATATGTAAACTAAATAGAAAAAAGATAACTAATTGAAATCATATGAAAACATTATCAAACCCCTATCTCATAGTGGATTTGTGCTTCTTTGATGTGGAAAGAATCCCTTTCCCAATCCTTGATAAGCTTTTGGATGAAATGATGAAAAAGATGCTAGATGATGACCAAGATGAATTGCAAGATGAATGTGTATCAAGTTTCCTAAGATTGTGGAGTTGTGGAGGATTAAATCAATAGAGAGGGTCTCTGTTTATAGAATAGAATGATAGAAGAATGCAAGATAGGAGGAATGTGGGACAAAAGATAATCCAATGCCATTGTGCCACTTGTCAACATTCCAGTGGAGGGAGGTTGAGCACATTTTGATCAATATGCAAGTTTGAATTTTGAATTTAATGAAGTGACATATTTAGGGGGGATGAAAGATGAGTTAAATGTCAAGTTTGACTTGTGTAAGATACATCTAAAAGATCTTAAATGCCTTGTTGGATGGACAAGTCATGTGGGAGGAAAAATTTAAATTGGGAGAATATTCCCTCAAAGATACCATTTTGACTGAAAAGGAGGAATTAATAAATCAATTAAATTAATTTATGTGCACAAGTTGCAAAATCTAGAGAAAAGAGGATTAGGATTAACATTAATCATGGTTGGATTAATTAAGATGAAGATTAGATGATTTTGACTTTTTAACTTAGATACTTGTATTTATTTAAATCAAATGGGAGGAAATTGATGCATTAGTAATTTAATTAAATAAATTTGATTTATTTAATTAAATGAGGAACATTGGAAGATAATTAAATAAAATTTATTTAATTAATTTAAGGACTATGATAAAGGGATGATTAAGGATGACATCGAATTAGTGAATATGGATTAGATGCATGATGTTAATTTTGCATGTATACACCTACAGGTGCCATACAATAACATCAAAGAATCTCTTGACATTACCTATTTAAATAAAAAATTAAACATAAGGAACAAATATTTAAAAAATAATAAATATATTAAATAATTGTAACATAAAGAAACTCTTAACTAAATAAAACAATTATAGATAACTCTTAAATAAACAAAATAACTCATTAAATAAATGAATTAAAATAAACATTTTTAAATAGATATATTTAAGATAATATATTTATAAATCTATATATAAAAATATATTATTTTAAATATATTTATCTAGAAAATATTTATTTTTATCTATTTACTTATATAATTCTTATAGATTAGAAGAGATAATAGAAATGTATTTTAATATAAAATCAAATAACTGTATAAAAAAATTAAATAATTTTTTTTCAATAAACTTTGTCTAAAGGTTCAAACCCTAGTATATAAAATAAGAGCTAGGTCAATAAATAGCTGAATAGCGAACGAGAACTAAAAATAGACATTAAAAATTTTACATTCAAGAGGAATGAATATTTAAAATTACATAGAAGATGAATAAATTATATGATAATGTGTAGATTAGATTAGAAGAAAGGAATACAAATATACTTCAATGTAAAATAAAATAAAATAAATTACTCTCTAGTCTTTATTCTATGGTTAAGGTTTATCAAAATTTTGTTTAGGGTTTTCCTTCGTAGCCTATTCTATGCTCAAACCACATGCCATCGTCTCATTCCATTGCCCACATATTTCACATCACAATTTGATTCTCCACTGCTTAATCCCTTAATGTAATGTGTTATAGATTTAAATATTTATAGATAATGGACATGTGTCAACATTATAATTGATCATGACATCCCTTCAAAGAAAAGTTGCACAATGCACGAAAGGAAAGAATGGGATAGGTGGTGAGCCTATAATGCATCATGTTGCTTCTTCAAAGCATATTTTATATATGAGTTGATCATGTTGAAAATGTTCTATGTGCAAATGGCTAAGATAGAAACACATGGTCAGATCTGAACTCATCATGCATGCCTAAGGCATCACAATTTGAAGTTAACAGTATAAAATGTAAAATGAAATGTGTGATAAGGAGGTATAAGGAATTATATGCACTAAGAGGACATGTGTCTATCTTGCAGTGCATCACAAGGGTTGTATGCATCATAGTTTATGTTTCTCTATAAAGGGAAGAAGGTGTGTTATGGATTGAGTGCTCTAGATTGTGACATGTGGTTGCATCTTAATGTAACGCACAACCACAATGATCACAGTTCCATGTTGAGGGTTAGAAAGTAAAAATACGATGTGTGGTGAGAGATAAACATGAAGCGGATCCCAAAATAGAATATTCTATGATAGGAGTGTAGGATAGGTCATCACAAAGTTTCAATATATTGCACTTTAGACTAAAGGGGCACAATGGTAAAATTCAATGTGCATTGCAGTATACAAGAGAGCTATAAGGGTGACATTTTAGCATATGATTTCATTGCAGGGATGCAAGTCACTACAATTTAGTCTCCAAAATAGAAGAGGTTGGTGGTAAATTTTAAAAGCAGTTGAGTATGAAGGGCGCTTTAGGGCCGTAGTGCATGATCTCTATACATCACCGCCATATATAGTCTTATAGACATGTGGCCCCTAGTGTTTTTTCCATGTATCACCTTATAAGAGAAAAATTATGCCTAAATCCATGAATTGAATCGATTGTGTAGATATGAATAAGAATTAATCATACTAGAGACAATAAAATTACGGGAAGTTATTTAAATGTTAACACTTGGTTGTCAACTAAAGTTAAATTCTCACACATATTAGCTATTGAAAATAGTACATCTACTATGATTAAGGTAATGAAACATGTAACAATTAGAACCTAAGAACTAAGGAAGAAGTAGGATATGACCAATTGTGGGGAACATGGACCATATTGGGTGAAGCATAGGTAGTAGACAAAAAAAATAATATTACTTGGGTTGGTTGTGTTTTCTACATTGAGATAGATAATTATCAATGGGTGGGTACAAGTGAAAGGAAATTAACATATGGTTCAAGGTACAACTTACATCAATCATTACAAGTCAACCTAAATTATAATATTTATAAGATAAGGGATTTTTCAAGTAGATACTTATAAATTAAGACATGAATAATTTAAAATTTCCAAAAATAGAATTTGTGAATGGATACCTAGGGTTCAAACTGTTGGAAGATGAATTATTCTCAGAAGGGGGGTGAATCAAGTAATGTAAAATTTTAAAATTTAAACCTTGACATATAAAATAAAAGAAGACCTTGAGATAGACATCACTCTTCTTCAATGTGATCTTTTAACAAAACAACTTTGAAACTAAGCTTAACAAGGAATCTATATGATTGCAACTTTATCAAGAACAATTCATTGAACACATTAAGTATGTGTTTGAATTGTTCAATGATATTGTAATGATTGAACTAAATGATCATATAATATTGAGTATTAATAAGACACTGATTTGAAATATGAACATCCACATTTGCTAATTCTTTTAGATAGATTGAAACAGTGAAAAATGTATCAGAGCATTGCATGAACCACTTTGACAAATGAAAAAATGAAAAATTAAGAAAAGCGCAAACCACACAAAAGAGAAACAAAGAATTTTGACAAGTGGAAAACCTTCTTGGGGTAGAAAAACCACTCCAAAACTAATTACAATTTTTATCAAAGCACCAACTCTTTATAGTTCAGGAGCACCAACATCACTGAAATTCTAAAGCACCAACTTTAGTAGGAGAACCAACTCCTTTATAACTACATTATTTTTGCAATTACAAAATCTCAACTGAGTACATATAAAAGATATACAATTATTCCCATTATAATTAAAAGATATACAATTATTCCCATTATAATATGTACTGAATATAATAGTATCAAGATAATCACACTGAAATTCTGAATGCTATCTCTATTTTTGAACCAAAGAAATCAAACAATTTAAGCTGTCATCTATCTCTTTTGAATACAATAATATTTCTATCAGAAACCCTTATTCTTTCTCACAAAAACTTAGTTATTTCATTCCAACCTCTATTTTTTGTAATGGCTGAAAATACCATGCTTTTATAGATTGGAATATATAAAAACCTTATTCATATTTTGCAAACCCTTTATTACAAAATTTTGAAACCCTTGAGTTAACTAGGGTTTATCAAAAACAAAAAATGCATTTGAACAAAAACAATATATTCTCATTTCAATGTAACTGAATCAGAAACAAATGCAACTAAAATCATTTTACCTTTTCACTTTTGATGAAGGAAAAAATTATCAACATTTACTTTGAAGAACCAATATATTGTTCAGATATTACCTTATTATGGTGGCCTAAAATAAAAATAAAATCTCACAAAATCTACCTTCTTTACTTCCACTTTTAGTTGTAAGTCAACCATTCTTCTTTATACACTGTCCATCATACTAATGGGTCGAGCAAAAAACCATCACTAAAGATTCAATAACTATCACTGTAAACATGCATGACAGCTAGGTTTTGTCTTTAGAACAAAAAAAAAATGACAAAATTATTTTTCCCTATCTTCTTTCCTATGAAAGCTTTCAAGAACTTCACCTCATTTTGTAATCATTTGAAGTCTGTGTGATACAAATATTTCAAATAATACCTTTATTATCATTGTTGATCTATATATTATTGTTGTCAATACATGAGTCACTATCAATGTGACCCATTTACTATACAAAGCCATAATGCACTTTGACCACCAATTCATCAAGTGTAGATGCCACATAATAAATCAATGAACCCGATGTCACAATAAAAAACAATGTGAAAACAAAAGAAGCCCAAAACCATGGTATGTGAGATTCAATATAATGTCATTTCCATGTTAAACATAAAACACCACTACAATATCACTTTAAACATTGTTTCCAAATAAACATTTAGCCCGATGATAACTTAATATCATATGCAAAATGTGAAGGGCTTGATCAATAATTAAAAAAAAGTATTTGTGGAGACCAATAATAAGCCAAAGTCTAAGTATTCACCTCTATGTATCAACTAAGATGTATAAGTATGTGTGCTAGAAAAATTCACACAAGGTGAAGCACATCTTTTTAAAGACCTTGTGAATATAAACAAATCTCAGAACTGGATTTCAACATTACCTTCATCTATATATGCCTTATCAATTCCATGTAATCACTAAAATATGAACATGCCAAACAACCTAAATGAAAGAATAATCCCATGTGATATATATATCCTCTGCACATGAATCCAACATGATCAATACCACAAATCAAAATTAAAAGTAAACCATCCAAATCACTGTCCACTAAGTACTGAATATGCCAAGTACTGAATACAACAATAACCAAATGCACCAAGTACCATAATGCGAATGCCAAACCAAGTGACAATCAATCAGTTTTGACATCAAGGAAAAATATGCCACAAAGAGAAAGTAAAAAAACTCACCCTTTGTCCTTGATGGAAAAAATTGAGCCATCTAAACCAGAACCACACATTTCTCCCCCTTTTTGTCACAAGGACAAAGGATAACTTGTGAAATACCAAGAAAAGCAACTGAAACAACTACAGATGTAGCAATGGAGTAGCAAATAAAAAATAAATGAAGCAACAACAAGTGACTCAAAGAGATAAAAAGCTCTCCATGAATCCACGATAGAGCATTAAGAGAGAAAAGATTGAGAGACAACTCCCAATCTAGACCAAAGTCGTTCAAATACTTCTTTATCCAAAGGATTAGTAAAAATATCTGCTACTTGTACTTTAGTAGGAACATATTGCACATAAACCTAATTAGCCAGCACCTTTTCATAAAGAAAGTGAAATTTAATAGCAATGTGCTTGGTTCTTGAATGCGTAACTTGATTCTTAGACAAAGTTATAGTACTTGCATTATCACAAAATATAGAAATAGGTTTTTCAACAACAATACCCATATCAGAAAGTGTTTGTGTCATCCAAAGTAGTTGAGTATAGCAAGATGTAGCAACAATGTATTTTGCTTCTATGGTTGAAGTGAAACAAAATCTTGTTACTTCCTATGCCATGCCACAAGACAATCACCAAGAAAAAATGCATCACCACTTGTTCTTTTTTCATCATCTAGACAACCAACCCAATCAACATCAGTACATGCCATTAAAGTAAAGTCATTACTTCTAGGATACCAAAGACCAAAATCAAGAGTACCTTGAATGTACTTAAATATACTTTCAATAGTTATAAGATGAGATTTTTTAGGAGTAGATTGTTTAGAGTACCATGCAAATAGCTTGCATCAAATCAGCCCTTGATGTAGTCAAGTAAACAAAACTTCCAATCATAGACCTATACTTAGATTGATTCACATTAGATGAATCATCAACCTTAGAAAGTTTACAGCATCTAACTATAGGAGTGCTTACTCCATGACAGTCATCCATCTTAAATATCTTAAGCATTTCTTTAGCATACTTAGTTTTAGAAAGAAAAATGCCATGTTCAAGTTGAGAAGCTTGAAGTACAAGAAAAAATGTTAGTTCACCTAACATGGACATTTCAAATTCAGATTCCATGATCTTAGAAAACTTTTTGGATAAAGCATCATTATTACAACCAAAGATAATGTCATCAACATAAACCTCAACAACCAAGATATCATTACCTTCCATTTTGACATAGAGGTTGTTGTCCACACCACCTCTTGTAAAACCATTAGCTATCAAATGTGATTTTAGCCTTGAATACCAAGCTCTTGCAGTTTTTTTTAGAACATGCAAATCCTTTTTCAACCTGTAAACATGATTAGGCTTATCGTGTACAAAAAACCCTTCAAGTTGTTCCATGAAGACTTCCTCACCCAAATATCCATTTAGAAAAGCAGTTTTGACATCCATTTGATCTACTTTAAAATTCTTAAAAGAGGAATATGCCAAAAAAATTCTAATCGATACAATT
The DNA here is from genome assembly GCA_007258455.2 of Sequoia sempervirens. NCBI lineage: Eukaryota > Viridiplantae > Streptophyta > Pinopsida > Cupressales > Cupressaceae > Sequoia > Sequoia sempervirens. Next base: position 44,787,542 of record VDFB02000017.1, on the reverse strand, counting down.
CTAGAAATAGGTGCATAAGTTTCACCAAAATCAATACCTTCTTGTTGTGCATATCCTTTGCACACAAATCATTCCTTGTTTCTAACCACTTTGTCTCATTCATCATTTCTTTTTTTGAAAACCCACTTGCCACCTATGAGATTTTTGTGATCAGGTCTTGGGACTCATTCCCAAGTCTTATTCTTTTCAATTTGGTTGTTTTCTTCCTACATTTCCTTCAAGAAGAAATCATCATTTAAGGCATCAATAACAATTTTAGGGTCAAAATCAATTATTAAACCAAAATTTTCAGCAATTTGAGCTTTTTCCTCCATTATTTCCTTTCTTCTTATTAACACTCCTACATTTCTATCCCTAATTAGTAGATCTTGAGGATGATTTTTCACAACATTCTTGGAAGGTGTTTTTGGAGGTATTACTTTAGAACTTGAGGCATCCTCCTATTGTGAATCATCTGCTTCAAAAAATTTAGGAGTGATATCAAAATCTATTGTAAATTCCTCTTCATCATCCTACACATGATCATAATCTAGGAGCAATCTTTCATCAAACTTGACATTAATAGATTCAACAATCTTATTTAGATTTCTATTGAAATATTTATAGGATTTTCTATGAGTAGAATATCCTAAAAATATACCTTCAGCAAATTTATATTGAAAGCTTCCTAAGTTTTCAACATCTCTTTTAATAAAGCTTTTACAACCAAATATTCCCATGTATTTAATAGAGGCAGATTTACCATACCAAAGCTCATATGGAGTGAAATTGGATTTCACCCTTTTTTACACTTTGTTTAGAATGTAAAAGTGGTATGAAAAACTTCTTTCCAGTACATGTATGGAAGTTTGGCTTCATCTAACATTGTTCTAGTCATTTCTTTCACTATTCTATTTTTCCTTTCCACAAATCCATTCTATTGAGGTGTCCTTGCATCAACATATTTCCTTTGTATACCATGTTGCTCACAATATTCAATGAATTCTTGAGAGGTAAATTCACCTCCCTTGTCTAATCTCAAGCATTTAAGTTTCTTATCAGACTCTTTCTCAACCATTTTACGAAATATTTTGAATCTGTCAAAAGCCTTTGCTTTATGTTTGAGAAAGGTTACTCAAATTATCCTTGTGTAGTCATCTACAAATAACATGATGTACTTCTCACGATTTATTAACTTTTTTCTAGTAGGACCACATAAATTAGTGTGTACAAGTTGCAAATGCTTAGTAGAAGAATATTCTTTAGATTTAAAGCTCACCTTGGTTTTCTTCCTTTTAAGACATTCTTCACAAACAATATTTTTCAGTTTGCTTAAGATGGGAAAACCTCTCACATTTTAATTTTTGCTTATTCTAAACAGATTGTCAAAGTTTGCATGTCTTAAACATTTATGCCAAAACCAATTTTCTTCCACTTGACCCATAAAGCACACGCCTTCATTTATTTCATGATTAGAAGAGTCAAGGATATTGTAAACATTTCTAAGAGTTCTCAAACTAGTTGCAACTATTTTACTAGATTTATTTTTTATAGCACAACCTTGTGAAATGAATGTAACATTGTATCCATTGTCACAAATTTGACTAATAGTTAAAATATTATGTTTCAATCCTTCTACATAATACACATCATAGATTGGTCTGTCATCATTTAGAAGTAAAGAACCTTTACCTTTTATCTGAATACCAGAGTTGTCACCAAACTTAACAAATCCACCTTTATAATCTTCAAGTTTCAATAATTTGTCTTTATCACCAGTCATGTGGTTTTAAAAACCACCATCCAAAACCCAGAATTCCTTCTTCTTGGAGAGAAAGGTAGTTTGTACAAGTATAGATTTCTTTACACTTGGAACAAACTTGGGTTTCCAAACCTTCTCTATGATAGGCTTATTTTGTTTGCATTGTTTGGATGTGTGACCAATAGTGTTGCATTTGAAACATCTTATTGTATTAGGAAAGCCAAAGAATTTTTTGTGACCAAACCTTGGTGTTCTAGGAATCATGAATCTACAATTGCTCACTTTATGTCCAAATTTATTGTAGTAAAAACAATAGCCATGGAAGAAAGAATATAATCTAAAATTGTTTCTTTTATGCTCAAAGGGCTGCTTCTTACTAGCTACCTTGAAGTTCTGGTTTGAACATTCACCAGTGTTGAAACCTACACTAGTTTTATCCTTATGTTGTTTCTTCTTTCCAATTAAGCCATTTAAATGCAAAGTTATTTCATAACCTTCTACTTGTTTCTTAAGTATGAAAACTTCCTTTTTAAGCCTTTGAATTTCTATGTCTTTGTCAGCAAGAATTGATTTCAGATTATCTACAATTCTTCTAGAATCATCAAGTTAAATTTGTAAAGATGTGGTCTCCTTATTTGGAATTTTCTCTTGTGAAGCAACTTGTTTCTTTAACTTTTTTATTTCTTGTAGACCACAAATTAACTCACCTTCAAGATTTACTTCTAATTCAGATTGATTTTCAACTTGAATTTTTGATCGATTGCTTGAATGCTTTTGTACAGTAATATCAGCCATGAATAAAGTTCCATCTTCATCATCTAAGGATTAATCTAACTCATCATCTGATTCTTCTTTGCTAAAGAGACTCTTTTTTTTTCTAAGGTTATTGTTAAACTTATTTTTAGGATTCCAAGACTTTTTCTTGAATTGTTTTTCTACTTTCTCATCATCATTGGTTTGATTTGGATAAGGACATTTAACTACAAAATGACCAACTTTTCCACAATTAAAACATTTGAATGAAATTTTTACTTTATATTTCTTTTTCAACTTCCTCACTAAAAGAGCTTCTAAAGAATCAAACAATTTTGATTCACTGTCTAAATCTTCTTTCTTTTTTGCTTCAAAAGTAGTCTCTTTAGAAGTTGAAGTAGAGCTTCCTATCCTTATTTCATAGGCTGTTAATATTCCTTGTAAATTATCTAGGGTAAGTGAATCAAAACATTATTTTTCATCAAGAGTACAAACTTTAGACTCAAATTTAGGATGCAAAGTCCTAATCACTTTTTGAACAACATCAAAATCTGCTATTGTTTCACCTAGACCTCTTCTTGCATTGACAACTTCATCTATTCTAAAGAAATAATCATGAATATTTTCATCATCCTTCATTCTCATTTCCTAAAATTGATTCTTGAGAGTAAGTATTTTGGATTGCTTGACCTTTTAATTTCCTTGATACACATTTTAAAGATTCTCCCAAATTTCATATGCAGATTTACAATGCATGACTTTAACAAATACATCTTTTGTCAAGCCACACAAGAGCTCATGTTTAGCTCTTGCATTCATTTCATAATTCCTTTTCTCATCATGATCTGTAGGTATGGTATCAGGTATAGTGTATTTACTACACATTAAGTTCCAAACATCAAGTTCCAAACATCAAGGTCTAAATAAATTAGATATGTTTCCATTTTTATTTTCTAGAAAACATAATCAGAGCCATAAAATAAAGGATCTCTTGTAACAGATGAACCTTTAGTTGAATGTTCCATTATGACAAACTTAGAAGACCAGAATAAATCCTAGGTGGCCAAACCTAATGTAGGACCCTACACTCTAATACCAATTGTTGGAAGATGAATTACTCTAAGAGGGGGGGTGAATCAAAGTAATGTAAAATTTTAAAATTTAAACCTTGACCTGCAAAATAAAAGAAGGCCTCGAGACAGACACCACTTTGTTTCAATGTGATGTTTTAACAAAATAACTTTGAAACTAAACTTAAATAAGGAATCTATATGATTGCAACTTTATCAAGAACAATTCATTGAACACATTAAGTATGTGTTTGAATTGTTTGATTATATTGTAATGATTTAACTAACTGATCATATCATATTGAGTATCAACAAGAAAATGATTTGAAATATGAACATCCACATTTGTGAATTATTTTAGAAAGATTGAAACAATTTAAAAAACTATGAGTTGAGGAAAATTAATTCCTTCAATATGATGGTGTTTGACACAAGCAAGAAATTTATTTTCATCCTTAGTTAGGTTTCCCTAGAATACAATATGTCAAAATTTTGTTTCATATCCATACCTTTATTGTCCATATTGTATCTTGCATTTTAATTTTTTGATCCCATCATGTTTATACATTTTTTTCTTCCATGAGTTAGTTCTATTTCTTTTTTTCCTAGTTTTTGTTTGATAAAATTTCTCAATTCTTATTGTCCCTATGAGAGGTACATATCTCCAACTAGAGACATTGTTGGGAATCAATTTACTAATTCCATTTATTCTTGATTCCCTTCCTTTGTGTGTGATGATATGACACAATCCATGATTAATAATTTCTTTTGAGAAGTATATAAGGCTCATCATGTCATGATGTGGTATTTACTAGATTTTCCCCTCTATATTCTTTAATCAATTGACCAAAATAAAACATAAAAATATTGGCTAAGTCAAATGGGAAGGTGTCTATCAATGTTTCCTAGTGTATCAAAAGTATTAGGATTCCCTAATGGGTTCCTATTCTGTAATACAAAACCAACAAGGAGAATTGACTTACAAAAAAAAAATTCCAAGGTAGTAGATGAGAGAAGGAACACAATAGTCTCGAGGCATGATAGAGTCTATGATAGGGGTTTGATATTTTTAATGTTTCTCCTTTCTTCAAGAATACAATTTTCTTGAGCTTTTATGAATTCCATATGCCTTGTTGAGGGTTGATAATTTTACTGCCACAACATGGAACCACTAACAAAGAAAGAAGTTAGCTATATGAAAGTATCTGTGGTCCCTATTGGGTGTAAAAGAATCAGCATTGGAAATATCTTTGGTCCATGATGTTTTTTTTCACTTGTGTATCTAATGAAACTTTTTTTGTGTGGTTAATTATCCTGGTCGTGTGTTTATTGTGCTAGATTATCCACCCACTTGAATTAATGGCATGACCATCTCATCCACTAGTAATGAGTATGATTGGCCTTTTTTGATATAGAATACTTGTTTTGTGTGAGATTGATCCTAGGGGATGAATTTTAAATGTGAATAGTGTTGTTGTATATAGTTTGGTTCCATAGATTTATGTGTTGTATAAGGTTATAAATTTTGGAAAGGGTTGGTTATTCTTGTGGCTTTTGAAGGCTATGTAGGTATAGATTTTTCTAGGGTTTCAACTAATGCCTTGTCCAATTATAGGTTGGCTATGAGTGTGGATAATATATCCATTCATGTTTGCATTTGTATAGGAAGGTATTTCGTGGTTGTAAATACTTCCCTTTCCATAATTACTTGTATGATTGTAACGTGGAATTGGTGAATATAACAATATTCTAAATATTGCAATCTTTGTAATGGCCTTTTCCCTGTTTCAAACAGATTATATAAAAATCGATTTGGATGACTAAGTGTGCTCTTTGTATAATTTTTTTTCTTTGATGGAGTATGTGCACAAATCAATTCTTCTATATTTTCTTTAATGGTTTTCTTTCTTGTTACCTATGACTCTATAACCCATTGCATGCACTAGTCTCCAGTCTACCTATCCAATCTCAATTCATCCATAAAAAAACATAAATAAATAGTATAGGAGTGGGACTAGTTTGTATACATTCATAACCCCATGATATAAATAGGGATCAATCTTCATTGAACCTCAAAATGAATGAATTGTACGTATTGTACATTGTTTTACTTGGTTTAGTGATAGTCTTTGGGGAAAAGTAGGTAGGTTGAGTTTGACTATCATTTTATTATTTTTTGTTCATTATATGTGATGTAAATAGATTTTAAGGGATACCCCTAGGAACAAACTCTTGAGTCTAATATATCTTAAAGATTTGGAGATAAAACCCACTCTCATAGAGTCAGAAATTAACCCTCCACAATTTTTTGATGATATGATCTCACTTATATGATGATAAACTTAGCCTTGTGAGTGATCTTTTTTTCTAGGAAGTGGAGTAGCATTTTTTGGCATCAACATAAGGGTATTATGTATAAGATAAAATATGGAGGCAGGTGGAATAATATAGAAGGGTTAAAGAGACAAGACCAAGAGGGGATAATGGAACTTAGGGTGAAATGAGAGAGGGTACAATGGTATGGGATTAAAAGGGGATAATGGAACATAATATGAACTTGTAGAGACTAGTGTTCAATGGGATAGTAGAGGATCATGAAATATAGGATAAAATAATAGAGGTTAACAAAATTTATTATGGGATATGTATGCTTTATGCATACATAAGGGTATATTTATTAACTTATTATTGTATTGCTATTTAGTCCTCAAAACTTTGATTTATAAAAATATTTTAAGGTGTAGTTGAAATACATCATTTTGGTAAATTATATGGGATTTTCTTTTTAGTTATGGATTTATGAAGCATGATTAATAATGAATGTGATTAATACATAGAAATCTACATTTTGAATGTCAAAAATATGTGATCAAGGAATCATTCTACTCTAACTTATCCTCCCACCACCATTTAAAAATATTTAAAAGCAATTTTCACATTTAGGAGTATTTTTGGGCCCTCCCTCTTTTATGGTTTACAATTAACATGTGTTAAATATTTTACGAGAATAGAGTTGATTAAAATTTCAATATGCCCTATTAAATTTATTTGCAAGTTGCACATGTGTACACAAAGTTATGGGGATTTATGTGAAGTGGTACAAATTATTTTTCATATTTTATTGCATGCCTAATATTATTTATAATTGCAATAAATGAGGTCTTTCTATTCTATTCATAGTTCCCAAAAGGGACATGGTTTTATTGAGGCTAGGATTATAATCTTGCAATTGTTTGTTAATTTTCCTATTTCTAAGCTTAGAAAAACACCCTCTTAGATTTATAAGAACCTAACGAAAAAGAACACATGTCATTTCTTGTCACTGTATGCCTAATTGTTGGTTGTCTAATAACAACTCTTACCTTTATATCTAAGTTAATGTAATTGACTTATCATGTTATTAAGTATCTTTGGGATTTTTAGAGCCACAAATTTGATAGCCAATGAACACATATTTCCATATGATACATACTAATGACAATATGATTCATTTTCTTATTTACTTTATACCACACATTGTAAAATCATACATGATCCAATGATAACTAATTCTACATAATTTATAACATGCTATACACATTTACTAATTAATCACCTAATGATCATACATTACCTTATTTGGATTTTATATTTTTAGCATTTGTACCTTTATTACCTTCACATTAAGTGGCAACAACAAGCCTTCTCTATCCTCATTCATAATCTTCATTGTGTTATTTTTTTAATTTTTGGGCATCCCAATTTTGGCATATATATACATGATTATATCTATCAACATTATTCATTTTATTGGTCTTTACACTCTATGAGACATGAAATTGTCATATATGATCATAGTCATTCTTGTGCATGAGAAAAACCTAACAATTATTTTACGATTAATATGTAGCTTTGAAGATTGATGAATGTCATTACATTTTTAAACACTATAAATTTGAAAATAAAAACCCTAGGAGTGCAATAAAGGACATCACCATTGAAAGTCTATTTATTTGAGAATTTATATAGAAAAATCCAAAAATCAATGGATGTCAAGGTTATAAGAATAGACGATTTCGAATTATTGTCTTTTTGGTTCGATAAATATAAGACAAATGGTCAAGCAAAATGTGTATGATGGCCATGAAAACGCTGGATAGCTTATACGGTAAGGTAATAAGAAGCAAAAGGCAGAATGATTGGACATTTAGCCAGTGCAGGTGTACCCCGAATTATAAGACATGTACCAACAAACACATGAGCAGAAAAACTTATTTTTGCAACGAGCGCGTGGGCATCTGCGGAACTCATTTTTCCTTGTTTCAGGCCGTCTACAACTGATGTTTGAACATAACTTCATTCCATTTCCTGGTGGGTGGTCACTGAACCATTTGCATAATTTCTGCACAGTTTTATTCGTAGAATCGTAATTGAAATAATTATCGAATGGTCGTATTCACCTGCAGACGCCCTGTTCGCGAATTTCTAACAAAGCCATAACGAAAGGCAAGAAACAATACTAACTCAGCATAAGCACCCCTATGCCCAAGAAATGCAGCTTTCTTACAGAGATCAACCGCTGCGTGAATATCTTTGCTCTCCTTTTATACCCCACTGCCATTAAACTTTATTAAAACCATTGAAAATGTGGCTCTAGAGTGAGATGCATCGACAGCCTTTTCCAAAAGTAGAATATGAGCTGCCCAGACAGAAACAAACACACCATCAGTATGACCTGAGAAACATAATGCATTTGATAATTTGGTTTATAAAATGTTTGTTGGATTTATTTGGCCTGTGAATGTAGGTTTTATGAGCGACAATTTGTTTCAATAATTTTTATCAGGAAGTATTTAATTTTCATGCTCAGCTGTTTGACTGATAGTGGTAACATTTTTAATTTTACACTGAAGTGATTGTCGATAGATCAATGAAACCTACAATATATAATTGGCAGAGGACGAGATCAATAATTTAGTCTTGGCAGGTAAGTTGGTCAAAAGTAAAATCATCCACAATGCACAAGACATTGACACTACCACAGATTTAATTCCTGATAATGACATTTCCTGTTAAATTTAATTCATCCACAACTAGACCTGATAATGGCATTTCCTTAAAATTTAATTAATCCACAACTAGACCTGATAATGACATTTCCTGTTAAAGCCAACCTAATGCTGATGCAGAAAAGCTAAATTTGGGGCATCACTATTTCCTATCCATCCACAACTAGAGCTGATCGTGTCCCTAAAGGAAAGGCTCATGTTTTTGAGTAAGATATATCTTGTAAAAGCCGCCCTAATACAATCTAAGATGTTAGTGATACAGTAAACCCAAATTTTGGATTGCAATATTTTCTACTGGGCGTTTAACTGAAATATGTTGATTCCAAATTTAGGTTAGAAAGTTGACAATCAACAGAGGTGTCTTGACTGTGAAGTAGTGATTTTAATATGCTGATGCTACGGAAGTGTTAGGGTTTGGGTTAGAAAAGTGACAATCAACAGCGGTCTCTACACAGTATTATGGCTCTAAAATTTTAGATTTTGTGGTAAGTTTGTCAACTGTAAAATCAAAAATCATACACAATGCAGAAGATACCAACACCACAACTATTTCGGAGAATATCCCTAAGGCAGGGTTGAGCTAATCCTTTGATTCTTGTGGGGAGTAAGATATTTCTCATTAAAGGTGACCTAATCCCTTCCTCAGATCTAAATCCAAGGACTATGGTGATGCATGTTTGTGGTTTAAGTAGGCAATTTTTTTTACCGAGTACGCTCAGCTGCTGTTTTATTGATAGCTTTTGTAATAGGGACATTGTGATTCCGAGTGGGTAGTTTACAGAAATAGACCTATTCTACAGATGTGCTAGGGTTTAGATTATAAGTGTGACACTCTACAGAGGTGTTAGGGTTTAGGATTTGTAGGAGGGTAAAAATATAAATCTATTAAAATTTTAAACATTCTTGAGGTTAAAACGCCTCTAAACAAATAAATCTGAAAACATGAAGGTATTCACTTATCTTGGAATCGAAAGTACATCAGAAAATGATTACAGTATGTGTTCTTGGGCTAGTAGTTTAATAAAGAAATATTGTCAATATAATTTTAAGATAAAATAGGAGAGAGCAGTGTATGTAAAGTTGCCTCTTACTATTCCAAGCGTGTAACAGCCTCCATGTTTCCGGCATCTGCACATTTTTGGATGAAATACATATTCTTTGAAGTGCCCAAGGATTGGGAGGCACATTGCAACACTTCTTTCTGGTTGCCTATCATATTAAACCTCTTGCATTTGCAAAACTTTCTATAAATTAAAAAAACTCTCTTATACATACAACAACCTTGAAACATACAACTACTTTTAAAGAAAAAATGATTTCGTACACTAGAAGTGCTCCAAAGTGCTCCAAAGAAATCTCCAGAATGGTTTGAACTGGAGCTAAGTTTGCAGAAAATGTAGGTGACCAATTCATCTGGGATCCGGTTAAAATGATTGATTGCAGAATTCTTGCAACCTTTTACCATCTTAGGACTTTTATGATCAGGTTTCAAATCAGTATCCCACTTTTCCATTAGATGGAGAGAAAGCAATAGATATCAGGTTATGGTTCATAAATTTTATTAGTGACTACAACTTCTTGTTGGAGGATTCTAGAAGCAATCTTCACATGACCCATAACTAATATGATAAAAGTGATCTTTTAAGATTTAAATTTTATTACACCTACATGTGTTACACAATAACATTAAAAAATCTCGTGTCATTAACCATATACTTAAAAATCAAAACATAAGAAAAAAATTCTTTAGAAAAACAATAAATATATTAAAATAATTATTAAATAATTGTAACTCAACTCTTAAATAAGTAAAAAAATTATGGGTAACACTTAAATAAACAAAACAACTCATTAAATAAATGAATTAAAATAAATATTTTTATATAGATATATTTAAGATAATATATTTATAAATCTATATATTAAAATATATTATTTTAAATATATCTATCTAAAAAATACTTCTTTTTTATTTATTTATATAATCCTTATAGATTAGAAGAGAGAACAGAAATGTATTTTAATATGAAATAAAATAAATCTGTAATGAATAAAATAGATAAATTTTTTATCAATAAACTACACCTAATGCTCAAATCCTAGTATATAAAATAAGAGCTAGGTCAATAGATAGCTAAACAAGACCTCAAAATAGACATTCTATCAAAAATACAATACAATCATAAAGAGGGATGAAAACAAGAGTTAACAAATATTTATCTTATTAAGTATTGATTGTATAGTGAAATTCCTAAAATTTAATAGGTAAAACTTTTGAATAGATAAATCTTTATGTTGGAGGATTCTTGGAAGCAATTTCATGACCATTCAATTCTAAAATTTTTGTTGCTACAACACTTAGATAGAGGATTCCTAGAAGCAATCTTCATATGACTAATTAATATGATAAAAGTGATCTTTACAATTGTGTTATACAATGACATCAAATAATCTTATGTAATTACTCATATAAAAGAAATCAAATATATTGAACATTAATTATTTTTTTAAAATAAAATAATTATTTCATAAATATTAGTGAATACAACACAATAATTCTTAAATAGTTTTAAAGTAAATATTTTATACATAATCAAAATAACTCTTTAAATAAATAAATATAAAAGACTTTAGATAGAGGATGAATAAATTATAGGAAAATGTGTTGATTAGATTAGAAGAAAGAATACAAATATACTTCAATATAAAATAAAATAAACCTTAAATAAATAAAATACATAGTTTTTTATATCAATAAACTATAAGGGTACATATCATTTATTTTAAGTATATAAAATAAGAGAAAAAATAAGATAATTTTTTTTTTTATCTATAAATTACTATATAAAGGTTTGGTAGGACTCGTAAAATATCTTTTGGTTCCCGCCATTTGTCCCAAATTTTGACTTTCTAGTCTTTATTCTATGGTCTATCTCCCAGTGTATCACAAGGGTTGTATGCATCACAGCTCCCTTTTCTTTGTAAAGGGAAGAAGGTACGCTATGCATTGAATGCTCCAGATTGTGACACATGGTTGCATCTTAATGCAGCTCATAACCCCAATGCATCATAGTTTCATGTTGAGGGTCAAAAAGTTAAAATACAATGTGCGATGAGCATATTCTGTGATAGGTGTTTGTATGATAGGTCATCACAAAGTTTCAATACATCGCACTTTAGACTAAATGGGCACAATGATAAAATTCGATGTACACTCTAGTATAGAGGGGAGATATCAGGGTGACATTTCAGCATATGATTGCATCACAGGGATGCGAGCCGCTTCAGTTTAGTCTCTAAAATAGAGGGTGGTGATAAATTTTAAAAGAAGTTGAGATACATCACCACCTTATATAATCTTATAGTCATCTAGTGCTTTTTCCATGTATCACCCTATAAGAGAGAAATTCCACGGAAATCCATGAATTGAATTAATTGTGTAGATATGAATAAGAATAATTCATATTGGAGACAATAAAATTATAGAAATCAAGAAGACATTATTTAAATGTTAACATTTAGTGGTCACTCAACATTAAATTCTCACATATATCAACTATCAAAATTAGTGCATTCACTATGAATAAGGTAGTGACACACGTAATAATGAGAAACTAAGAACTAAGAAAGAAGTAGGATACAACCAACTATGGGGAACATGGACCATAATGGGGGAAGCATAAGTAGGAGACAAAACAATAGTACTACTTGGGTTGGTTGTGTTTTCTATATTAAGATAGATAATTATTAATTGGTGGAAATAAGTGAAAGAAAAGTAACATTTGGTTCAAGGTGAAACTTATATCAATCATAAAAATTAAACTAGAATTATAAAAATTAAAATATAAGAGATTTTTTATGTAGATACTTATAAATTAAGAAATGAATAATTTATAAATTTCAAGAATAGCACTTGTTAATAGATACTTAGGGTTTGAAAATAGTAAGAGATCATTTTTTCTTACAACCGTTAAGTGCCATCATGGGACTCAAAAGAAACTAAATAAAATTTAAGGGAATTTTTTTGTTTTGGGTGATACAAGATTGCACCTACACCATTGGATGCTCCTATATAAAATATATACTTGAATAATATGAGCCTCTATGGGAAACAATGGTCATGGACACATTGCACTTTCATGTTTGTGATAATTTTTTTGCATTTATACATGTGGGCCATGGAAGCATGCATTTACACACCTTCAAACTTTTCTTGGTTGAGATCATCATGAAGCATAATTAATGAGAAAATTCATTGTAAGATAAATACTAGAGCATGAGCCCATTAGGTGGGCATATGTCACTAGCTAATTAGTTGAAAATTCATTCCCATTGACCAAAATATCAATAAAAGTACATCATGAGAAAATAATAAACCACTAGTGTATTAAAAAAATAAAATATAAACAAGCCATATTGGATGACCACTAATTACAAACATGAAATTAAATATTGACCACTTCATAAAGATCAATGTATGTAAGAGAGGTTTGTGATCTAAAAATGTGCAAATCATACAAAAATATGAATTTTACAAAGATAAATTGGCCACTATGTGACACCACTATAGCACAAGCCATATTGACACGAATTGGGATCACCATTATAGGAAATACATGATGGGTACCTATTTTCTTTTGAATTTATGTGAATTTCACATAATAAAAAAATCAATGGGAAAAGGTTAGGGACCCATCACCATATATAATCTTATATACATGTGGCACCTGATGATTTTTCCATGTATCACAGTATAAGAGTAAAACTCCACCTAAATCCATGAATTGAATTGATCATGTAAATATAAATAAGAATTAATCATATTGGAGCCTGCGAGAGGTAAAATCTACATTGAACAAAGATTGAAAGATATGAGTTAAATTAGTCAATATTGAACAAATGAGATAATAACCCTCCCTATGAAATTGTTGAGCTAATTTAAAGGAAACAATAACATCATCAAACTAATATGAAATTATAAGAAAAATACGCATGAAATCTCTTCCTAAACTACTCAAACATCATTTCATAGGGGGATTGGTGCTACTTTGATGTGGAAAGTAGCCCTTTCCCAACCCCTTTGGATAAGCTAAATGATGAAATTGATTTGAAGATGATATGGATTCAAATGACAATGATGTATTTGTGCATGAGATTGTGGAGATGATGATCAAGATGAAATGCTAACTTGGATGAGTTGTGGAGGATTAAAATAATAGAGAAACTCTCTATCTATATCCAAGAAGGATAAAAGAATGCCAAACATGGAGGATGTGGGACTAAAACCCAACCAATGGCAAGATGGTACTTGTCAACAAGTGAGGGGTTGAGGAATGAGCACATTTTGGTCAATGTGCCAAAGAGGGAAAGATTTGAATTTTGAATTTAATGACAAGATGAGTTAAATGTTGAGTTTGACCTTTGCAAGAGACATGTAAGAGCTCATAAATGCCTTGTTGGATTTACATGTCAATTTGGGGGCAGATTCAAATTTGGAAGAATATTCCTCAAAGATGTCAAGTTGAGAGAAAATGGAGAATTAATAAATCAATAAATTGATTTATTTGTGCAAGTGGGAAAAGCTAGAGGATGTGATGGGTGATTAGGATTAGCATTAATCATGGATATGATTAATTAAGATGATGTTAGGTGATTTTGACTTTTGACTTAGATACTTGGATTTATTTAAATCAAAAGGGAGGAAATTGATGCACTATCCATTTAATTAAATACATTTTATTTACTTAAATGAAAATACGTTAGGAGATAATTAAATAACCTTGACTTATTTAATTGGCAAGTGAATATGAATTAGTTAAATATGTGTGATTTCAATTTCACGTGTCTACATTTCTCCCCTCTTTGAAGCAATGTAATTGTTGTGTTGGTTCAAAGAATAAACTTTTAGCAATCAAATTTCAAAAAAAATCTATTTTTTTCAAATGCCCTAGTGGAAAGAAGTACACTGGTACATTGCCCCCTTAAGAGATTGAGCGAAAAGATTCAATTTGAGGGTCAATTTCATGATAAAGAGGTTCAAGATGGACATATGGATGGTTATGATGATGATGCAGATGAGATAGTTTTAAGATGCTTAGAATAACCAATCTATATTATCCTAAACAACTTAAATGGTGATATGGACTACATGTGAGATGGATGAGATGGATGATGTGATATGATAATGAGATTTGTGTATGATAATGATTTTTGGATGCAAGATGGATGCACTAGCGATGAGGAATAACTGATCATGACATGATGTTAGTGTGAAATAGAAGAAAGATGAAATGAGATGATGACAAGATGATCCAAGTAGTCCATGATTTAATGAGAATTTATTAGAGATGATGATGATGATAGATGATGATTTGTGTATCAAGAATTGGGACTTTAAAATGGCTACTTACCTTATGTTTGATAACACACATAGATACGATGCATCAAGGTATAAAGAACCAGGATGGAATTGTACCTATTGTGATGGACTTTGACTCGACAAATAGATAGGAGTATTCTTGTTCACACTTGGCATATAGAAACCTTGCTAGGATGTACCTGAATAAGAAAGTATTCACCAAGTTATATTACAAGAACATCCAACAAGCATAGCAGAAAAAAGGATAATGATCGATGCCCCATTCCTTCCTCTCTAAATCTATTTGTTTGGACATCATCGAGAGGTTATTGGAATGAGCACAAAGAGATAAGTCAAAAGAAAAAGATAAAGTAAGCAAACAAGTTGATTTTCTTCAATACCGCTAACCAAAAGGAAATGTGTTTTTAAGGATAAGAACCAAAACTATTGCCAAAAGATAATGCCCATTGTAAGAAGGATACATCCTAGGACATGTTAGTGGATGGCGGCATGTCATTTCATTTATCCAAAATGTTATTTATGATAAATAATGCCCATTGTAGGAAGGATACATCCTAGGACATGATGTTATCATATGATTGGTTGGGGACTAATTGGATAATAGGATATCAACACAAAGAGTTGACCAACTTGTTTACATATTGACTTAAACCTGAGACTTGACATTTTGAGTTTTCACCTTTTTCACCAGCTAGACTTGTTTTTGATGGCTTCACCAAAGGTTGAGGATTGCAATCATTTATTATGAGTGATGTTATTGTAGGTGAAATTGAGATTAGATAGATGGATTTTTTCAAATATTTGGATGTTTTTGATGTTTTGAAATGTTTTGAGGTTGTTTTGGGGTTTTCTAAGATTTTATCAATGTTTTTAGATTTTGTGTCTCGAGGGCTCATCAAAGATTAGCCTTGCCTACATTTAAGCTCAAAGACGACATAGTTCAGATTCCCTTTTTCTTGGCATTTTCTATTTTATGGATGTTTTAGGATTTTGATATGTTTTGGGTGTTTTTGGATTTTGATATGATTTCAGATGTTTTTGGATTTTTTGCATAATTTTGACGATTTGGATATGGATATGTGTGATGATATCAATGCTCCATTTAGGAATTTTCTAAAAACCAAGCTAGGGTTGATTAATCTGATTGGTGAATTGACTATGATAACATTGTTGAGGATACACAACCATGGAAGGATAGTGTTAAGCAACACAAGGATTAGGATGGATATCCCAAGATGATGACAGATTGATTGTATTTGATTGATCAAGAATGATGATCATAACATTGTTGAGGATGCACAACAATGCAAGGATAATGTTAAGCAACACGAGGATGGGGAAGGATTTCCCAAGATGATGATGGATTGATTGGATTTGATCGATCAAGATTTTGAATCTTGGTTTGAAAAACAAGATGTTTTGGATGATTTGATGTGACGTTGAAGTGTGCGCTAGATGCAACCAATATTGATTGTTTGGATTGATATTCAGTGAAAGATAAAGCTTTGATAAAGAATTCCTTTTTGTCAAAATATGCCATGGGCTAGTGATTTGGATTTTGGCTCACAAGTGGTGTACCAATTTTATTTCATGTTTTCCAATGTTTGGATCACCACATAAGTTGGAGGATATAGATCAAGATTTATTCTTGAGCAAGATGTAAATATATGCCCCCAGTGTCTAGCAATGTATGGAATGCAATTTGTGGATGCTCGGATAGGTGTATGGATGGATGAATATAGTAAGCACGCAAAGGATGCTAAGGATTATCTTGCAATAAGATATGGAGTTCAGATAAAGAATGTTCATTTGGATAATGTTTCATGGCTCAGATAAGATTGGATGGGATAGGATTAGTGAAAATGACCCATGTCAAGATGTTAATCGTAAGCAAGCATAAAGTGTTCACCAGAATTTGTCAAGATCAAGATAACTTGGACTATGGATGTAGAATAGATGAAAATGGATTGGATAAATGGTTCATGGATGAATGGACTTATTACAGTTGTGATGGATGGATTGTTGGATTTATTATGGATAGGATGAGATACCTTCACTTGAAGTAGTGCATGTAGATGATTCTACTCATGACGCCTATTTTCCAAGTTTTCATCATGGTCTTTCCCAAAGCTCCACCATAGTGGTTTTCACTAGAGGACGATTTTTATCTTTACTATTTTCATGATTTTTCTATTTTTATTTTTATTTTTATTTTTCTCTATGAAATATTTTAAGCTCATGTTGAACCACCTGGTGGTGTTGATGTAGATGCTTCTGTCATAATATGTCATTGATATCCTACCCGAAGAAGTTGGATTTCTAAGATATGTGCACTTGAATACAACTTTTGAGATTCTTGATCTATTTTGTTGATACCAGAGTTAACTTTATCTTTGTGCACACATCATGATAGAGTTCCTTCTAAATCCTTATTATGAAGGGTCATTGCCAATACATGTTCAATGTGAGAATTGGATGTCATGCATGGAGGCATGGACAAAGTGTGTTTAGGGATAAAAGATGGATTGGTTGATAGTTTGGAACCTTTGACTCTCCAAACTTGGGAAGATGATCAGTGATGGGTGGATATGAAAGTGTGTGTGGAATTAGGACCAACTTCTTGATATACTTTGTATGTTGCTTGAGAAGCTTGCTTTTTATTTTTCGGACATCTTCGATGGATACTTTTCCATTTTTTATTTTTCCCCATAGTTTCTTGGACTAATGGAGTTTGATAGGGATAATATTTCTTTGTATTCTTTGGTATCCACTTGTATTTGATTTGTCCGGTATGCTTCTTAGCTTCTTTTTCTTTGATAATGCTTTTTGTGCTTTGATTCAAATCTTTCTTTTTCTATTAGTCCCATTTCGTGGATGGGGTGATGAGTGGATGAAGATTCATGACATGGCTAGTTGTAGTATTGGCATCAATTTCATCATGTAAGGATTCTTCATGCTCTCTATGTTGATGTTTCCTTGAAACATAGTTGCCCCCAGTATGGTGGCAGTGGAACCTTTGTTCCTTGATTATGCTTGTTTTGATATGTCTTGTTCAATAAGCATGCTTTGATAAATAACCACTGTAGATGGTATTGTTTCAATTTTCTACCTTGGTAGCTCTAGAATATCATGTTCTATTTGATCTACTTCCTTGGGTGGATAATGTTGGATATCTTTATTCATGATGTCCTCAATCTAAATTTTGTGTATATTTGATCATGATGTTGAAAATTCTGTTTGTCTGTAGGAATTGATAACCTACTCTTTTTATGTAATAATGTCAAGAGTAAACGAATCTTGTTCTAAATGAAGATCATCTATGTGTCCATCCAAAGAAAGCATCTCATGGGTAGATGGAGGAATAAGTGCTATGTGGATATGATCATTATTTGTGAAATCCTAGATAGATAGGATAGTTTCCATTAAATCATTATAGTATCTTGGAGATACAAATTCTTGATCTTGAAAATTTTCATAATTTCTTTTGACATGCTTTGGATCAAGTTCTTGACATGGGTCAGTTTCAAAGGATGGATTTCTTTCAAAGGGTTCTTGGATAATTTCATTAGTCATGGTAAGTGGTTATATATCCTCTTTATCTTTGAGTGGATTTGGATCAACTGTTGAGTTGAGGATTCCTTCAGTATTTGTAACCATGAGGTCAAAGGATGTCAATATGTCTTGGAAAGGAACATTGCTAGACTTTGGTGAAAGGTATTGATCATGTTTTGGAATAAATTATTGAGATATGTCCTCTAACTCATAAGGTGATGTAGAGACATTTTCAATATGATCATTGGTTGATGGATCATGTATTATGTCAATATGATCAAATAATCCTAACACTCCTTGAAATAGATCACTTAAAAGTGGCTCTTGATGTATGGTGAGTTGGTCATCGGATGGGGTAGAAACATCTTCAATGTGCTCATTGATGGATAGATTTTGATCATCATTTTCAACAATTGTGATGGGGAGATTGCCAATTTCTTCAACCATAGGTTTAAGTGATGTTGACATTTCTTGAATTGGATCATTGTTGGGTATTGTGGGTGGATTTTGATCATGATTGAAAATTGACTCTTGATGTATGTTAATTTGATCGTTGGATGAGGTGGAACCATTTTCAAGGTGCTCATTGATAAATAGATCTTGATCATTGTCCCCAATAGTGATTATCTTTTGATCAATAAGGTCTTGGATGAAGTTTTTGAGTCAAATAAAATTTTATGTTGTGTGTCCCTTTGTTTTGTAAAAACCACAATGGTACTTCTCGTTATACCTTGGTGGTTTAATTAGTGGTTCTTGATAGTTCCCATAGATAGGGAGTTTGATGAAATTTTCTTGCACCAACTGTTGCATGATCAATTCAATGGGTTCCCCAAGTGGTGTGTATTTCCATATGTTACCTTGTGAGATTTGACCTTTTGGTGATTGATTTTGGAGATGTGGTGATTGGGTTTGTTGTTAATAGTGTTGATCTTGGTATCCAACTTTTTGACATTGGATATATTTTTCTTGACGTGGTTGTGGACACAACTCAATGCTTTGATGACATGGTTTAACCAATGGAAGAGTGTATTTATTTTGGATTCAAGATATATCTTGGCTCAATAATTCAATTAGTTTGGCATGTGAAGCAAGTTTCTCCAGCGAAATTTGATCTTGATTTTGAATCTGACTCCCTTGATTTGGATTTTGTTCAAGAAAATTTGGATTGTACATTTGTGATGTTTGGATGGGATCATGGAAAATTTGGTTTTGGACAATGTTTTTATTTGGGATGATGCTTGGATTTGGCATTATGGGTTGAAGTTGAACATTGTTGTGGTTGGGAATCACATTGACTTGATTTACGTAACTTTTATTTTGCATGGTGTTACCTTGACTTGGATAAATACATGGATTCATTATCATCTTGTTTGGACTTTGAACTACATTTGTATGTTTTGTGAGCATATCTATCCCAAAGTTTGACAAGTGTGGATTTGAAATTCTCATGTTTAGAAAACTTGTACTTGGCATACATGGATTTGGTGGGATGATGGTTTGTGGAAGACTCATGCATTGGGTGTTTGGTCCTAATAGATTTGTAGGTTTGGACTTGTATTTAAATTTACCATTAGAAAAGGTGTTCCAAAATTTAGATTGGGAATATTCACACTTGTTGTACCATTGAGGTTTGTAGGAGATAATGATCCCATGTATGGATTGTATAAATGCAAGTTTTGAAAATCAATTGGTATTGTAAGGCTTTGATAGTATTGTTGAATTGGTTTACTCATGATGTATGGATCAAGTTTATATTTCATGTTCTTCTTGTGTTTTGACCTTGTTGCAAAAGTGAAACTCTAAGGCATTCAGGACCAATGATGAGATGAAGGATGAAAGGGGTGAATGATATGGGTGTCAAACATTTTTTTTAGGAACTTTGGATCAATGCCAGTCTTTAGGATTTGATTTTGATGGTTTTGATTTGATTTGGATAATGAACTTGTAAACCCTAATACGTTAGATGTTATCTTAGGATAAAATTTTCCAAATAAGTGATAATTTAACTAAGTTTGTGAGGAATGATTCATCCAAACACACCTAACTAAATAAATGATTTTGATTCAATTTAAGGATGTGCCCAAGTATAGATAATGATGTTTCCAAAGCTCTAAAGTTATTTATGAGATGGAGATGATAAATGTTTGGAATGGATGAAGTGTTTGATTTGACCCGCAATGAACCTAAGAAGCACCTTTTTAAGTAGACCAAGATAGTGAAGAACATGCTTTTCTCTAAGAGTAGTTCAAAAAAAAAGACCAATGTTTGCATAAAAACTAGTTATGACTAAAAGATGCCAAGCACATGTGTGGGGTCCAATTGATTTAATCTTTGTCTACTCGATTATTTTTTACCACAAACACTTCTTGATTAGCTTTTGAAACTAGATGTCTAATTTCCTAATTCTCTTTCATCCCACAAAGTGCATTATGTGGAAATCAAGGAAATCAAGGCAAAGGTTACCTAATGTTGACCTTAGTAGGATAAAATTGAGATGAAATCCAAATTATTAGAAGCCTCTAAGGATGAGAATCCCAAGGGAAAGCAATAGCATTTGAATATATTCAAGGGTATTTGCTTCTCCTAAAGGGTTTGAGATTTGATGCGCATGTTGAATGTATATTTTCCAACATTTTCTATCAAGAAAAATGTTTTTATTTCAAGAAAAACCACAACCCTATGGATATTTGGGACAATATTTGTTGAGTCCCCACTTGGACAAGTCTAGCTACACTTATTTTTAGTGAATGGTTAGATGCTTGATCCCACTGGCTCCCCTCCATGACACTCACTTATTAGGGCAGCCAAGCATTAGTACACATGAAACTCCCATGGCACACTTTCCGTTTCTACTAAAAATCGTAAAAGTTTGGGGTGGCTTCAGAACAACCATTCCTGCACCAACAAATAGCTAAGGATTTTGGCCTTTCTACAACAAAGGTTTTAATTCAGACTTTCCATTCATAGGAGTTTACCCAATGTAGCAAGAGACCATTGATTCCCTTCTCATTGGAGCCAACCTCGTGACACTGGCATTTATTCCAATACCCACATTTATATCCCACTTGGAAATACTCTTGGGTTTAGAGTGTTACCAGTTGAGTCATTCCCTTGGGTGAGTACTTTTTCCCCAAGGAAGACCCTCTAAGATAAAAAATCAAACATATTAATAGTTCAATAAACCTTCATTTAGAAACAAAAGGTGAACACATGCAATAGGTTTACTCGCACTCGCAAAGTGTTTTGTTCAATTTTAAACCCAAAATGAAGTGTGGAGGTGATCATTTTATCCCACCCTATGACCACCAAAAAGCCTTTTGATTCTCAAGATCCTCATGAGGTGTGAGAGAGTCACATACATCTTTTCAACAGTATTAGTTTGAGTAAGCAATTACAAAACAAAGAAAACACTTGTTCATTTTAAGACCACAAAGCAATGATTTTGATTCATTTTAAAGCACCAAAGGAAATGTGAAAATTTGCTTTGTTCAATTGTTAAGTCTGAAAACTAACTCTAGTAATTTTGTGTCCTAAAGTTTGTTTTAAGCCCTTTTGTTGAAAAAATTGAAATGTTCTTTTTCGACCACCAAAAAAAAGATGTAAGTTTATTTAAAACAAAAAACTAGAGCATAAAATGGAAGCTCAAAGCATTTAAAAAATCTTTAAAAAATATTAATTTAATGCTTCAATCCTCTTTAACTCTAAGATTCATCCAAGATTGTTTCCAATGCTCCAATGTTGCAAGTATTTTGCACGAACAAAACCCCCCCTCTGATCGAGCATTTACCTTTTTCTCCTACCACTTGGCTAAGTGTGGGACTGTGGTCCATGCATGACAGTGAAATGTGACATTATATATCTACCATTCTTGACCACTTCCCTTATTTCTTCACTGGATTACATATGTCTTTCATTGTATTTTATGTTGCAACATAAATTCCCTTGAATTCCTTGCCACTCTAACCTAACAAAGCCTTTTACAATGGAATATATACGTAACTGAAGTGACTATATGTTACAGCTTGCATATAAAATCTATGACTCCAAAGACAATAATTATTAGGTGCCGCTCTCTATGAAAGTGTCCAACAGTGATTAATTGAAGTACATTTTCTACAATAAAACCCATGATCCGGCTAAAATTGCCTCTTTGATGCTCATAATGACAGTCCTAAGACTGATGCACTCTAGGATTGATAGAGTTGGACCACCTTTCCTCTGAGACAATTTATCTTCTCAACCATGTCTTGTTTGGTCCCATGCCATTCCCCTGTGTCATTTTGAAACAAGTTCTAATGTGTGTATTTGCTGAGGAGATCAATTTTCTTTCATACATTATTATAGAAAGAAGCTTCTTTCACACCTTCCCTGCATGGCTAGTAGGCCCAATAATAAGTATTTTAGTTCTTCTCTTCCATCAAATAGTACTAGATAATTACTATTGAATCTAATGCTACAAAAAATAGGAATTAGCGCCCTCAAGCCACATTATATATTATCTTCAAAATGAGATTTGTACCAACTGTATTCTTAGATATAATCTAAACCATTGCTTGCTACACCTAAATTTGCTTCTCTGTTGTGTGTCCATCTTGATAACAAAGGTTAGGCATTGTCAAAGAAATAATATATATATATGGACCCAACATTATATTTACCAGAAATTGAAGCGCTCCAATTAAAACTGTTATGGTGCTTTTAGCCATTGACTTAAATAGTGGCACCTAACATTGGCATCGACTCCCCAAATTCTTCCTTAATCATTAAGAATTTTAAGCCACTAATACAAAGCTAAGATCGAAGTCATCTCAACCATCCCTTATTCTTCCAATCAATGGTAGGGATAAAGATGCAATATTCATGTTTTTGGTGATGGAAGAAAGAAGAATATGAGTTTATTGAGCAACTTCATAACATTAAAATGTATATATATATATCAATTTAGATTAACAAACAAATAGATACATTTCTCACTTGGTAATAATGGACTTGGAAATATAGCCAAATCTGGAGTCTAAATACACAGTGAATTTGATGTGTGCATGAAGATACTTTGCATTCCCTTCACTTGAATCATTGAAAGGAATACCAAGGGATAATGCTTTCCTAAGGGCTAGAGAAAGACTTCCGACCAACAGATTTAGCTATGGGGAAAAGGAAAAAAAAGTCAAAATGAGGAGTCAGTGTAGTGGAGTGGTGTATGATGAGGATTGAAAGAATGCAGTTTCACTCAAAACAGTGTGAACGCAAAGTAAATAACCGCAGATGGTATATGAGTTTATGATTGGCGTAGCTATCTATTCTTGTCTATCTTTGACATGACTAAAAATTCAGTTTTTTTTTTGTTTTGCACTACAATTTTCTTGCATCACGGCTAGAAAAGAATCAGTTGGGGCAATGCATTCTAATAAGCTTAGGATTTTTTAGTCCTTTTGTTCTCTACATGATACTAGAGCATCCTTCATAGCCTGGAGCAGTGTGGCCATAATAACAAAGCTTAATCAAAGATAGAGATTCAAAATTTATAGAACATAACAAGATTAGTTTAGAACTTTGGCTATTAGAACAATTTAAAAAATAGAGTTCCCATTTAATGTGATAAAAAATAGAATGAAGCAAAAACTTTCAAAGACAAGCCAAAATAGAAATGAAATGGATTAGTTCAAGACCATGGTGGGCACCAAAATGTGAGAGGTAAAATCTACATTGAACAAAGATTGATAAATATGAGTTAAATTAGTCAATATTGAACAAATGAGATAATAACCCTCCCTATGAAATTTTTGAGCTAATGTAAAGGAAACAATAACATCATCAAACTAATATGAAATCATAAGCAAAACAAGCATGGAATCTATTCCTAAACTACTCAAAAATCATCTCATAGGGGGATTGGCGTTAATTTTATGTGGAAAGTAGTCATTTCCCAACCCCTTGTGATAAGATAAATGATGAAATTGCTCTGAAGATGATATGGATTCAAATGAAAATGATGCATTTGTGCATGAGATTGTGGAGATGATGATCAAGATGAAATGCGAACTTGGATGAGTTGTGGAGGATCAAAACAATAGAGAAACTCTATATTTATAGCCAAGAAGGATATAATAATGCCAAACATGGAGGATGTGGGACTAAAAACCAACCAATGGCAAGATGGCACTTGTCAACAAGTGAGAGGTTGAGGAATGAGAACATTTTGGTCAATGTGCCAAAGAGGTTGAGATTTCAAATTTGAATCTTATGATGAGATGAGTTAAATGTTGAGTTTTACCTTTGCAAGAGACATGTAAGAGATCATAAATTCCTTGTTGGATGTACATGTCAATTTGGGGGGAGATTCAAATTTGGAAGAATATTCCTCAAAGATGCCAAGTTGAGAGAAAATGGAGAATTAATAAATCAATAAATTGATTTATTTGTGCAAGTGGGAAAAGATAGATGATGTGATGGGTGATTAGGATTAGCATTAATCATGGATTTGATTAATTAAGACAATGTTAGGTGATTTTGACTTTTGACATAGATACTTGGATTTATTTAAATCAAAAGGGAGGAAAATGATGCACTATCCATTTAATTAAATACATTTGATTTAATTAAATGAAGAGACTTTAGGAGATAATTAAATAACGAGGACTTATTTAATCCGCAGTGACTCATACTACTCCCAGGGTTTTGAAACCTTTGAGGAGGGAAAGATTCCATCACTCACTAATCTTTCTTCAGTATGATCCATGATGGTCTTTGTTTTATACAAGAGAAGTTCTACATAAGTTTTTTCTTGCCCCAACAAATTTTTCAGCCACTAAAATGACCTATGTGCATCTCCACAAGTTGATAAGATGTCCTTGATCATGTTATCTCCTCAGTGTCCTACTCTTTGCAACCATTCATGGGTAGCCTGTGTGGAAGCCTTCATATTTTCAAGTTCACGAATGCCTCTTTAGGCAGCAATCCTTGAAGGGCCACTCCTTCACTTCCCATAGCCTACAGAGGCTTCATTAAATGCTTCACATATCTATACACATCATTAAATTGTTTCTGCAACCTTTACTTCTATGTTTCTTTATCCAATCTCCTTAGAATGGCATGAGAGGACTCTTGGAACTCTTCTCTCTCCTCATCTTTTCTTGTAGGCCCCAAGTTTATTGTCTGAATTGTGTAATCTTGAGGAACTATCTCATCCTTATTTTTTTTTGTTGCAGGAGTAGCAATATGAATTACCCTGTTATCTGCCTCATCTCTGGTGATTTTAGAAATTACCCTAGCCTTCTTCTTCACTTTTCCCTTTCCAATATTGGCTAATAGTTCATCCTATTTGGGAGGGGTATCATCCACAACTATCTGCTTGCTCTTCAATCTCTCACTAAGCCAACTAGGAGTAGAGGTATCTAACTATTGCTCATCTTGCTTCTCCTTTTTTGGTTGATCCATGGAGGAGTCAACATTCAAATCTTGCACTGTAGGGATATTTTCACTTTTATCTTCCCTCTCATCTTCCTCCTTGTCCTCCTTTGGATTTTGATTCTCTTCTTGATCAAGTGGACCTCTATTACCACTTGGATTGGAGGAGTTCTCTCATGTGCTTCTTCTTTTTCCCTAGTTTTCTCTCCTTCATCACCAATAGGTGAATCTTTATAAGACACCAAAGAAGAATGTAGGATATTTCCAATCTCTACCTTTACACTATGAAGATCCCCAACATTGAATTCCTTTGTCTCCTCGCCTTGATGGATATCCTCACCAACAAATTTTTTTGATTCCCTTTCCTCATTATGCAATTCTTGAGTTGAACGAGGGGAAAAAGTGGCTTCTTGTTGCTGCATAGTAGAGTCAACTTTAGGGGCACGTTCTTTGACTAGAATTTCTTTAGGAGATGGAGTTTTGGTTTTCCTGGTATAGACTTTTGTCTTCTCCTAAAAACTCTCAACATCTATCAACTATGGTCTTGTACCCTCTTCTCCCTTATAAGGCTCATTATGTTTCCTCGATGTTCTTGTCACTCTTCTCCTTTTGGGCACAAGGATACTATCTTTCTTCCATTATCCTTCATGCTTCTCCTCTTGAGCAGATGTTTTCCTCTTAGAGGAATTATTCCTCTTCTTGGAAATAGGCTTTCTATTCTTTTCTTCCTCAACCTCTACTTGAACACCATTGATTTTAATCTTGAAGGGAGAACCCATCTTTTCTTTTCCCTTTGAGTCTTGCTCATCTTCCTCAGAAGTTTTCAAGAGGTGAACAAGGAGTTTCCTTCTTATTTTATATTTTTCCTTCCATTTTTTCTATTTATAGTTTTCAAGTGGTTAATGATAGTTTCTATGAGGATAAATTAGGAACAAATTTATATGAAGATAAAATATAGAAATAGATATTGTTGTACTTGGTAAATTTATTACACTTGAATATTATGATTTGTGTGATCACCTATATGCATATGAGAACCTCCTTCTTTGGTGTACAATATGTTATCTTTTTTGTGCACAGTCCAGTTCAAGTGGATCATTTGAGAGTGATGTTGGTGAGTTGAGCTTGGAAGAAGAAGTGTGACAAAATTGTTTGTGTGACTTTCCTTTTTGATGAAGGCATAACTTCTTCTAGTGTACATAGTATTTTGAGTGTTTCAATTGGGCCTAGTATGCATTTTGTGATGGTCTCGAGTAGAAAATTTCTCTAGGCTTATGATCAATTCATTTCTCAACTTTATTTTGTGCTAGAGATTCAATTTTTTTCAATTTTATGCACATGAGAATTTTCCTTATCAAAATCAACTTAGTAAAAATATTTTGCATTAATTCTGAATTGGAAGTTCTCTAGTTTTTCCTGAATTCACTCAAGGAGGTCAATAGCTATGGAAATACCATGGTTGCTTTTGTTGTAGTATGAGTTTGTCATATCACCAATTGGTAGAAAAATGAAGGATGCAGTGTTGGGAAATTTGGTGGCTAATTTTTTGTGGTTGTCATGCAATAGCATGGTCAATGGTGGAGAAAGTCTTAACTTATTTAGTGGTAGTCACAAGGTTGTGCTTGATTGGAGAAGGTTACATTTGATGCATTTTTTTGAAAGAGGAAACTATGAGTTAAGGGAAATTAACTCTTTCAACATGATGGTGTTTCATAGAGGCAAGAAACTTATTTACATCCTGTTACTCATAAAATATAATGTTCCCTTTTTTTTGTTTTTTTCCTTATGTTCCTTAGACATTTTATCTAACTTTATGTTTAGGCAGTGTTTTGTTGTACATCTTGAACTTAGGCGAGGTTTTCATTTGTTTCTTTAACTTCTCGCTTTACCGCTTGTATCATTATTCTTTGAACTAGGCAGCATTTTATGGCTTCATCCTAACCCATTGTTTCTTTGAAAGGGGATTTATGTATGTGAACAACCTACATGATGAGTTTTCATATGTCAGAAGTTACCTAGTAGCTTACCCTGCAAGCTATATTAGTAGGCAATATTCTTTTAACTGTTTGGAACCTAGGAGATGTTTTATTAAGTTACACAAACTACCTATTTTTCTGCCCAAAACACTTTTTAGGAATTAATATAATGAGCATGTGTTGATTCATAAAACTAGTGTAGTATGTAGTAAAATAAACCAGAATTTTGAGATATGATATGAAAAAGAGTAAAAAAAGTGATGCATACAAAGTATAGAGATATTAAAATGATATTTAATATATATATGTACATTTTTCATTGCATCAACACTACAAAATTGTTTAGATCGACTACAGAAAGTTAATATCAATCAAAAAGACAAAAGGATACATTCTTGTTTAGACACATAAAGAAAATATTAGGAATCATATGCCCTCAATCACAATTTGGAGGCATTCAACTTGAGTAGGGGATAGCAAATTTAAATATCATTCCTCATAATTCTCACATTAAGAAGAGCAACCACTTCCTCCATAGTCTCATTCTGAAGCATTGATGCTATATAAATGGCATCACCTATCAATCCATCTCGAGGATAGTGATTGACACAAGCGATAGCTACAATGACATTATGATGGAATTTACGCCTCACCAGACATTGTAATGCTTTCAAACCCTGGTTGTGACAATCAGAGGTCCTGATGACCATGTACATGAAACACTCTAGCATTGTAGTATTGTGTACATGTGCTTGGATCATAAATGCTTCACCTAGAATGTTGTGAAGCACCTCTTCTTCCACCTCACTTTGTGTCAAGAAGACCTCCTACAGCTGATCCGATAGATGCCTAAACAATGGTTTTCATTCAATCTCCTCTAGGACAATGAAATAATTTGAAAAATCACTGTCACTCTGAGTGCTCACCACATTGGATGCTTTTGAATGATGAAGAATGGTAACAATAGCTAAATTTATAGAAGGTTGGTCGAACATTAGCACTTTATCCTAAGGTTTATTGAGATTGAAACTTAATTCAAATTAATGGCTGATTTGAACTAGTTTTAAATTACATTTCTAATCGAGTAGCATACATGTGCTATCAGATGGTGTCTCCTTGAAGTTGCACTAATGATTTGATTGTGTGAAAGGTCATTTGATGACCGATTGGTGAGATAAAGATCAGTTTTCCTACCCGATGCCCTTTTATTTTTTGGACTAATTATTTTAACCAATCCTTAGTAGTTTTTGAGAAGACAATGGGAAAACAAGAAGACCACCTAGTTTAGTAATGACTTTACAAGCTATTTGGTGGGGTTGGTTTTGCTATATATTTGAAAATGGAGAAAGAGATAGGGGCTCTCTAGATATACACTTTGTGGTGTTTTGGAGAGATATTTGATCATTTATTTCATGCTATAATAGTTCATAATCTTTGAGTTGTAAATTTAATGAGATGCTTAGTAAGCTGATCTTTGTGTTATGCATGCAATAGGGTTATGCCTTCTTTGTGAGGGAAGCTTTATAATGTCCATTTATTATAGTATGATCTTTTTCCTTAATGAAATAGTCATAGAAATTTTCAATCTTTGTGTTGATCATTTATGACTATTGTTTATGCATTCACGTTAGTCTCATATTTATGAACTATCATTTTTTACCTTTCCTTCTTTTTGGTTAAAACCATACCCATGTTTATTTAGTTCAATTAGATTCATTGCATATCATTTGAGGGATTTGTACCTTCAAAATTTAGAGAAAATCCACAAATGCAATTGTGGTCTTTTCAGAGCCGTTAGCAAATTTATACTAGTACTAAACAGGGTTGAGAGTCATTTATTTTCAGCATATTTATTGTGATCCAATTCATTTGCAAACATTGTTAGTGTAATTAAATTAATTATTACACTAGCATAAGTTAACTAAGGTCATATATCATTTAGTGCTAGGTTGCATTTTAATAAATCATTTAATAATAGGGTAATGTCCCCTTCCTTGTTTGTAGGAGATAAGATTCCTTCTATAAGATGAGTTTTTCTTCTAGAAATTATCTCAACATTTAATAATTTCCTAGATAGGGTTCACATATTGTTAGATCATGACACATGGAAACATCTCATGTATCTTAGGTTTTCTCTTTTTCCTATATAATCAAGCAACTTGTTCATTTGTAACGTATCAAATTATCAATATAGAATCTCTATTGTGCATTCCTAGTTGCAAAACTTTTGGTGTGGTTGATTATCTTTCCTGGGAAAGGTCCTCCATTGAAGACTGTAGCTTTAGGGACCTTGTGTATCCATAATCTCAACATGGTATCAGAGCATGTTGAATTCTAACATGGTATCAAAGAATGTTGAATCCTAACATGGTATCAGAGCAAGTTGAATTCTCACATGGTATCAAAGCTAGGTTCAATCCTGGAACCAAGGAGTCTACTATTGGAAGTGGTCCCTCCCTATCTTGCCACTCAACCCCTCAAGTTCACTCTGCCACCACTCCATTGGTGGCACCTTTTTTTTTCCTTATATCATGGATCGGTCATATCAACGACCACATGCTAGTGCCCGGGGGCCAATATTTGACCCTATTTAGCTTGCAAGGTGCCTTTTCTAAGCTTTTTTTTTCATTTTATCATAACTTTTCACCAGGGTATCAAAAATTAGCAAACAAGATATCATCAGAAAGGGAATTTTGAGCACTTTCTAGTGGTGACATCAGTTCTATGAAATTTTTCTTATAGAAAATTATACAATCAATTGAAGACAAAACCCTAATTTGAACTCAAAGGCTCATATCTTTGCAACCGTTCATCAGAATTTGGTGATTCTAGCAGCATCAGAAAGTACTTTCAGAGCTTTTTTCATTAGTCCAAACCCATTGATCAGTTTCAACTCCAAGTACTCTTGCATTTATTTTTTTAGTTTGGTGAATTTATTCAATAACTTGGATATCTAAGCTTGGGAAAAGATTTCTTGATCTAGGTAACATCACTTCAGTTGCACATCATCCTTGGAAGTCTTTCTTTGTTGTTGAAGGTAATTTATCTTTTTTTTTTGGAGAAAGTTCATTATGGGGCTTGCATATACTCCTTCTTTGGTTATGTTACACAAGGGAAACTATAAGAAATGGCAGGATCGGATCATACACCATCTCCAAAAACTCAATTTTTTTCCTCATTTGTATGGTATAGTTCCTCATCCAAGTGAAGGTATTCATGAGTTTTCTTGGAGTTGCAGTAGATACACTATTTTGGAGATCATTGCTATGCAAGTTGCAAGTTGATTGTGATGTTTTGAATGTTATTGATCATTGTGACTGTCCTCATATCTTTTGAAGAAGTTGACAAGGTTCCTTTAGGTACTTCTTCTCCATCAGAGACTATTAGTATCCCTTTACAATCAGTGATTCCTTGTCCAGATTCATTGATTGAGGCTTCCACTATCATCATTCATCGGGACACCTTCAATTTTCTAGACTTGACATCACAGGATGGCTTCATTTCAGGAATCACTGAGTTGGCTACTTCTATAGGTTTGGAGGAAATTCTTGAGGGGATATCACTCCTATATTCATATCACACTTTGGAGAGTTCTCTTGACTCTCCTCATCCCTTTGTCTCAACCTTTATTAGGAATCCAAAGACTATCTTGGAGGCACTTGGTTTCTCTTTAGAGACTTCATGTACGAGACTTCTTCCCTGTCATTCCATTCAGGACTTGAGGTTTCTTCAGCATCCACCATTTTATTTACTTCTTCCTAGTGGGATACTTGTGGTTTGGACACATTTGTTGCTTCAAACTTCTTTCAATGGTTTTGAGGACACTTCATTTAGGGGGGGCAATCAAGTATCCATCATATCACTTTCTTTGGATATTGTTTAGCATCATTTTCTACATCATCCTGATTTTTTTCCCTCTTCATTGATTGTGGCATCTTCATCCAACCTTCATCCTTCCTTCCTTTGATTCCTATTCAAAATGGGAAGCATCACTAAACTTGCACTTGGTTCTATTTCTTTTGAAAGGGAGATAAGTTGTTTGTCAATATTGGATCCTATTCTATCTTCAGACACTTAGCATTTTTGTAGGTGATATCATCTTTTGGCGGTGTTATATAGTCTCTCTATTTCCTCCCTATGGACAGGATAATGTATTGTATCCATGTGATGGATGGTTTCCTTGGGGGGTATTTGGGAGTCCTCCATCCTTCCCATCCTATCTCACATTTTTTGCATTTTCATCTCCTTTTTGGAGAGGGGTTTTGTTCCCATTGGGTTTCCCCATTTTCTCTGGTTGTGAGAGATTTTCTTCATCTTTATCATGTACATGGGTACCTAACATGGCCTTGTAGTCGGGACCCATCATCGATCATCTCTACATAATCATTGCATTTTCCTCCCTAAGTTGAACTTATGGGGGTGTTAGTATAATTAAATTAATTATTACACTAGTATAAGTTAACTTAGGTCATATATCATTTAGTCCTAGGTTGCATTTTAATAAATTATTTAATAATGGGTTAATGTTCCCTTCCTTGTTTATAGGAGATAATATTCCTTCTAGAAGATGAGTTCTCCTTCTAGAACTTATCTCAACATTTAATAATTTCCTAGATAGGGTTCACATGTTGTCACATGTTAAATCATGACACATGGAAACATCTAATGGATCTTAGGTTTTCTCTTTCGCCTGTATAATCAGGCAACTTTTTTATATGTAAGATATCATATCATCAATATAGAATCTCTATTATGTATGCCTAGTTGCAATACTTTCTATGTGGTTGATTATCTTTCCTAGTAAAGGTCCTCCATTAAAGACTACAACTTCAGGGACCTTGTGTATCCATAATCTCAACATGGTATCAGAGCATGTTGAATTCTAACAAAGACATCCTTAGTAGGGTTTCCCTACAATATTCAAATTTTTTTGTCATAGTCATACCTTTATTTTCCATATTGTATCTTGCATATTTTTTTGGTCGCATTATGTGTATACATTTTTTGTCTTCCATGAGTGAGTTCTATTTCATGTTTT
This sequence comes from Sequoia sempervirens, assembly GCA_007258455.2. Lineage (NCBI taxonomy): Eukaryota > Viridiplantae > Streptophyta > Pinopsida > Cupressales > Cupressaceae > Sequoia > Sequoia sempervirens. The sequence goes on along the minus strand of VDFB02000017.1, from coordinate 44,754,578 downwards.
TCATAATTTTTGTTTGATAAAATATTTAGATTCTTCTTGTCCCTATTAGAGACACATATCCCCAACTAGAGCCATTATTGGGACTCAATTTACTAATATCATTTTTTCTTGATTCTCTTCCTTTGTGTGTGTTGATATGACATGATCCATGATTAATAATTTATTTTTAGAATGCTATAAGGCTCATCATGTCAAAATGTGTTATTACTAGATTTTACCTTCCCTATTCTTTAATCAATTGACCAAAATAGAAATTAAAAATATTGGCTAAGTAAAAGGGGAAGGTGGCTATCAATGGTTCCTAGTGCATTGAAAACCTTAGGAACCCCTAATGGGTTCCTAGTTTCACAATCCACCCCAAACAAGGAGAATTAAATTATAAAAAATTAAATGCCAAGGTATTAGAGGGGAGAAGTAACACAATAGGATTGAGGCATGATAGAGTGTGTGGTAGGGGTTTGACATTTTTAATGTTTCTCTATTCTTCAGGAATGCAATTTTCTTGAGCTTTGATTAATTCCATGTTCCTTGCTGAGGGTTTGATAATTTTAATGCCACAACATGGAACCACTAACAAAGAAAGAAGTTAGCTAAGTGAAAGTTTCTTTGGTTACTATTAGATGTAAAACAATCGACAAGGGAATGTTCTTAGGGCTATAATAATTTTTTTGTGCTTGTGCATCTTGTGAAACTTTTTTGTTGTGGTTAATTAGCATGATGATGTTTTTATTGTGCTAGATTCTCTACCTACTGGCATTCATGGCATGACCATCCCATGCACTAGTATTGATTATGATTGGCCTCTATTGATATGGAATACTTGTTTTGTGTTAGATTGATCCTAGGTGATGAATTTTAAATGTCAATTTAGTGTTATAGTTGTATTTTTTTATAGGGTTTCAACTCATGCCTTTTCTAATTATAAGATGGATATGGATTTGTGGAGTGTGTGAAGGATAAGATGCATTTATATATGTTGTGTAGAGAATGTATCCATTGATGTTTATATTTCTATAGGAAGGTATTTTATGGTTGTAAATACTTCCCTTGCCATATTCACTTGTATGATTGTAACATGCAATTAGTGAACATAACAATATTCTAAATATTGTAATATTTGAAATGGAATTTTCCATGTTTCAAATTCACTATATAAAACTCAATTTGGATGACTAATTATGCTTTTTGTATAATATTTTTTTTTGGAGTATGTTCCCAAATCAATTCTTCTATGTTTCCTTTAATGGCTTTCTTTCTTGTTACCTATGACTTTATAACCCATTGGATATATGCACTAGTCTCTAGTCTACCTAGCCAATCTCAATTCATAAATAAAAAACATAAATCAATAGTATAGGAGTAGGACTAGTTTGTATACATTCATAACCTCATGATATAACTAGGGATCAATCTTCATTGAGCCTCAAATGAATGGATTGTATGTATTTTACATTGTTTTATCTCTTAGAGATTAGGAGATAAAACCCACTATCATAGAGCTAGACATTAACCCTCCACATTTTTTTGATAGGATGATCTCACTCATATGATGAAAAATCTAGCCTTGTGAGTGATATTTTTCCCTAGGAAGTGGAGCAACATTTTTTAGCATCAACATAAGGGTATATGTACAAGCTAAAATCCAGAGGGAGGTGGTATAATAGAAAAGGGTTAATGAGAGAAGACCAAGAGGGGATAATGGAACATAGAGTGAAATGAGAGAGGGTACAATGGTATGGGAATAAAAGGGGATAATTGAACATAATATGCACTCATAGAGGCTAGTGTGATGGGCTAGGAGAGGATCATGAAATATATAGTAGAATAATAATGGTTACTAGAATATATTATGGGATATGTATGCTTTATGTATACACCATGCTATATTTAGTTGATAGGCTATATATGTGTGTAGACACGTGAAATTGACATCACTCATTTAATTAAATCATATTCGCTCATCAATCAAATAAATCAAGCTTATTTGGTAAATCTCCTAATGTCATTAATTTAAATTAAATAAATCAACTTGATCCTAACATCACCCTCCTTGATTAAATAAATCAAACCTTTATTTAATTAAGTTTGAAATAACCTTCTATCCCTTTTTTATTTAAATAAATCCCTAAATCTAAGTCAAATGGGTCAAAGCATCTAACATCATCTTAACTAAGCTAATCCTGATTAACCTAATCTAACCACCCATCACATCCTCTAGCTTTTCCCACTTGCACCAATAAATCATTTTAATTCATTTATAAATTCATCATTTTCTTTCAACTTGGCATAAAAATGGAATATTCCCTCAAATTTGAATTCAATGGAAAGTTGACATGTACATCCAAAAAAGCATTTTTGAGCTCTTACATGGCTCTTACACATCCTTGCAAAGGTAAAACTCAACATTTATCTCTCAATTTCGAATTTGAATCTCCCCCTCTTGGGCACATTGGCCAAAATGTTCTCATCCTCCAACCTATCACAAGTTAACAAGTGGCTCCTTCCTATTGGTCAAATCATTATCCCAAATTGCTCTATTTTGAGCTCCCTTCCAATTTGAAAATATGTAAATGAAAGCTTCATCCTTGATCAAATCATCCAAAATCTCATGCAAAGTCACTCTCTTCAATTGAGAATTGATTTTCCCACTTCACTCCATCTTCAAAGTATTTTATCATTTAGCTTATCAAAAAGGGGCTAGGAAAGGGCTATTTTCCACATCAAAATAGCACCAATCCCCCCATAAAATCAAGTGCTTGCTTCATTTTAGAATAGGAATAGTTATCTTTGTTTGTATTTGATCATTCATTTCATCTTTTTCCTTTTTCTTTAACAATGTAAATCAATGTTATGGGGGATTCTTATTCTAACCTTCCATTTTTAGGATAATAATGTGATTTTTTTGCTTTGATTTGTGCAAGCTTGGATCTAGGGATCCACATTATGGTGCTAGAAGGAGGGCACTGGTAGGGAGGATGTAGAAAAGGCTGAGGAATTTGTCTTTACACCTGCCAAGAGCCTTTTTCTTGAAAATTTCAAAAGTATTCTTCATTGAATCTATTTTTTTATGATATGAATTTTTTTTGCATGCTAAGAGATGTCCCCATTTAGTGATTAGATTTAATGTCGAATAAGTTGAATGTTTCTTTCTTGGTATTTGTTTACCTCACCTACACAATTAAAATACTAACTGTACATTACCATTATCTCTAGCCAAGAGGAGCCTTATGCAATACAGTAACATTATTACTTCTACTCATAAATATTACTATCCCTGAGGGTAGCATGGATAAACTGGCATCCTTTAACAATAGTAGTGTAGGAAGTTATGTACTCTATTTTGCATTAGTTCAAATCTAGTGATAGGAATTGCAAGTAGGCATGCAAGGAGTCTTTTTTTTGTCTACCATAACAACTTCCATTACTCTTTGAAGTGGAAAATCATCATTACATGCTTCCAAGGTCTACCTACAAAGGGGCATTATGTAGACAAGAAGAATAGGCAAGCACTGTTATTTTCCAAAGATTGGAGGAGTCTCATTTAAAAAATATGTCTCTATCTATTTAAGAGAAAATATAACAATGAGAGCATAAAGGAAACATTCATTGCTCTATATTTGAAGGCATCATTTATATTAGTAGCGCTACATTTTTTTTTACTTCTTCATAAGAAAAATGTTTCTATGAAATGCGTAGGTGGGAAGGATGCTTGTTGAATACGGCTTTGCACCCACTAATTGCATTGGATTGAAAGCTAGTCAGGGAAGCGAACTGGAGAGATGGTTTTATCTAGAAGTGATTTCATTCTGGAAAAATATTGTTGTCATGCATCTTGTTCTCCTCGCATAGTAGTTCTTTTGAATTTTGAACAAAATTATCATTTTATGCTTGATTGGTATGTGTCTTGCCTTCCTCTGTTACATGGTAAGACCGCTGTTAAGAAAAGGTGAGGATACATTCTGTTTGAACTTATGGAAGTTGAATCTCAAATCCTTTACTCTGCCTATCAATATTTAGCATCTGCCCTCTCTCAGGTCTGTCATCTCAACTAGTCCACATGTCGATTCCCAAGCTACACTAACAGCTAGTATTTAATAAATGAAATCCATGAGAAAGCATCCATTTGAAGCATTCTTCCAAATTTTGATGATTCAAACCCTTGCCTTCAACACCATAAACTTTTGTGTTAAGTCTTTATGTATTGTAGTACAGACCCATGATAAGAATAGACTTGATATGATCAAATGAATGAGTAATTTTAAACTAGCGTGCATCAAGTTAATGAGTAGTTTTTAACAATCTATCCTGATAAATTAATGTGCAGGAAACGTTGCAGAAATTAAATAATTCCATTGTCAGATTGCCATTAATCTATCCGTGTTTTTAATATCTTTTATACACAAAATGGTGCTAGATGTTTATAATATCGGTATATTCAGGGTATGCATCTAGTGTCTTTCATTTCCATTAATTATTTGAATATGCTACATTATTCTATTGAGATGATTTGTGCCAGAATCTGCAAGCATGTGTGGCATTTAAGACTTTTATGTTTAATAGATTTCCATGATTAATAATATGCTCCTCCCAACTTCCAATCGAGAGGGTCTTCTATTTATACCAGACTTTCTTTAAGGGTTTTCAGATGTTTGCGTAGGGAATCAATTGTATGGGTTCATTTTTTCCATCTCATTAGTGGAGACATTAAAGTCTATGTCAGTATATTAATGTGAGATGGAAAACCCTGCCAAATTCAGAGTTAGAGTCAATACTCACCATAGTTGGGAATTGTGTATCTTTAGCTCTTTATGATTTCATAATTTGGATATGGGATAGATTTTGCAATATCTTTCAAGGGTCCTTAATTTTCACTTAATATTGACTCATATCCACCTTACATCATTCCATTGCGTTAAAGTAGTAGGTAAACAATGAGTATTATGGTTTAACACTATTGCAGGTTAGGCACAGGCAAAAAGCATGTTGGAGAAGGTGGAATACGACTTTACACCTACCAAGAGCATTAGCTTGAAAGTTTCTAAAGAAATTATAATTAAGTATACAATTGATATGGGTAGCCTACTCCTCAACCATTATTTGGCCCAATGAACCTTTGAGTCTCTCCTTGGATTCTTAAATGGAGCCAGGGTAAAGTAATGTTGGTCAACAATTAAGATGGGTGGCTAAACTAGTGATAAACAAGTTTGAAATTATGCCTTACTCACTTTCTTTTAGATCCATCCTCATGTTAGCACGTGCCATTAGATCTTACTATACATAATACCATTTAGCTACGAGTGCAACCCAAACACAATTACTTTACTTTTTGCATAATATTTGAAAGGAAGCTCACAAACTTAAAGCATAGTTTAACATAGATTCCATGCTTAAAGTAAGAAATTGTGTATGTGACAAGTAATTGATGATTGACTGGGAGGGTGTTTGCAACAGCTGATGATCATTTTCTATTGAAGTTATCAAGATATTTTGTCTTGTAATGTTGGCCCAATAAGGAAATCATTGCCAAGTGTTTGATTTAGTAGTTGGCTTCAAAAATGACATGGTGTTTGATTTATCAAGTGGGATTATTATTAATGCTTCATTTCTTAGTCTAAAATCATTAGTCTTTTCTATTTGAAATCATTTAATTGTTTGAAATTAATGATTAAAATGATTTTTTTAAATTCTTGCATGATAGGAAGAAAAGAAAAGTGAGGAAGAGGGATTCTTGTTTGCACAAGGAGTTTGCAAGAAGAAATCTTTGGAGTAATCTTGGAGAATGGAGCATTAAATTTAGAGTTTAAAAGCATTTTTAAATGCTTGGAGCCTCCATTTACTTCTTTAATTTTCTATTTTAAGCCAACTAGATCATTGTTTGTTTTCAAAGTTGGATTAAAATTGAACACTAGAAACTAACTAGACATTGTTTTTTGGAATAAAATTGAACAAGCAAACTTCACATTTGAATTCTGGTGCATAAAACAAACTCAACACTACTTTGAAGTTAAAATAAACAAGTGCTTTCATGTTTTTGTAATCTTTTTTGCAAAATAATCTCATCTAAAAAGGTGTATGCACTTCTCTTGTGCTTCACGGTGATCTTGAGAATCAAAAGTATTTTTGATGACATTAAGTTGCATAAAATATTACCTCCACCATTCATTTTGGGTTTAAAAATTGAACAAAACAAATTGTGAGTGTGAGTAAACCTATTGCGTATGTTCTCCCTTTGTTTCTAAATCAAGGTTGATCGAACTATGAATCTCTTTGCTTGCTTTTGTCTATCTTAGAGGGTCTGCCTTGGGGAAAAAGTACTCACCAAAGGGAACAACTCAACTAGTAACACTCTAAACCCAAGACTATTTCCAGCCAGGATATAAATGTGGGTATTGGAATAAATGCCAATATCATGTGGTTGATTTTGACAAGATGGATCTGAAAGGGGACTCTCACCATATGGTTAAATCTCCACGAGCGGAAAGTCTGAACTAAAACCTTTGTTTGTAGTGACCAACTAATCCATTCAACGAGTTTATCAAAGTGGTGTATTGGAACTTCGATTCCAAGAAGTTACTTGCCATGTTTGATCTTGGTTAAAGTACAGAGGTTAAGACTTCATTCTTAACATACCTTTATACTATCTCCTTGGTTGCATGTAAAATCATCTCTCCTACTATGAAGGGCATGAGGCAAGCCCACCAAGAAAAATGTACCAATTGAGCTAGGATGTTATATTGCTTGTGAGTTACTTTGAAAACACAGTGCTTTGATCGAAAACATTGGAAAACCAACATTCGACATGAGCATCAAATCTTAAACCCTTTAGGAGAAACAAATATCTTTTAACAAATTCACATGTTATTGCTCGCCCTTGGGATTCATATCCTTAGAGGCTTCTAAACATTTGGATTTCATCTCAATTTGCTCCTACTAAGGTCAACATTAGGAAACCTTTTCCTTGATTTCCACAATTCCGCATAATACATTTTGTGGGATGAAAGAAAATTAGGACATTTACATTTAGTTTGAAAGCTAATCAAGAAGTGTTTTTGGTGAAAAGAATCCATTAAGCAAAGATTGAATCAATTGGACCCCACACATGTGCTTGGCATCTTTTGGTCATATGGTTTTCATGCAAACATTGGTCTTTTGGATTTTGAATTACTCTTAAATAAAGGCATGTTCTTCACTATCTTGGTCTCGTAAATAAATCCTTCCTAGGTTCATTTAGGATCAAAATCAAACACTTCATCCATTTCAAACATTTATCATCCCATCCCACCAAACAACTTTAGAGCTTTGGAAACATCATTCTCGACTAAGGTAAATCATCAAAATCAAAATCACCTTGTTTAGGTAGGTGTATGGGAATGCATCCTTTCTCATACATTTAATTGAATTAGCAATCTTTTGAACAAGCTCATCCTAAGATCACATACAACATCTTAGGGTTGACAAGTTTATTATCCAATCAAACAATCAAATTCAAGTCCTAATTCTAACATTGATACAATGTTCTTAAACTTTTAACACCTATATCATTCACCCCTTTCATCCTTCATCTCCTCATTAGTCCTAAACATCCTAGAGGTCACTTTTATAATAAGGTAAAAACACAAGAGGAACATGAAATGTAAACTTGATCCATACACCATGATTAATCCAATTCAACTGAACTTTCAAAGCCTTACAAAGCCAGTTGATTATGAACACTCACATTTATACAATCTATACATGGGATCATTCTCTCCTACAAACATCAATAGCACAAATGTGAGTATGTCCAAATTAAAGTTTGGAACACCTTTCCCGACGGTAGATTTAAATCCAAGTCCAAACCTAAAAATCTATCAATCAAACAATCAATGCATGAGCCTTCAAATGAACAATGTGATCTCATCAAATCCCAACATGCCAAATGTGAATGTACCAAGTACAAATTTACCAAACATGAATCCAAAAAACTTTGGGATAAATATGTTTACGAATCATAAAATTTTTGTTCAAAGTACAAACAAGATGTTAACAACTCCATGTATTAATCCAAGTCAAGGTAACACCATGCAAAATCAAAGTTACCTAAATCAAGGCAATGTGATTCCAAACATCAACAATGTTCAATTTCAACCTATCATGCAAATTTGAACATCATCCCAAATCAAAAAATTGTCCAAAATCAATTTGTCCATGATCCCATTCAAAAACCACAAGTATGCATCCCAAATCTGCTTTAACCAAATCAACTATATCAAGAGAATCAAGATCGAAATCAAGATCAAATTTGGTGAGATCAAATTGCTACACTTACCAAAATAGTTGAGTCATTGCACCAAGAGACATCTCCACCACCATTACCCATATCAACACCATTCCTTGGTTTAGAGCTTCCCCCTTTACCTAACATCAATCACTCCATCCAAATCAATCCACCTAACACCAATCAATCCATCACATCAAATCCTTTGAATATACCACTAACATCGCACCAACAGATGGTATCTAATCAAATGACAACATCAATCCTGACAAATAAAAATAGTCTCCCAAGGACCTATCACCTTGGTCATTCTGACCGCTCCTATCACATTGATCATTCCAACCACCACTCTCACACCCATCACATCTCAAGCCCTCACTACCATGATTTCTCCAAGCATATCTCAACCACTTGTTACTACATCCAACACAATTTTGAATCCGCCACCACTACTGATGAGCTTTAAAAATGCTCATAATTTGAATGTTATGATAAACTTTTAATGTCTTTACTTTTGTTATTTCATGACTATTGAAACCTTTTATGGGAATATCCTATAGCAAGATACTTTCATATTCCTGCAGCTCATTGTGTTGACTTGATTGCATTTATTGCCTTGTTGACTCCCTAAAATGACTGGTATATTGTATACAATTTTTGAATGATGAAGTAGATTTAAAATGTGTGATTAATGAATAGATATCATGTATGTGCCATACGCCTTTTCTTTCGCATCTATTACCTTTTGTTTCACAGGTTGTTGAAGAATGATGAAGTCAAGTGCAGCCGATCTTGGCCTTGCAGTAAAGTCCATTTCCTGCACAACTTCAAGGAAGCTCCGGTGAAGACTCTTTGACCGAAACCATGGGAAAGAATTTTAATGACAGTCAATCTGGAAAGAGTGGACTACTAGATTCTCTCCAAATTGGGTGCATAAATTCATTACGAAGTCTATTCCTTGATTCGGGGATATACTTTACTTCCACGTCTTTCTTTGATAGGGTTAGTTAGTTAGTTGCTCTCCTGTTTATAAATAAAGTTCTCCTGCGCGAGAGAGACAGAGAAGGGGGGATAGTTAGAAAAAGTTAGAAGCATAGTAATAGCAGATATTATGTAAGAGTTAGTATGATAATGAGAAACAGAATCTGTATGATCAAAGATAGAGTTTGTTGTTAGTTTCCACATCAACAAAGCAATGTATACCATTCTATTTTCATGAATAAAATTTGATGAAGTTCTGAGTTTAGCATCTGTGTAATCAGTAGATGCTTGCTAAGGGGGCCCACTTAGTAAGTATCTGTAGCTGGTTAGTTAGTTGTTATTTTCTGTTGATCTTCAGTTAGCTTTCATCTTTAAAGTTTTTATACAAACTCAGTCTTATAGTGCTCCTGCAGCATAGAGAGTCCATCCCTGTGACTGTTCCTGCAGCATAAGGCTAGTTCAAAGTTTGTGTTTTAGTCGTAGTTGTTATGATTCCTATCATAGTTGAGTTAAAGAATTTTGCATTACCGTTATGTGGCTTAGATAGAATTTCTTTCCAGTATTATTTTTGCTAAGATTTGACCGAAACTAGTTCCTAGTGCATATATTTTGCCGCACCATTTAAAGTCTATGTCCCCTGGTTTGACAAGTAAAATGGACATCTATAGAAAGATATGTCACCTGTTGGAATGTCCAATTCCCAGGAAAGGTTTTACTGTGATTTTCATATCCTTTTGTGGGCGCGAGCCATTTTTGGCACCGTTGCCAAGGATGGCTTCTAGCTAGGAGTCTGTTAGAAGTCATTTTCAGCATTAGTTTAGTTTGTTAGTCAAAATTTTCAAAATATTTCAAGCTACTACTCACCGTATTGCATGCATAGAGGAAGAAGAGACACACTGGGAAGGTTTCTCCCTGAAATTTGTTTATTGAACTACCATTTGACCCAGCTGATAACGAACCTAAGAAAAATCCATTTGCTCTATTATTCTAGCAACCAGACATGGCAAATAATCCACCTAATAATCCACCTCCTGCATTTGAGTTTCCCATTGTTCCCCAGCAAGATACCGAAAATCTTAAAAACATTCCTTCTTCCTTGCTTCCAAAGTTTTATGGCTTGGTTACGGAGGATCCAAAAACTTTTATGTTTGAATTTGATGTCCTCTGTCACAGTTATGACTACAACACAGACGCTCATAAACTGAAGTTATTTCCTTCCACCTTGAAGGAAGGAGCTCTCGAGTGGTTCATGAGTATGGGAAGAGGTGCTGTAGATAGCTGGGCCACCATGCAGACAAAATTCCTTGAAAAGTATAAGGAATATTGTAAGAGTGCCAGCAAAGGTGATGACATATTCCGAATTTAGCAGAAGGAGGATGAAAGTCTGGAAGATTATATTTCCAAGTTTTTGTTTTCACTAAAAAGAAACTCAAACCATACTCTAAATGAGGACTCTCAGAAACTACTCTTTCTAAGGGGAATCAGTGATGCCTGTATTGACGCCCTGGACCTGATGGGAGGAGGTGATATAACTCAACTGCCTTGGGATGATATAAAGAAAATGTCTTAACTACTCTTGAGCAATAGTTAAGAAAGGTCGAGGTCATCATGTTACAGTGGGGAAGTCTTCTTCTGGTGGAGTTTCCTGGATGGAGATCACAAATTTTCTATATGATTTCAAGCAGGACATCATTAATAATATGGCTACACAACTAGGCACTATGCAAGCTCAAAAGAAATATGCAGAAGCTGAGGTAGTTTTGGCCGAGTTCTGTCCATACTATAGAGAAAAGAAGCGTGATTGCAGATGCAAGATGGTGGCTAATTTGGAAGCTAGGCAACTGCCTACTGACTTCAAACCAGTAGAAGGTGATGATGATCAAGTGTTCTTTGTTGCGCAAAGGAGACCATGGGCCCAAAGACAAGGTATGCCTCAAGACCCTTTAACTTTTGGTAATCCTTATTCTGGCTATAATAACCAATGGCAACATGCATATGGGCCACCACCACCATGGAATCCACCTCAACCAAGTTGGCCTAATTATCAGACCCCATAGTGGCAATCTCCTCAAGGAGGTTGGTAGCAGCCACAAGGGCAATGGACCCCACCTTCAGGAAATTGGCAACAAAATCCTCAATGGAGAGGTTCTCAGCAATGGCAAAACTAGTCTCCTGGATTCCTGTAGCTTCCATAGCCACAACAACAGGCCCTTATGCCACCTCTTGCAGCAACTGCCACAAATCCTGGCCCTCCGAAGCAAACGCCTATGCCTGCCCAGCCATTGTCTAATCCCAATAATAAGCAATAACAGTAGCTACAGCAAACTGCGTATCTTGCTGAAGCCAACAAATATCAAGCTTATGCCTTAACCATTAATGACATCCATCTGAGGTTTGGAACTACTTTACCTACTCCCAAACCACCTCTGATTACTGAAATACCAGATTCTCCACTTGAAGAATCTACTGAACCTGTTGTTCCTACTAAGCATATGCCTATACCCGATATAGTTTCTCTGGAACCTATTTTGCAGAGACAAGATAAACCACCTTTTCCTCAAAGGTTGCAAAGCATTGAATCTAAATCCATATAAGAACCCACTTTTGACATTCTAGAGCAGCTAAAAAATGTACAGATTCAAATTCCTTTATTTTAGGCCATTAAAGATATTCCCATTTTTGGAAAAGCTATTAAAGAAGCCTGTTTGAAGAAGTCTGGATGGAAGAAAAAGGATTCCCAAACAATTCATGTCTTAGGGAAATTGGCTAATATAATGTTGGGAAATGTAGTTATTCCAAAGTATATTGACCCTGTAAGTCCTATCGTGCAGATACACATAAATAGCCAAGTTGTAAAAAATGTTTTGATTGATTTAGGTGCCGCCATTAATGTCATGACAAAGCATACTATGGACTCTTTGAATATTTCAAACATTAGATCTACACCCACAGTTCTACAGCTTGCAGACAGCTCCACAGTTAAACCTGATGGGATGGTGGAAGATGTAATTGTCACTCTTGAATCCTGGGAGTATCCTGCTGATTTCACAATATTATCAGTTAAGGAAACTTTAGGAGGGTATCCAGTTATCCTTGGTAGACCATGGTTAGCAATTGCTGATGCTTTTATAGGATGTCGTTCTGGAGATATGACCATTTCTGATGGGCAGTCCACAAAGAAATTGGCCTTGTATCTACCTACTAGACCTCAACCAGATTTGTCCCAACCTGTTTGGCAAGATGTGGGAGAAGAAACTGAAGAAGCCAATTCTTTGGCTCAATTAATGATGCTTCAAAATGATCCATTCTCACAACTTTGGAGTGAAGATGCTTTGCTTTTTCAAATTTTGCAATTTAACCCTGATACGGGTAGTTCATCTGATCCAAGTGGTAGTCATCATCAATGTTTCCTGTAGCAACTAGATTCTGAGAGTTCATTGCCTAAACTTCTGACAATTTTTTGTAACTTGCTTCCACAAGAGGTACAAATATTACCTGTTGATTCTATGAGTAATCTCACTAAGCAAATAGAATTGTCTCTAGATCATTGTTTGAATGTTAATAGCAAGTTGTCACAGTCTCAAGAGGCTGACTTATTAAAAATGCTACAAGAACAGCATAAAGCTTTTGCATGAGAATATGGGGACATGCAAGGAATAGATCCTCGAGTTTGTATTCATAGAATATATATCAAAGAAGATTGTTCACTAGTTAGACAACCTCAAAGAAGAGTAAATCTAGCACTTAGAGAAATAGTGAAAAATGAACTTCAAAAGTTGCTTGATGCTGGTTTTATTTACCCAATCTCTGACAGCCAATGGGTTTCTCCATTAGTCATTGTCCCCAAGAAAGGAGGAAAATGGAGAGTGTGTGTAGATTACAGAGAGTTGAACAATGCCACTAAAAAAGATCACTTTCCACTACCTTTTGTAGACCAAGTACTAAACTCACTGTCTGGAAAAAGATATTTTTCCTTTTTGGATGGTTACAATGGGTACAATCAGATAAAAATAGCCCCTGAAGATCAAGATAAGACCACTTTTACCTGTCCATGGGGAACATTTACTTATTCAGTCTTGCCTTTTGGTCTATCCAATGCACCAGCAACATTTCAGAGAGCAGTAATTAGTATCTTTGCTGATATATCTCATGAATGTATGGAAATTTACATGGATGATTTCACTACCTATGGAGTCACATTTGAAGAGGCACTGATGAATTTAGAAAAGCTATTGAAAAGGTGCAGAGAGAAAAATTTATCTTTAAACAGTGAAAAGTGTTTTCTGATGATGGAAGAAGGTATTGTTTTAGGTCATCATATTTCAAAGAATAGAATTCAGGTTGACCCTGCTAAAATTGAAGTTATTCTGAATTTACACACTCTTGCAAAAAAAAAAAGATGTCAGAAGTTTTCTTGGTCATGCAGGTTATTATAGAAGGTTTATAAAAGACTTCAGTAAAATTGCCAGCCCACTTTATGCCTTGTTAACAAAGGATTCCCAATTTGAGTGGACAGAGGCCTGTGAAAAATCCTTCCTACAACTAAAAGACTTGCTTACTAAAGCCCCTGTTCTTCAAGGACCAAAATAGAATTTGCCTTTTCACATACATGTTGATGCATCTGATTTTGGTATAGGAGCAGTTTTAAGCTAAAAAGAAAATTCAATTAAGCATGTTATCTACTTTATCAGCAAAAAATTTCAAGGTCCTCAGCTCAACTATACTGTTACAGAAAAGGAATTACTTGTAGTAGTGTATGCTTTGAATAAATTTAGGCATTATGTCATAGGTTATCAGATATTCGTTCATACTGATCATGCAGCAATCAAGTACCTGATGAACAAACTTGTCATTTCTAGTAGATTGGCACGATGGCTCATGTTGTTACAAGAATTTGATATTACAATTATTGACAAACTAGGAAGAGCTAATGTTGTAGCTGACTTTTTATCAAGACTTCAATTAGCTGCACCTGATGAATATGAAGCTATTGATGATAGGTTTCCTGATGAACACTTGTTCTCTATTGTTGCACAAACTCCATCGTATGCAGACATTGCTAATTATCTAGCAGCAAACAGAATACCAGCTCACTTTTCCCCAAAAGAAAAGAAGTTGTTGATAGAGAAAAGTTTTAACTTTTCCTGGACTGCAAATTGTCTGTTCTATACTGGACCTGATCAAGTAATGCGAAGATGTGTAAGAGAAGATGAAACTTATGATATCCTGCATGCTTGCCATGATGAACCATGTGGGGGGCATTTTGCAGCAAAAAGAATAGCAATTAAGATTCTTACAACAGGGTACTACTGGCCAACATTACACAAGGATGATGTGGCCTATACAAGGAAGTGTGATAGATGCCAGCGTATGGGAAGACCAACTAAGTCGGATGAAATGCCACTATATCCGTAGGTCATAGTCACCCCTTTTGATAAATGGGGAAAGGATTTTGTAGGACCAATTGATCCACCATCAAATGGAAAGTCATACATTCTAGTTTGCACGGATTATGTCACAAAATGGGTCAAGGTAAAAGCTATGACTCATGCTTGAGATAACAAAGTTGCAGAATTTCTGTATGAACAAATTTTCACAAGATTTGGAGTTCCCAGAGAGCTTGTAACTAATCAAGGAGCTCAAGCTCAGTTTACCTCAAAGCTGATAACTGCACTAATGAATGACTATAAGATCAAACATAGGAAGTCCAACCCCTATCATCCTCAAGCCAATGGTCAAGCGGAGGTAACAAATAGAGAAATTGAGCTGATCCTAACAAAGAAAGTGTAGATCCATAGAAAAGACTAGAGCAATAGACTTCCTGAAGTAGTTTGGGCTTACAGAACTACATGGAAGACAACAACTGGGTTTACACCTTTTGAACTGCTTTATGGGAAAACCATGTTACCCATAGAATTTGAACATAAAACTTTGAGGAAAGCTCTTGAACTCAACATGGACTTATTTGAAGCATAGAAGGACCATCTCCTGCAGCTAAATGCTTTGGACGAAATGAGAAAAGCTGCCCTGCAACACAGAAGCAATCCAACAACAAAGAAAGAAATGGCATGATCAGCACATCAAAATCAAAAAATTTTCTGATGGAGATTGGGCCCTATTATATGATTCCAGATATCAAGAAAACTAGGGTAAGCTCACAACACGCTGGCTTGGCCCCTATGAGGTTGAAAATGTGTTCGACAATGGAGCTGTACAGCTGGTGAGAATTGATCTAGTCCATTTTTAATTGCTAGTCAATGGCCACTGACTCCGGTTGTACCATAAACCAGTGTGAAAGGAAGAATTCATGCAACAGTTTGTTCAGGTTCCTCCCGCTACTCTTCCTGTAGCTGAAGTCTTTAGCCTTTCTCCTGCAGTGTTGCCGTAATTTTCAAAAAGCATGCCCATAATAAAGGTTTTCTTTTAAGGAAACCCCTTTTTCTCCATTTTCATTTATCGCCCCCATCTCAATTCTTTATCTTCCATCCATCCATCCCATCCATCCATTTCATTCGTACATTTCATCTGCCCACATCACCCATCCACTTCATCCGTCCGCATCAACCTTAATTAAGATATCTTTCCCACTTGTCAATTCATGCATCGGTGTCATCTTTCTCCACACGTACGTGCAATCATCAAAGGTACACCATATCTTTTCTTATCACATATTTGATTTATTTCATTCTATTCATTTACTGCTATGCATGTATCAGTCATTATTACCTGAATCTCTACCTGTTCTATAGTACATGTGAGGACACATGTCATACTTTAAGTAGGGGGCGGGGTAATCCATATTTTAAAACCTATATTTTCACCGCTGTCATAACTACATAAATGACCTTTCTTTAATGCCTTTCTGGTACTTTCCAAATGTGATCGCATGTCCTTCTTTAATGCATGTTTTTCTTGTAAACTACGATTAAGACTGCTTGTTCAAAAAGCTCATTTTTGGAAAAAGAAAGAAATGTGACGGCACAACAGAAGCAAAATCAGAGCAGAAGGGGAAACAGAGAATTTGAATCTTCAGCAAGGAATTGAGTTCAGCTAAGAAAAATTGCAAACATGGGTGGTTAGTTGGTGTGACATGAGCCTGTAGCTCATGAATTGTTACTGCAAAATCCGCAAATAGCCCACGCATTCAGTCTCTGCAGATGGTTAAATTATTTCTTGAGTTTAAATGATTTTGATGAGGAGGCTGCTGGAGAATTTTTGAGAACACTTTCTGAAGGGGAAGCCACCATATGGGGTCTAACAGTTGTTGCAACTGAAGACAGAATTGTTGAGGTCACCGGGCTCCCATCCATTGGAGAAAACTTCTCTTCAGATGCTGCAGCTGCAAGGGCTGAGTTTTCAATGCCTGCTTATGGACCTCTGGAAGTCTCCAAGCAGGGATGCAAGCGTGTGTCACTACCTCCTCCATATTCAGAGTATGCCACTTATATAATGAGGTATTTTACCTATGAAGGCCATTTTTCCTACCTGCATTCTCATCATTTTAAATTATTAAGCCATATGAGGCATGGGTTAGTCATACATATTCTAAATTTCTTGTTAAAATTTTTAGAACAAAGTGCCCACGGAACTCAACAGGGGAAAGACAATTCTGTCACTCATCATGGCTTTATTAAATTACTGATTGAGCACTCTTTGAGAGATGTCTCACCTCTCTCTTGGCAACAATTTGTTGCCCGAAAGAGTTTGCAAATACTACAACCTCCTAGGGTACTTACCCCACGGCTTCAAAGAAAGAAGAAAGAAATTGCATCTACTAGTGGAACAAGGCAAGGGTCATCTACTCTTGTAGCACCTAGTCCTACAGCTTTTGCACCTGAATCCTCTGCTAGGGTACAAACTAGGTCTACCACTAGGAGAGAGAAAGGAAAAACAAAGGCAGAAGGGTCCCTTGAATCTGACCCTCATTTTTAGAAAAGACAATGCTCCTCTCCTGCAGCACCTTCCCCTGCAGTCGTTTGTCCTACAACAACACCTGTTGCTATTACCAGTTCACCATTATCCTCTGGTAGGGTAGAGCCCTTTGAACAAACAAGAAAAAGAAAAGCTACCAGAACACCTCCTGCAGCCGCATCTGTTCCAAGAAGGGTTTCCACAAGGAAACACTCTAAGACCTCCCCTACTTCACCACAACCTGAGGTGATTGTAATTTCAAAAGGGTCTATTGAATCTGAATTTAATGTTTCTCAGAATGAGTCTGAGAATGCTGCTCAGAGTTTGTTCGTTCCTGAAGAGGAACAAATTGAGACAAAAGAAACAGGGCACAATGAGCAAGGGTTACCAAATCTTGATGATTTGGCTGCTGTTGCTATGCAATTTTCAGAGGAAGCACATACTTCTCCACCACAACAACAGGAAGAATTTATCTTACAGCAAGAGCAAGAACAGATTGAACAATTGAATGTACCTAGTGAAGTTGTGTTTCACCCTGCAATTTGTAAAGCCATTGTTGTGTATAGGAGGATGTTTTTAATTGAGTTTCTGGAATATGTTAAAGATAATTGGGAAACAGTTACATTACAAACCCTGAATTTCTGACACATAGCCCAGACTGATATGCAACAAATTCTATGGGAAGTAGAAAAGAAGAAATTGAAAAAGAAAATTGAAAGTCAGAAACAAGAAATTGCTGAGTTGAAAGCAAAAATGGACGAAATGTTAAAAGTAACTGGTCAAATTATGGAATGTAGACCACCACCCAGAGTTTATGCTCTGTGCCTTAAAGAACAGTTTTTATGGTTTCAATTGATGAGAATTTCTAGAAACCAAGACCCTATAATTCACACTGCCAAAGAATTTTATGAATCATACCAAGCAACCCCTAATTGGTTAAGGAATTCTCTATGTGAATTCTATTTGCATGGATTTTTAATACCATTTGAAACATAATGGAATCCTCTGCTATATATTGGTGATATTTATCTGAGAGCATTTATGTCATGGGCAGCAAATGAGGCAAATTATGGCAGGCAGTGGGAAACCTATGAGGAAGCTGAGAAAACTGAGCCTGTTCCATTACGCTCTCAAAGTTCAAACCCCCATGCAATGTTGAAAGATTGGTTTGCTCTAACATATGGTGTTACTAATGTTCCAACTAGAGAGAAAATATTTGATATCAAAAAACAAGTCTATGATGAATTCCAGGCACAACAATATTTGTTTTCGAAACTAGCATATACTAGTAGTGAGAAAAGATGGGAGAGATTAACTATTGGGTTAAGAAAGTCAGAACCACATGGTCCCTTAAATTTCACAACAGCTCTCAAACGAACCAGTAGATATATTCAATTGGGACTTCAAAAAATATTTGAACTGTGGCTACCACTAACATCCAGACCCCCTGTGTTAATGTGGCCCCTGTATCCTCACCAGGGTACAAATCTTAACAATGAATTAGAAGACCGAAGATATGAAAGGTGCTGAGATTTCAGAGGATTTTATTACAAGTTTGGAAACCCATTCCAGAGTCATGCAGCCAACACTGACTTTAGAGAAATCACCAGGAAAGTTAATGCTGGAGGACCAGGATTGGGCTAAGTAGGGGGTAGTGATGAGCTTAAAAAATGCTCATAATTTGAATGTTATGATAAACTTTTAATGTCTTTACTTTTGTTATTTCATGACTGTTGAAACCTTTTATGGGAATATCCTGTAGCAAGATACTTTCATATTCCTGCAGGTCATTATGTTGACTTGATTGCATTTATTGCCCCTTTGACTCCCTAAAATGACTGGTATATCATATACAGTTTTTGAATGATGAAGTAGATTTAAAATGTGTGATTAATGAATAGATATCATGTATGTGCCATACGCCTTTTCTTTCACATCTGTTACCTTTTGTTTCACAGGTTGTTGAAGAATGATTGAGTCAAGCGCAGCCGATCTCGGCCTTGCAGTAAAGTCCATTTCTTGCACGACTTCGAGGAAGCTCCGGTGAAGACTCTTTGACCGAAACCATGGGAAAGAATTTTAATGACAATCAATCTGGAAAGAGTGGAGCGCTAGATTCTCTCCAAATTGGGCGCATAAATTCATTACGAAGTCTGTTCCTTGATTCGGGGATATACTTTACTTCCACGTCTTTCTTTGATAGGGTTAGTTAGTTAGTTGCTCTCCTGTTTATAAATAAAGTTCTCCTACGCAAGAGAGACAGAGAAGGGGGGATAGTTAGAAAAAGTTAGAAGCATAGTAATAGCAGATAATATGTAAGAGTCAGTATGATAATGAGAAACAGAATCTGTATGATCAAAGACAGAGTTTGTTGTTAGTTTCCACATCAACAAAGCAATATATACCATTTTGTTTTCATGAATAAAATTTTATGAAGTTCTGAGTTTAGCATCTGTGTAATTAGTAGATGCTTGCTAAGGGGGCCCACTTAGTAAGTATCTGTAGCTAGTTAGTTAGTTGTTATTTTCTGTTGATCTTTAGTTAGCTTTCATCTTTGAAGTTTTCATACAAACTCAGTCTTATAGTGCTCTTGCAGCATAGAGAGTCCATCCCTGTGACTGTTCCTACAGTATAAGGCCAGTTAAAAGTTTGTGTTTCAGTCATAGTTGTTATGATTCCTATCATAGTTGAGTTAAAGAATTTTGCATTACCATTCTGTGGCTTAGATAGAATTTCTTTCCAGTATTATTTCTGCTAAGATTTGACTGAAACTAGTTGCTAGTGCATATATTTTTCCGCGCCATTTAAAGTCTATGTCCCCTCGTTTGACAAGTAAAATGGACATCTATAGAAAGATATAAGTCACCTGTTGGAATGTCCAATTCCCAGGAAATTTTTTACTATGATTTTCATATCCTTTTGTGGGCGTGAGCCAACTACCACCAAAACCAAACACAGCAAGACAATATAACATTGTGCTAAAAGCTCACCAGGCCTACCAAAATTATATCCAACAATATCTAGCCAAAAAATAAGAAACACAAGCTCAACAAGTGCAACAAGCCTCTCAAGCTACCCAACAAACACAAGCACAAACACAAAAAAAGATAACTATTGGGGATAATGATGATCTATCCATTAATGAACACCTTGAAGATGCTTCCACCTCATCCATTGATCAAATTAACATACATCAAGAGTCACTTCTCAATCATGATCAAAATCCACCAACAATACCCAACAATGATCCAATTCAAGAAATTTCAACATCACATGACTCTATGGTTGAAGACATTCACAATCTCTCCACCACAATTGTTGAAAACAATGTTCAAGATCTCTCAATTAAGGAGCATATTGAAGATGTTTCTACACCATCCAATGATCAATGCACCATACATCAAGAGCCACTTTTTAGTGATATATTTCAAGGAGTGTTAGGATTATTTGATCTTATTGACATAATGCAAGATCCATTGACCTATGATCATGTTGAAAATGTCTCTACATTTCCTTCTGAGTAAGAGGACATATCTCAAGAATTTATCCCAAAGCATGATCAACATCTTTCACTAAGGTCTAGCAATGGTCCTTTCCAAGTCATGTTGACCCCCTTTGACCTCATGGTTACAGATACTAAAGGAATCCTCAACTTGACACTTGATCCAAGTCCACTCAAAGATTAAGAGGATATTGAACCATTCTCTATGCCTAATGACGACATCCAAGAACCCTCTATAAGAAATCCATCCTTTGAAATTGATCCAAAGTATGTCAAAAGCATCCCCAAAATCATTCAAGATCAAGAATTTATATCTTCAAGATACTACAATAATCTAATGGAAACTCTCCTATCCATGCAAGATGATCATATCCATGTAGCACATACTCCTCCATCTACCCATGAGATACTTTCTGCGGATGGACACATTCAGAACATGATTCTTTTACTCTTGATATTATTACACAAAAAGAGAAGGTTATTAATTCCTACAATCAAACTGAGTTGTCAACATCAAGATTAGATATGTCCCAAACTCAAACTAAGGACATCATGAATAAATATATCCAGCATTATCCGCTCAAGGAAACAAGTCAAACCCAATAGTATAATTTAGAGTTAGTGGCTCAACAACAAATCAAAATAACATCATCTACGATGGTCATTTATCAGAGAATATATTCTAAACAAGATCTCTAAGAACAGGGAAAATCAAAACATGAAGGTCCTACTTCCACCATACTGGGGGTAACTTTGTCTCAAGCAAACATCAACATAGGGAGCACGAAGAGTCCTTATGAGGAAACTAGTGTCAATACTACAACCAGCCACATCACAAATTTTCATCCACCCATCACCCCATCCATGAATTGGGACCAATGTCAAAAGAAATAATTGAATCAAAGTACGAAGAACATTATCAAAGATAAAGAAACTGGAAAGCATAATGGAAAAATCAACTACAAATGGATACTAAAGAATACAAAGAAAGATCATCCCTATCAAACTCCATCAGTCAAAGAAACTCTCGGGAAAAATAAAAAAGGGAAAAGTATCCACCAAGGATGTCCACAAAAGAAAAAGTAGGCTTTTCAAGTGACATACAAAGTGTATCAAGCAGTTGGTCCTAATTCCATGCACACTTTCATATCCACCCATCATTATTGATCTTCCCAAGTTTGGAGATTCAAAGGTTCCAAACTGTCAACCAATCCATCTCCTATCCCTAAGTACACTCCATCCACACCTCCATGCATGATATCTGATTCTCATATTGAACATGTATTGGCAACGACCCTTCATCATAAGGATTTTGAAGGCACTCTATCGCGATGTACGCATAGAGATAGAGTTAACCCTGATATCAATAAAGTAGATCAAGAATCCCAAAAGTTGCATTCAAGTGCACGTATTCTAGCAAAGCTACTTCTTCAAGCAGGATATCGATGGCACATTATGACAGGGGCATCTATATCAGAAACACCTTGTGATTCAACAGGAGCTTAAAATCTTTCAAAAAAATACAAAATAAATAAAAAAAGCAAATAATCCAAAAAAAATAAAAATCAGAAAAAGGATTGAAAATAGTAAAGAAAAAAATTGTCCTCTAGTGAAAACCACATGGGTGGCGCTTCGGGCAAGACCATGATGAAAACCTGGAAAATAGGCATCATGTGCATAATCAAGCATCTACATGTGCCACTTCAGGTGAAAGAATATTATCCCATCCATAATAAATCCAACATTCCATCCATCTTATCCATAATAAATCCATGCATCCATGAACCATTTATCCAATCCATTTTCATCTAGCTACATACATAGTCCAAGTTATCTTGATCTTGATGAAATTTTGGTGCACCCTTTTCACATGCTTACGGTAAAACATCTTGACATGGGTAATTTTCATCCTATCCAATGTCATCTAAGCTATGAAACATTATCCAAATGAGCATTCTTTATCCAAACACACTAACTTATCACAAGATAATCCATATCCATCCATCCATACACCTATCCAGGCATCTATCCATAACATTACATACTTTGCTAGACACTAGGAGAAAATATTTAGATCTCGCTTCAGCAATAAATATTGATCTATATCCTCCAACTTATGTGGTTATCTGAACATTGGAAAACATGAAATCAAATTGGTCAAAACATTTGTGATCCAAAAAACAAAATCACTATCCCATGGCATATTTTGACGAGAAGACGTTCCTTATCAAGCTTCATCTTTCATCAAACATCAATCCAAACAATCATTATTAGTCACATCTAATGTGTGCTTCCACGCCACATCAAATCATCCAAAACATCTTTTATTTAAAATCAAGCTTCATCAATCATGATCAATCAAATCCAATAAAAAAAATCATCATCTTGGGATATCCATCCTAATCCTTGTGTTTCTTAACACTATCCTTGCATTGTTGTGTATCCTCAACAATGTTATCATCATCATCAATCCATCAATTTGATCAATCAACCTTAGCTTGGTTTTCAAAAAAATCCTAAACAGAGCACTAATATCATATCCATATCTAAATCATCAAAATCATGTGAAAATCCAAAAAACATCCAAAACATATCAAAATCCAAAAAATATCCATAAAATAGAAAATGTCAAAAACATGGAATCCGAACTATGTCGTCTCTGAGCTTAAATGTAGGCAAGGCTAATCTTTGATCAGCCCCCAAGACATTAAAATTCAAAAACATCGAAAAAAACACAAAATACAAAAACATTCATAAAATCTCAGAAAACCCCAAAAACATTCGAAAAATTTAAAATCAAAACATTTGTAAAATCTTGAAAATGTGAAAAATAGCCTCAAAAAATTTCAAAACGTCAAAAACATCCAAATATTTGAAAAAATCCTTTTGTCTCATCTCACTTTCACTCAAAATAATCAATCATCCATAATAAATTGATCATCACCTTCATCCATTGGCAACATAAACAAAAAAAAATCAAAGGAATCAACAGAAGCAAACTTCAAACACAAAATCAAAATCGAAGCAACAAACTGTAAACACAAAATCAAACTCTTGATCACTTTAAAACATGTCATTCAACCTTATATCAATAGGCTATCAATCAACTTATCAACTCATCATCATCCTATACAATGCATGTCCTAGGATATATCGTTCCGACAATGGGCATCATTTTGGATATCACCTTGGATTCTTATCCTATCAAAGCAAATCCCTTTGGCTAGAGGTATGAAGAATATTGACTTATCTGTGTACTTAATAATTTCTTTTGATTTATCTTATTTTGCTCATTCCAAGGACCTCTCGATGGTATCCAAATGAAGGATGTAGAGAGATAGGAATGGGGCAATGATCATTATCATTTTGTCTGTTGTGCTTGTTGGACATTCTTGTAATATAACTTGGTGAATACTTGCTTTGTTAGGCACGTCTTAGCAAGGTTTTTGTATGTCAAGTCTGAACAAGAGTAGTCCTATCTATTTTTCAAGTCAAATTCCATCGCACTAAGTACAATTTCATCCTGGTTCTTTATACCTTGATGCATTGTATCTATGTGTTTTATCAAACATAAGGTAAATAGCCCTTTTAAAATCCCAATCCTTGATAAGCAAATCATCATCATCTATTATCATCATCATCTCTAATAAAGTCTCATCAAATCATGGACTTGTTGGATCCTCTTGTCATCATCTTATTTCTTCTTTCTTCTCTCCACGCTAACATAAAATCACAAATGCATCCATCTTGCATCCATCCTGCATCCACAAACCATCAACATTTTGCACATCATCTAACATGCATTTTCATCATCATAATATAATCTGTTAGTCTAAGCTTCTGCATAGAACATCCATTGCATAATCATATCATATCACATCATCCATCTCACATGCATTACATCATCATTTTAAGTTGTTTAGGATAATATAGATTGGTTATTCTAAGCATCTTAAAAATATATCATTTGCATCATCATCCATAACCATCCATTTTTAACCTCTTTATCATGATATCAACCTTCAAATAGAATCTTTTCACTTGATCTCTCGAGGGGGCAATGTACTAGTGTACTTCTTTCCACTAGGGCATTCGAAAATAAAATAAAATTGAATTTTGATCGCAGCAAGTTTATTCTTTGAACCAACGCAACAAGTACATTGTTTCAAAGAGGGGAAAAATGTAGACATGTGAAATTGACATCACTCATTTAATTAAACCATATTCGCTCATCAATCAAATAAACCAAGTTTATTCAGTCAATCTCCTAAATTCATCAATTTAAAATAAATAAATCAACTTGATCCTAACATCACCCTCCTTGATTAAATAAATCAAACCTTTATTTAATAAAGTCTGAAATCACCTTCTATCCTTTTTTATTTAAATAAATCCCTAAATCTAAGTCAAATGGGTCAAAGCATCTAAAATCATCTTAACTAAGCTAATCCTGATTAACCTAATCTAACCACCCATCACATCCTCTAGCTTTTCCCACTTGCACCAATAAATCATTTTAATTCATTTATAAATTCATCATTTTCTTTCAACTTGGCATAAAAATGGAATATTCCCTCAAATTCGAATTCAAAGGCAAGTTGACATGTACATCCAACAAATCATTTATGAGCTCTTACATGTCCCTTGCAAAGGTCAAACTTAGCATTTATCTCTCAATTTCAAATTTGAATCTCCCCCTCTTGGGCACATTGGCCAAAATGTTCTCATCCTCCAACCTATCACAAGTTGACAAGTGGTTCCTTCCTATTGGTCAAATCATTATCCCACATTTCTCCATTTTGAGCTTTCTTCCAATTTGAAAATCTATAAATGAAAGCTTCATCTTTCATCAAATCATCCACAATCTCATGCAAAGTCACTCTCTTAAATTAAGAACTAATTTTTCCACTTCACTCCATCTTCAAAGTATTTTATCACTTAGCTTATCGAAAAGGGGTTAGGAAAGGGCTCTTTTAGGCTAACAATGTGATATTTTTGCTTTGATTCATGCAAGCTTGGACTTAGGGATCCAAAGTGTGAACTTTGGTGGGATTTTCATCGAACTTCTCAGTTTTTAAGCCTTCCTATGATTGAGAAAAAAGTGGAAAATGTTTTTTAAATTTTTTTAACTTTGCGTGGAATTTTCATCAGCATTCCCAATTTTTAAGCCTTCCGACAGTCAGGTAAAAGGTGGCATATTTTTTCCATGTGGATAGAGAAGGCCATGGAAATTAAATGCTAGTTGGAATCAACATTGATTATTGTATGGTTTCTATGTGCTAGCAATGGTTGTAATAACATCTAGTGTTTAAAACCTTAGGAAACATAGCAAATGTCTGCACAATTTTTGATAAAGCACTGTTGGGTCTCGTTCTATTGCTTTACCTACTATCAGAGCAGTGAGTGAAGAAGGAAAGCTTATGTGAAGGTGCAAATTTGATCAAGCATTGTCTAGCTTCTATGAAGGTGGTTGGAGGTTATCTTATTTTTTTGCATGGAGCGATGGTTGCAAAAGTAATACAAAAATGTCGCCTATGATAATTTTTTTCCCATATTTGTAGGCATTCTAGAAACAAGGTAATAGAGAGAAAGCAAGTGGGAAGAGGTGCATATTGAAAAAACCATTTGCGATATTGTTTCATTTATGGTTCATAGTATGTGGCAAGCTATATTGTTTCATTCCAGATAAGGTAATGATGATCTTTTCAATTTTGGATAAGGTGTTGTTAAGAAAAGACTATATTATTTATAAAAATGAATATTGTTTCATTTATGGTTCATGTTTTTTTACTATTTTTTTGCATGGGTTTGTTACTATGATTTGTTTTGTTTTGTTGGTTTCTCCATTTGGGTCACTATTGAATGTTATGCTTTGTGTTTTGTGGTTATGGTTTTGCATGGGTTTGTTACTATGAATTTTTTTGTTTTGTGGGTTTATCCATTTGGGTTGTTGTTGAAACCAATATTGTTTGATTAATGGCTTCCATTTTGTGGTTATGGTTGCAACAAAATAAAATAGTTATTGTTATATAATTTATGTTGATTTCCATTAGGAATTGTTGATTATTGTTCTCTAGCTTAGCTATATTGTTTCATTTTCGATAAGGTGTTGTTGAAAAGGCTATATTGTTTCAATTTTTGATAAGGTAGTGTTGAGAAAAGAGTATATTTTTGCATGGGTTTGTTACTATGAATTTTTGTGTTTTCTAGGTTTTTCCATCTCGGTCGCTGTTGAAACCAATATTATTTTATTTGTGGCTTATTTTTTGTGGCTATGGTTGTAATGCAATAAAATAGTTTACATTATACAATTTTTGTTGATTTCCATAAGGCATTATTGATTATCATTGTCTAGCTTAGGCTATATTGTCTTATTTTTGAGATAAGGTGTTGTTGAAAAGGCTATATTGTTTCAATTTTTGATAAGGTGTTGTTGAGAAAATACTATATTGTTTGTTAAAATAAATATTTTTTCATTTATGGTTCACATTTTGTGGCTATGGTTTTCCTTGGGTTAGTCACTATGATTTTTTGTGTTTTGTGGCTTCTCCATCTGGGTCAATGTTGAAATGAATATTGTTTGATTTATGGCTTTTGTTTCACGGATATGGTTGGAACTCAATAAAATAGTTAATGTTATACAAATTATGTTGATTTCCATAGGGTATTGTTGATTTTTCTCTAGCTTAGGATATTATTTCATTTTCGATAAGGTTTTGTTGAAAAGGCTATATTGTTCCATTTTTGATAAGGTACTATTGAGAAAAGACTATATTGTTGCAATTGTATGGGTTTGTTGCTATGAATTTTATATTTTGTTGGCTTTCCCATCTAGGTCACTGTTCAAACCAATATTGTTTGATTTATGGTTTCCTTTTTTTGGCTATGGTTGCAACACAATAAAATAGTTAATGTTAGAGCTCATTTATGTTTATTGTTTTTCTCTAGCTTAGGATGTATTGTTTCATTTTTTATAAGGTGTTGTTGAAAAGGCCATACTTCCAATAAGGTGGTGTTGAGAAAAGCTGTATTTTTGTATGGGTTTGTAACTATGATTTTGTGTGTTTTGTGGGTTTTTCCATCTGGGTCAGTCTTAAACCCAATTTTATTTTGTGGGTGTGGTTGCAACGGAGTAAAATAGTTTACACTATACAATTTATGTTGATTTTCATAAGGCATTGCTAATTGTTATTATATATCTTAGGCTATATTGTCTCATTTTTTATAAGGTATTGTAGAAAAGGCTATATTGTTTTAGTTTTCAATAAGGTGTTGTTGAGAAAAGACTATATTGTTTGTTAAAACCAATATTATTTCATTTATGGTACGTGTTTTGTGGCTATGGTTTTGCATAGTTTTTTCACTGTGATTTTTTGTGTTTTGTGGATTTGTCCATCTTGGTCACTATTGAAACCAATATTGTTTGACTTATGGCTTGCATTTTGTGGTTATAGTTGCAACTCAATAAAATAGTTTATGTTATATAGTTTATGTTGATTTCCATAGGGCATTGTTGATTTTTGTTCTCTATATTAGGCTATATTGTTTCATTTTTGATAGGGTTCTGTTGAAAATGCTATATTGTTTCAATGTCTGATAAGGTGTTGTTGAGAAAAGACTATATTTTTTCTTGGGTCTATAATTTAGCATTATATAGTTTATGTTGATTTTTGTAAGGAATTTTTCATTTTTGTTTTGTAGCTTAGGATGTATCATCTCATTTTTTATAAGGTATTGTTGAAAAGATTGTATTGTTTCAATTTTTGGTAGGGTGTTGTTGAGAAGAGACTATATTGTTTATTGAAACCAATATTGTTTCATTTATGGTTCGCATTTTGTGTCTCTTCTAATAAGGTAGTGTTGAGAAAAGACTATATTTTTGCATGGGTTTCTAACTATGATTTTTTGTGTTTTGTGGATTTTTCCATCTAAGTTGGTGTTGAAACCAAATTCGTTTTGTGGCCATGGTTGCAACATAATAAAATAGTTAATGCTATATAGTTTATGTTGATTTTCATAAGGTATTGTTGATTGTTGTTGTCTAGCTTAGGCTATATTGTCTCGCATTTTCAATAAGGTGTTGTTTAAAAGGCTATATTTCTTAAAAGACTACATTTTTGGTTGGGTTTGTAACTGTGATTTTTTTTGTTTTTTGGGTTTTCCCACCTGGGTTGGTGTTGAAACCAATTCCATTTTGTGCCTATGGTTGAAATGCAATAAAATAGTTAACATTATAAAGTTTATGTTGATTTCTAGAAGGCATTTTTGATTGTTGTTGTCTAGCTTAGGCTATATTGTCTCATTTTCAATAAGGTGTTGCTAAAAAGGATATATTGTTTCAATTCTCCATAAGGAGTTGTTGAGAAAAGACTATATTGTTTGATAAAATTAATATTCTTTGATTTATGGTATGTGTTTTGTGGCTATGGTATTGCATGGGTTTGTCGCTATGAATCTTTAAGTTTTGTGGGTTTCTCCATCAAGGTCATTGTAAAAACCAATACAGTTTCATTTGTGGCTTGTCTTTTGTGGCTATGGTTGTAACTCAATAAAATAGTTAATGCTATACAATTTATGTTGATTTCCATAGGGCATTGTTGATTGTTCTTCTCTATCTTGGGCTATATTGTTTCATTTTTTATAAGGTTCTATTGGAAAGGCTATATTTTTCCATTTTCAATAAGGTGTTGAGAAAAGACTATATTTTTGTAGGGGTTTGTTATTGTGGTTTTTTTTGTTTTGTGGGTTTTCCCATCTGGGTCACTATTGAAAACAATATTGTTTGATATTGTTTCATTTTTTATAGGGTCCTATTGAAAAGGATATATTTTTTCAACTTCCAATAAGGTGTTATTGAGAAAAAACTATATTTTTGCATGGATTTGTAAGCTAGCATCATACAGTTTATGTTGATTTCCATAAGAATTTTTTCATTGTTGTTCACTAGCTTAGGCTATATTGTCTCATTTTCAATAAGTTGTTTTTTTTTTTAGACTGCAGGAATCGGGTAGCACGACCCCCTATAAACTGTAGTGCGCCTAGTAAACTTTTTAACGTGACTGGCGGCGCTGGCGCGACATGCCCTCCGGTACCACGGGACGGGGGAGACTAGAACTCGTGACCAACAGAGCCGCAATGGAATTACTTAGCCAACCGAGCTAGGGCCTCCGCCCCATTTTCAATAAGTTGTTGAAAATGCTATATTGTTTTAATTTTTGATAAGGTGTTATTGAGAAGAGACTATATTGTTGTTAAAAGAAATATTATTTTATTTATGGTTCATGTTTTGTGTGGAATCTAAATTTAAAGATTAATCATGAAAAAATCAAGATATGAAATATCATCATCAATTTCATGTGTAACTCTACTACTTATAAATTATTTAGTATATTTATAAAATTCTAATCAAAATGAACCTAAGATAATAAATATGAGAAAAAAACTTTCATCCTTGTAATTTTTAAAAATTATTACCATATATCTATTTTTTAAATATTAACTACAAACACAATTAGAAGTTAAAAAAGCTAAAAGAGACAGATTTATTGATTAAAATAAATTATAATTAGTGGATAGGATATATGTGTGGACTTTGGTCAGAATTTTTGATAGCCTTCCTGATTTTTAAGCCTTTTGACACCTTTTCTAGGTTTATGTTGAAACCATTATTGTTTCATTTCAAGCTTTCACTTTGTGGTGATGGTTGCAACACTTTTGAACACATTGTACTCTTAGGAAAATTTTCCTTGAATAACTTCAAAAAGGTTTTGAACACATTGTATGTGGCAACTAGTGTCTCTTATTATGCCTAATATAAAGCCTATTTTTGTAAGAATTCATTTTTGAGGTTGAAACAAATAAAAATTATCTTCCTAAAAAAAAATATAAATGTTTATTTTTCCTTTTTAAATAATTTTTTGTTTAATATATAATTCCCATTAACATGAACTCCACTCATGGTTCATATCATAATTAATTAGCATAACAAGGTGTTAAGACATCTAGGAGGATCCAAAAGACCTGAAAATTTCACAATCTTAGAATTAGATGAAACCAGCTCCATCGCATAGGGCTCGCCTACATGAGCCTGATGCCACTTCAATTGTGCCAAAAGGAGATCGTACACGAGAGTTATGCATGGTCAAAGTTGGGGACAAAAAGAGTACAAAGGCTAGTCAAAAAGGAAAAAAATAATCATCTCAAAAATGGTCAAAAGAAGCATCATGTTGAAGAGCTCGTCATCATGATTGTGATGTTGTTCGTTTCATTGAAAAGGAATTCCATATGCCAAAGTTATGCCAAGTCAAAGTTTTAGTCAAAAGGGTTGACTATTCAAAATGATGATGTCAGCATGCTAATGTGGCATGATGACAAGGTAGACAGATGACATGGAACAATCATAGGTTGACACATGGCATCTAGTCAGTAGTTTGTATAGTGACAAGGTGGTGACGGCATGTTGACGTGGTCTAATGATAGGATGACATGTGGAAAACTTCGGCCAATCATCAACTCCCACATGGCAACTTATCTCTATCCTATGTGGTTCGGTTCATTGGAATAGTTTTATTTGCTAAAATTATATGGATGGGGTTCAACCCCTTAACCTCTCACTTCCAATTTTCATGGCCTACCAATCTATCAAAATGTGCACTATATGACATGATAGGCACAGTTTTGTTTTGTTCAAAATCTTTAAATTTCCTTATAAAAAGTGGAAAGGGGTAGGGGTTGACCCAATGACCTTACCACCCTTAAATTTTATCTTTTCCACTCCACCATTGAATGGTGTTGAGTGTGAAGTGGGAATCTGTAAGTTTTAGAGAAAATCTTTAAAATGAATAACCCTATTTTCAAAGATTTAAACCCTCCAAAACTACAACCAAGTTAATCTTGATAAATCTATGAACTATATAGCCTAAATTTAAATTGTATAAAATGTGGATGATATTAAAAGATATTTTAAATATCAAGCCCAACTATATGAAAATATAAAGGGCTTATAATAATATCAAAAAGATTTATAAAGACTATTTAAATAATTTTTAAGGGGTTAAGATAATTTTTGAGAGAAAAATAAGATTTTTCAGAGGATAAAATGAATATTATCTTTGTAAATAGGGGGCATTGTCAAATATTTTTACCTGTAAAGTGATATTTTTTAAATCATATGTTTATGAACCATATTAGGCAATAATTTTGTATAAAAGGGAAAATTCTCTTGGAGAGAATAATTGTATTATTGTAAAGTTATTGGAATTGTGAGAGTTTGAGAGAGAGATTACAAGGTGTTGATTATTACACCAAAAAATGTAAAGGAGAGAGAGATTGTGAGAAATTCTTATGTAGGTGGAGCTTGGATATTGTAACAAGGCAATTTCATTACTTGGAGATATTAATCAAGTGGTCTACATTGAGAAGCGGACCTAGAGACATAGTCCTTATTGGATGAACTCCATTATCAAGCTTGTGTTCCTCTCTCTCTTCTATCTTTTTATCCTTCTCTCTCCTTTCTTTCATTGTTTCAGTTTTAACTTATTATGTTGATTTATGATTGCAACATTATCGTAATTAGTCAGTTTCCTTAATTTATGTAAAACTGAACTTAGTCTATAATTTCAAAAGTTAAACAACATAGTCACACAATTCTGTTGGAACATGAATAATTATAATTAAGGTTAAATACATTTGAATTGTAAACCTCTAATTATAGATAAAATTGGTATAGGATCTCTTAACAGGGAATTCCAAAAGTGAATGTTAACCAGGTTGAAATTAAGGCAAGGAGAAGGTGCACTTACAGAGTTCAATCTTGTGATCAGAAAATGAAGGTATTTTCCACAATCAGAAATGGAAACTGAATAAAGTCCTACAGAGCTTGATGACAAAATTTTCTAGAAAGCATTTCTCAAAATGAAGGCTATGGTGGAAGTTCCTTTTCAAGAGAGACAAGAGAGATAAAATAAAAAGCAACTCAAGAATACAAAGAGGAATGTAGGTGAATCCAATTTGAAAGATGATAAAGATAAAGGAGTAGGAGGTGGTAGTGACCCTCTTGAACCTCCATCCCCATCTTCTTCTTCATATTCTTTGTGTACTTCTTCTTCAAAGAAGAAACAACCTGTACAGTCTCAACCTAAAACATCTTTTTTAAAGCTTGATGTTAAATTTGAATTGCCAACTTATAATGGAGAACTAGATGCAAAAAAACTTAATAATTGGATAAAAAAAAATTAATTTTATTGTAGAATTTAGAATTTTATTGAGGATTCTCAAAATATCCAATTAGCAACTCTTTTCCTGTGAGGCACAACCTTAATCTAGTGGGAGTGTAGAACTCAGGAAGATATAAGCCGATATGGTAAAATTATCTCTTCTTGGCTTGAGTTTATAGCTACCTTAAAGAAATAGTTCTATCCATTAGGTCATATGCAAAAAGAAGTACTTAATTGGAAATCATTAAAGCAAGAGAAAGGGAAAAGTGTATGGGATTATACAGAAGAGTTTAGGAAAAGAGCTCTAATTTTGGGCATTCCATTATATACACAAGAGACTTTGTTAAAGTATATGGGTGGATTACATGAAAAGTTGAGGCATACAATACTTATGTTTAATCCAACTAACCTTGATGAAGTTACTGTGCAAGCCATTCATCTAGAAACAAGCTCAAGGAATATCTATGATGGTCTCTTAATGGACTCAAATAAACACAAAGGGAGCAAGAAAGAAAAGGATAAAATTTAGTGGATGGCTACTATAAAGAAATAGGAGGATAAGCCTTATTTCTCACACTACAAGAAGAAAGGGAACAAAGATGAAAAGTGCTTGAAATTGCATTCTGATCAGAAACCAAAATGGCTTAAGGATCGAAAAGGTAATAAAAAGACTACAACTATCATGCATGATCTTAGATTAGATTCTGATGATGAAACCAAGATCACAATTGTGGGTATAAAAGGTAACATTCCTGTTGTCAGTGCTAGTTCCCATGCTTCTTTTGTAAAGTGTAATGAAGTACCTATTGAAAGTAAGAGGAATGAATTGTTTCATATAAGGGATATTAAGGGCTATTGTAAAAAAAAGTAATATTGAAAACTCATAGATAGTGGATAACAAGTGAATCTAATCTTTGAACAAGTTATTAAGAAATTGGGATTAAAAACAACTCCTCATTTTGAGCCATATCCATTGGGTTGGGTGCATGATAATGCTCAGCTACATGTGTCAAAGCAATGTAAATTTTGATTTGCAATCACATCCAAGTTTGTATATGAGTTAAAGTTAGATGTAATTCCACTTAACATCTATGAGATGGTTCTAGGTAGTCCTTACTTGTATGAAAGAAAGGTCGTTTTCTATAGGGAACATAATAGGTATCATTTTTTTAAGGATGGAATTGAATATATTGTAAAAACTCATCACATGAAGAATGATAGATATGTTGTAAACATAGGGCATATGAAGATGATGGTAAATACATGCAATGCTTTATCTCTCATGTTTGTAATAGCTAGTGATACCAAGGATGAAGATGATAGGGTGTCACAAACAACATAGTTGAGGATCAATTACAAGTATAGTTAAGCCTTCAACCAAAGGTGGTAAAAGAGGGTTTGAATGATTCATTTTATAACAATATTCTTGTTCAAGAGATCTACCATGTTGATAATTTTTCCTTCACATCAGTTTATTCAGTATTGTTGCTTGTTATTATACTAGTTAGTTCTATGTGGATGATGGATGTGAAAGTGAATATTGATGAATATGCAATTAATTGTATCAACAATGCTATCTCATTTTTCTTCATGTTTGTGATGGGTCAGATGTTCAAGATTCTAGCAAGGTGGACATATGGTACTAAGAAAGTGGGGCAAAAATTCCCTAGATTAAATTCTATGGGTATATGCAAGATCATCATGGAAAAAAAGGCCCTTAAGTGGCAAGAAATTAAGAAAAATTAAAGTTAGGAAACTTCATGTAAAAATTTGAATAAATTATCTATATTATTTCAAAAATATGTAAGAATATAATCTATAGTAAATTGAACGTAGTTTCTAAACTACTAGGTTTATTTCTTTAAAAAAAATCTATTTGGTGAAAAATTGAAATTTCAATGCAATAGTATTTAAATTTCAAGGGAAAAAGAAGTAGGTTTTTGTCTAACCACCCTAACCACAATAAAATGATATTTTTTTCTTATAAGATGTTAGATATAAGTGGAGGAATCATGTCTGGATGCGATGCATATTTTTCTGTAATATTTTTCCAAGTAAATAATTAATTATGAATTTTTTATTACAACTTTTAAAAAATATAAAAACTTGTATGTTTGACCACCTTAAATTGGTCAAAACTTCATAAAATTCATTGTTTTTTAATCCTATAGTATGTGAAGT
The DNA here is from genome assembly GCA_007258455.2 of Sequoia sempervirens. Classification (NCBI taxonomy): domain Eukaryota; kingdom Viridiplantae; phylum Streptophyta; class Pinopsida; order Cupressales; family Cupressaceae; genus Sequoia; species Sequoia sempervirens. The sequence continues at coordinate 44,719,531 of VDFB02000017.1, read as the reverse complement.
ATAGAATGTGATGCATGTTTCAGATTCAAAAAATGTGATACCGTTTGAAAGATATAGATGTTTTTCAATCACGCTATCAATCAGGACTTTAGTTGTAATTCAAATAGAAAATGAATAATAATTATTTATTAAATTCAAAATAAAGCATAATTTATATTGGTGGAAAGCTGAGAATCTCCTTTAAAAACCCTTTTTGTTTCATCAGTTAGCCATATACCCTACACATACCCATCATATCACCACTTTTTGGCCTATCATGATCTTGCACATACCTCTATGTAAAAATAGACTTTTGGAGGTCTAAAAGCTTCTCAATTGGGAGGAATGATCTAGGAGGATCTAGAAGACCTAAAAAATTCTCAGTCTTAGAATCAGATGAAATGAGCTCCATCGCATAGGGCTCGCCTACATGATCTTAATGCAAGTTGAATAACGTCAAAAAGAGATTGTACGTGAGAGTTATGTGCAGTCAAAGTTGGGGTCAAACTGAGTATAGAGGCCACGTGGACTAGTCAAAGTTGAAGGAGTCTTTCCCTTCATTTATGGGTGGTTAGGAGTCTCATCCTATCTTTATGGTTGACATTTTTCCACCACCCCTCTCCTATCCATATTTTGTAGATCTTGGCTTCCTTGTACCTTCCTATTTAAGGTTGCTCTCTCTATGAATCTAATCAACTAGTTTTACATCATTTTGTACCAATCTACTTTTTCATTAACATCAAAAAAATCCTATGGATACAATTATCTCTTTATTGTTATGGTTGTCCATGACTTATGTAAATTTACTTATTTGACATTTGTATGTCCTATTCCAAATTAAAAATATTATAAGCTTTAAGATAATTCTATTATCCTTTTGACATAACCTACATGTATTAGTACCTTTATCTATGCCCTACTGTCTTAGCATAATGGTATCATAAAAGGGTTATTAATGATGCCATAAGGATTCTTAAATGTGGTCACTTGATCTCTCTTGGTATGTATCAATCTTGTTTGGGTCTACTATAACATATATACATATTTGCACATAGGGGTAATAAGATGAAACACAACAAAATCAATGTTCCAAATAACACTTACAAAAATTTAGTCCTCAAAATTTTGATTTATAAAAATATTTTACAGTGTAATTGAAATACATCATTTTGGTACATTATATGAGATTTTATTTTTAGTTATGGATTTATGAAGCATGATTAATAATGAATGTTATTAATACATAGAAATCTACATTTTGAAAAGTTCCAAAATATGTGATCAAGGCATCATTTTACTCCAACTTATCCTTCCACCACCATTTTAAAATATTTAAATGTACTTTTCACATTTAGGAGTATTTTTAGGCCCAGCCTCTTTTATGGTCTAGAGTTAACACTTGTGTTAAATCTTTTGTGAGAATAGAGTTGATTAAAGTTTCAATATGCCTTATCAAATTTATTTTCAAGTTGCACATGTGTACACAAAGTTAAGGGTATTTATGTGACCTAGTATAAATTATTTTTTATATTTTATTGCATGCCTAATATTATTTTTAATTGGATTAAATCAGGTATTTCCCTTTTATTCATAGCTCCCAAAAGGACATGGTTTTATCAAGGCTAAGATTATAATCTTGCATTTATTTTCAATTTTCCTATTTAGAACCTTAGAGAAACACCCTCTTAGATTTATAAGAACCTAAAGAGGAAGAACACATGCCATTTCTTATGACTTGATGCCTAATTGTCCGTTGTCTAATAACAACTCTTACCTTTATATCTAAGTTAATGTAATTGACTTATCGTGTTATTAAGTATCTTTAGGATTTTTGGAGCCATAAATTTGATAACCAATGAACAGTTATTTCCATATGATACATACTAATGACAATATGATTCATTTTCTTATTTACTTTATATAACACATTTTAAAATCATACATGATCCAATTTTCACTAATTCTACATAATTTATAACATGCTATACACATATACTAATTAATCATCTTATGATCATACATTACCTTATTTTGATTTTATACTTTTAGCATTTATACCTTTATTACCTTATCATAAATGACAACATCACGCCTTCTCTATCCTCATTCATAATCTTCATTGTGTTATTTTTCTTATTTTTGAGCATCTCAATTTTGGCATATATATTCATGATTATATCTATCAACATTCTTCATTTTATTGGTCTTTACACTCTACTCAGACATGAAATCTTGATATATGATCATACTCATTCTAATGCATGAGAAAAACCTAGCAACGATTTTACACTTCACGTGTAGGTTTGAAGATTGATAGATGTCATTACAATTTTGAACACTATAAATTTAAAAATAAAAATCCAAGAGTGCAACAAAGGACATCACTATCTGAAAGTCTATTTATTTAAAAATTTATAGAGAAAAATCCAAAAATCAATAGAGATAAAAGTTATAAGAATAGATGATTTTGACTTTTTTTTTGGGATCGATAAATATAAGACAAACGGTCAAGCACAATGCGTATGATGTCAATGAAAAAGCTGGATAGCTTATACGGAAAGGTAATAAGAAGCAAAAGTCCAAAATGATTGGACATTTAGCCATTGCAGGTGTGCCCCGATTTATAAGACATGTACCAACAAACACATGAGCAGAAAAGCTCATTTCTGCAACGACTGTGGTGGGCATCTGAAAAACTCATTGCCCGGTGGGTGGTCACTGAACCATTTGCATAACTTTGTACAATTTTATTCGTAGAATCATAATTGAAATAATTATCGAATGTTGTATTCGCTTTAGCAGACGCTTTGTTCGCCAATTTCTAACAAAGCCAGAACCCAACGCAAGAAACAATACTAATTCAGCATATGCACCGCTATGCCCAAGAAGTATAGCTTTCTTACAGAGATCAACCGCTGCTTTAAAATCTTTGCTCTTCTTTTCTCCCCCACTTCCATTGAACTTTATTAAAGCCATTGAAAATGTGGCTCTAGAGTGAGATGCTTTGACAGCCTTTTCCAGACAAACAAACACACCATCAGTATGACCTTTGAAACAAAATGCATTTAATAACTTTTGGTTTATAAAATGTTTGTTTAATTTATTTGGCCTGTGAGTGGAGGTTTAATCAACTACAATTTCTTTCTATATTTTTTATCTGGAAGAATGCAATTTTCATGCTCAACTGTTTGACTGATACTAATAGCATGTTTAATTTTACGCTGAAGTGATTGTCAATACATCCATAAAACCTACAATATGTAATTGGTGCCAGAATAAATTTCTGAATGAACAGAATAATATAGAGTTGCTGCTTTGTTTCCCAATGAACTGGAAATATACAAACAAAATGTGGAAGCACAAGGAGACATGGAACTTTCTTTTGTATTTAATAAGTTAGAAATGACAATACATAAAAGACTAAACATAAAACTTAGAAAATAAACTCTAAACTACAGATTTCAAGTTGCTGGGAGCTTTCATGGGCTTCTCACACAGACAAACAACTTTCAAGAGCTGCTAGGAGCTCAAGAGCTATCAGGAGCAATCACTTCTCACATAGAAAACAAACATACAACTATTGTTGTTCAGAAATTCCTCTGAATCACACAGAAAACAAACAAAAACATTCCTCTTTAGACTGTTGCTGCTCAGGAAATCTTCTTCTCCAACTGACAAAATTAACTGCCTTCAATTCCTTTTTGTCTCTTCAAAAGCATTCCCTCTTAAATTCAAAATTACCTACCACCATAAATTGGGAATTCAAAATGGTCTACCACATTTACAGCTTGCCCTGATAGGAGCTGCAGGGATGAAAATCCCATAAACTATCGTTGAAGAAAAGGGCTCGTGATGGGTAGGTGAAGCAACTGAGGTCTGAAGTGAGACTAGACTCAAGAGAAATAAATTCCAACAATTGGCAGAGGACGAGCTCAATAATTTAGTCTTGACAGGTAAGTTGTTCAAAAGTAAAATCATCCACAATACACAAGACATTGACACTACCACAGATTTAATTCCTGATAATAACATTTCCTTTTAAATTTAATTCATCCACAACTAGACCGGATAATGACATTTCCCGTTAAAGCCAGCCTAACGCTAATGCAATAAATGTAAATTTGGGACATCATTATTTCCTATCCATCCACAACTAAACCGGATCATGTCCCTAAAGGATAGGCTCATGATTCTTTGGATGAGTAAGATATTTCTTGTAAAAGCCGACCTAATAAAATCTAAGATGTTAGTGATATAATAAGGCCAAATTTGCGATGTCATTCTTTTCCACTAGGTATTTTATAGAAATATGTTATTCCACAAAGGTGTTAGGATACAGGTTAGAAAGTTACAATCAACAGAGGTATCCTGACTATAAAGTAGAGTTTTTAATATGCTGATTCTAAGGAAGTGTTAAGGTTTGGGCTAGAAAGGTGACAATCAATAGCGGTGTTTGTATTATGACTCTAATTTTAGATTTTGTGGTAAGTTTGTCAAATATAAAATAACACAGAATGCAGAAGATATCAACACCACAACTATTGCTGAGAATGTCCCCTAAGGCAGGGCTGACCTAATCCCTTCCTCAAATCCAAATCCAAGGAGTATGGTGATGCACGTTTGTGGTTTAGTAGGCAAATTTTTTTACTAGGTACGCTCAGCTGTGGTTTTACTGATAACTTGTGTAATAGGGACATTGTGATTCCGAGTGGGTGTTTTATAGAAATAAACCTATTCTAAGATGTGCTAGGGTTTTGATTAGAAGGGTGACAATCCACAGAGGTGCTAGGGTTAATGATTTGTAGGAGAGTAAAATATAAATCTAATAAAAATTTAAACATTCTTGAGGTTAAAACACCTATAGACAAATAGATCTAAAAATATGAAGGTATTTAGTTACTTTGGAATCCAAAGTACATCACAAACTGAATACAGTATGTGTTCCCGGGCTAGTATATTTTGAACAAAGTAAAACATGAAAAGTGTAATAAGGAAATATGGTCAATATCATTTTAAGACTAGCAATGGCACCTTCGTGTGCAATGGGTACGCTGAAGAGTTGTGGAAGATCAATTAATGAGAGGGTTTATTTTTTTAATTGAGAAATATATCATTGTTAAGAACTGCTTTGAAGTGCATGTTAATGTTCTTTTGAAACTTGGTTTTCTGTATTGAATTGCATGTTATTGTTCTTGTGAAAGTAAAATTTAGCCAATGGATTCTATAAATGCATAAAATACTTAAATAAAATAACTTCAAAGATTTTCTTGAAGTACGAAAGTGGAATATGTCTTATTCATATTTTCCCATAATATTTTGTTGAAACTTTGAGTTGTACATAGTACATTTGTTTTTTTGCTTAAGCTTGTAAAATACCATTTCTTAAATCAGTGTAAATCCCATAAACATACTGTATACATATATATTAATAATAATCTGAATATCTCAAATTCATGAGTGGCTGAGTTGACATAAAAATTGACACAAAACTCTTTATAATACAATGGTGTTCAAAGATTTAGGATTGGCGACATCAGTAAAATGATACATTACCAGTAGCTACTGGTCATAGAAATTTGCTGATGAATTGGCATTAAACTATTTCTAATGATCTACCATTAGATGCCATGTATTACAGAAATGAATCCAAGCATTGAAAGGAGAAAAAAATTAAATAGAAATAGTTGGTGATAATTATATTGAAATGAATTAGAGTGACAAAGAGGTGTTGAGCAATGAGAATCGAACTAAAAAAATTGAGAATGAAACCGCTGTCCAAGAATAGACAATGTGTTTTATTGAGCATTAGAATTTGAGAGGGTTTTTTGTACCAGCCCTCATATAATTCTGTTTACAAATTTGTGTTTCATAAAGAGATAATTGTAGAAACATCTGTAGCAGCCCTTTTTTCAAGCCTTTCTTGAGTGCAATGGCTTGTGAAGAACCTGCAGCCAAAATTCCTGTATTTCATATCCAATCTATGTATTTGATTATTAAATTTGCATACAATAAAGTATAGATTTGAAACTTGTAAAGTGTGCAATTGTACATTAAATAGAGAAATTGTAGAAATTTGTAGGTTCACAATGCAACAGATGTATCAAATATTCAGTTGAGAAAGAAAAGTAATATATAATAATGTAATAATTTGTAATTAAATAAAAATAGTTGCTGAAAAATTGTATTGATCCGAATTATAGAAACAAACACTTGCTGAGCAATGAGTAATTAATAGAAACAGTTGTTGAAATATTATACTGATTTGAATTAGGGAAACAAATAAAGGGAAAAAATAATTAAATAGAAACACTTGCTAAAATATTATATTGATTTGAACTAGAGAAACAAACACTTGCTGACAGTAGAAACAAGTATGCCCGATAGTGGAAACTGTCAAGTTATGACTAGTAGTCTAGTACTTAAAGGGATGTAACTGAAAACTCATTGCAGAATTAATACAATATCAAGCACTTGTAATTTGATGTTTAATAATGACATGTGAATTTATATACTGTCTCTAATAATATTGTTTTTGATAAAAGGGGGATAAACAGGTTTTACAGGGACCCGAAACCACAAAGTAACAAAACAAGAGAAGACTGAAACAGCGGTCCAAAAAACAAAAAAAAATTGCCAAAGAGAATAAAACCAGCATCAACAGGCAGCAACAAAAAGCCTCAAAGAAGCCAGCAAACAGAAGAGGCAGGGCCCGACCACCACTAGTTCATAGAGTTCGGGAGCTCATCCGCAACCTCCTCCAAGTCCACGATTTCCTGAGCCCCCTCCATAAAGATCTGAGCCATGCTAGGGGTAGTCTGGACTTTCCTTTTCATGCTAGATCTGGTACGTTTGGATATCCCAACTTCCTCATCTTGGTCTTTCTCCTGATCAAGGTCGACAATCAGAGCTCTCTTCTGGGTTTTCTCCAGTCTTTCAGACATAGCCTTGATGATAACAGAGTTATGTCTAGAAATTCTACAATTTTTCTCGGTGATCTTCTTCAAGGTTCCTTTGATTTTTTCAAGTTCATTTTCGATAGTGCTATCTTTGAGGAATCTTCTTCATATTGTTGTGCTTCTCCGCTTCGAGCTGAATAAGCCCAGCGACTTTAACTTCAATTTCCCCTAGTTTGCTATGAAGAGACAATTTTTTTGTTTTTAGCTTACTTATCTCATGAAAACCCAATTTGGCAGAATTGAGCTGGTCTTGGGCATAGCTTTGGGCATTACCAACAAAGTCAAAAGGGGGGTCTCTTTCAGGATTGACCCCAAAGAACACCGACTCCGCACCTCTCGGGGGGCTCAAGTTTTCCTGCTGAATATTCTGGGGGGTGTGAAGTTCCTCAAGGCTGGCCCCAGCTGTCTTAGCAGAAACAGCAGGGGAGTCATCAGGGTAGGACATAAGCTTATTAATCGAGGAGTAAGAGCGAGCCATATTGGCATTAGCGTTAGTGTGGCTAGAGGCCAAAACAGAGCAAGCTCCAGAAGGTTGAGGGGGGCGGCCAGAAGTGGAAGGAGGGGGCAAAGGAGGTGAAGGGCTCTGGACATGGTCGGGAGAAGCTTTGGTTTCAGACAAGCTAGGCTCAGTTTCATCTTTGTCAAGCTCCAGCGGGGAAATAGGGTTAGAAAGGGCAGGCATATTCTGAAAGTGCTCAAAAATAAGTCTTAAAAGACCCGTGTGAAGGATCGGGTATCTTTTAGGGCTTCTTCTATGATCAGAAAAGTTGTTTCTTAGAGAACAGAGCAAGAAGAAGGGGATAGAGATACGCACCTTATGCCGGAAGTGATTAAGCAACACGAAGTGATAACCATAGACCCTATTGAAGTGGCCGTTGAGCGTGATGTACTCCATGATAACCTTTAGAACTTTTCTCCACAGAGCTTTTAAAGTGTCCACTTCATAGTAGCTATTCGACATCTTGACCAGATTTTGTTTCTCTGTTTTAGATTTGGGAAATTTCAAAACAGCTTCATCGGAGAATTTCCTGTCTCTGAAGAATTTGTGCTCTTCCATCAGAATGCCCGTGACCTCTGCAATCAGGGCTTCATCAATTTGAACTTTCCTCCCAAATAGGAAGACCTCCCCATCATTCCAATTCTTCTCAAAGAAGTCAGTAATCTCCTCCTTAGGGCCATGGAGTTTCTCAATGAACGGGAGTAATCCACCCCTTCTAATTTTACTCCAAGCTTTAGCATTCTTGGTGTGTGATTCAAAGCTGGTAGGCTCCACCCTCCTCAGTTCCCCACCCATAATAGATAGGTTAGTGTGAATACTATTACAGATAGAAGTCCTATTCTAGAAAGTTCCTTTGTTTCTTAGGACCCACAAAACGTGCCAAAGAAGATAATTAATCATCCAGATCCACTCAGCCCCATTATATCTTCGAATATTGCTATTCATGACCCGTACCTTTCTCATTATGACATGACGCCGCCTTTTTTTCATTCACCATATTGAACTCCAAAAGAGCTTGAACATTGGAGTGGAGTTCGGTCTTCTTATGCCACGTAAGGAAAGTGTCACTCTTAACTCCCTCATTGGAAAAAAAATCAGCAACCGCGTTCGCCTCACGGTAGGCATGAGTTATTTTTATATTATAGAAGTTACTAAGTAAGGCCTTAGAATCATCAATCCAATTTTTTATCGACCATGCGGGCTGTGATCTGCCACAAAGGCTATCAATAATATTTTTTGAGTCACCTTCAATCCATAGATTTTTGCATTTAATTCCCATAGCCAAGTTGATTATGTAATAAGCCCCCGCCGCTTCCGCCACGTGATTGGTTTGGATTCCCAAGGGAGAGGCAACAACACCCATAAAGCTACCTATCGAATCCCTTAAGACCCCACCACACCCAACCTTTCATGGGTTTCCCTTGGCCGCCCCGTCAAAGTTGGCTTTAGTCCATCCTTCCATTGGAAAACACCAGCAAATTCCAACCCTGGAATTTTTGGTAGAATTAGAGATCATTGTGTTGGTAATTTTTCTCATACACATGGTCAGTTTGACACATAAGAAACTGAATCTTACTACATATAGAAGGGGAAACACTGTCTCTTTTTTATGGTTTTCCCATCAAAACAAAAAAGGTTTAAATATATTGCCTTTTGATTCAAATATGATCTTGCACTATTCTTTTTTTTGCTTGCATGCAGTGTCCTAATATCCATCTTACAAGAAACCAATACATAATAGTGAACTAAAAAATTAATGTTATACCGTAGTAGAATTTTAATGAGTGAGAGAGAGATGGGGAAATCTATAACCTCGTTGGCGGCACAGATGGGCTCCAGTGGAGTGAAATTCAAAGCAAGAATAAGAGAAACCTATCTAATTAAGATTACTTTCTAAGTGGGGTATGTTTAGTCAGCTCTCACTTCACCCTCATAGAATCTTGGTGATTCAATTAATTGTGAAGAGGAGAAGAGGAATAAGCTCCTACTTAATTACCATCTAGTCTGATGGTCCCATAACTCATCTCCATTTCAATTTCTCCATCCTTGGAGACGTAGAGGAGAAAGAATATGAACTTATATTCAAATTTCAGTTTCTAGCAAATATGCTAATTTCATTTTTTGAACCAACTCCGAAGACATCCAGTCCAGGGAAAGTTTGACAGTCAAGGGTGATGGTGATAGTTAGCAAGGTTCTTAAAGGGTTTTAGAAACTTGAATATGCAAGGACAGTATGCACTATTACGGATAGTCAAAAGCTGAGATGGGTAGTCATGAGGTGTAATGACCACACCATAATACAATGCATGGTATAGCCTGTCATAAACAACAAGGTGAGGGACAATAATCTCATGACATCAAAGAGAGATTGATGATGATGTGGTTGGGGAGTGTCCATTGTTTTGGGAGTTGATTATAAAGGAGATATACTTGCCTATCAAAGGAATAGAGGTCCTGAAAATGCAACTGGGGTTAGCACCAAAGTATACATTGATGTTGCATGATGAAGAGGTATACAGTAGTAAAGAAGAGATAATACTCTCTCAAAATTCTAGTATAGTATTTCAAGAATTAAAATACAAATCTGAAATTATTGATGACATTTTTCTGCCTTCTCTATGCTTCCACTTTTACGTGCATGTCAACCAGAGCATTTCAAACTACAATATCTGACAAAAAAATCCCCATTCTATTATCCTTTGATAAATATCCATACTCTCTTCCAAAGCTTTTAGTTTCATCGCTATGCAGCTACCCTATACTAAAAAATAGTGCACATAATTAAAAATGAGCATTATGGGTTGCTATTAGATTAAGCCATTGCGGCCTGTGTACAGTACAATAATCATATTCAATGAGATGTTGTCTCACTCTTTCATGGGATCACATAGTTTATAGGGACCTCACATGCTTGTAGTAAATACAAATTGTCAGCAGGTGATTGAGTGTACTTTTTTGCCTTGCGAAAGCATGTTCTTGAGATTACTGGTCTACAATAATTTAAGATATGTAGATTAGTCTTCATGGAGATTGTGTGTAGTAAGCAGAATGTGTATGATGTGTCAGGTTAAGGACTTGAATGCAATATGCCTAGCGAAGTACCCAAATTTAAGGAAAAAGATAGTTTTGTCTTAAGCAAATTCTGCTCCAAACTTGCAGCCCTTGGTAAGTAACAAATTGTAAAGCTTCAAGAGTAGTGTACATTGTTCAACAGTTCGTTGATCATAAGGGTTTTCTTCTAATTTTCAATTTTCCATGACCATGCATCTATAAGATTATATGGTAACAGTAGAAACTTGCATTTTTTTGTATTTGCACACAACAGGTAGCATCTGATAGAAAAAGCAAACTTGAAGTGTTTGATTCTTATATCTAGTTAAACTCCAAGGTTTAAAAAATAATAAATAAATCAACTGATATTAAGCTAAAGATCTTTTTGAATTTTTTTAAATTAGAACTGACTGAAGAGGATAGTGTAAAAGTTACAGACAAGTCACCATGGCATAGGGGCCCATGTGGTGGAATAAGTTGAATACCTTCATCATTTTATTGTTTTTCTTCTATATTATGAATTTTCATTTAGCTTGGTTCCAAGGAAACTGTAATGAGCATTCAGAATATCACAACATTTATGAAAAGAAAATTTACAGAGCCTAACTGCAATTTTTCAAAGAGTGTTATTTTATATAAAATCCCTTTAGAGGTTTAAATAAATGTTTTACAAGATGATGTGCATGCACTCCAAATGAATCTAGACCTTATGTTGTCCAACTACTTGAGTCCCTTTAGTGAAGGCCTTTGTTAAAATGACATGGGTATGGCCTGTTGTCCCCTGGAGTTTCAATCTCTGCTAATGTGTTTTCACAAAAAATTACAAGAACAATAGGAAGAGCAGTTGAAGAAGATGAGGAGAAGGCTCTCATTTAAGGAAAATCCCATTCCAGATTTCTATCATGAAGTAGCACCCCCAAAACTTGAGTGAAAGAATGTAACAATGGTTTTTTTTTTGGCTCATAGCCTAATTGTATCTAAGTTTGATATCATTTAAATGTTGGCTTGTATGGTTGGCCAATGTAGCAAAGTGACTGACATTTGTGTCTAATGCATTGTAAATTGAGAACACTACAAAATTGCATATGTAAAGAACAATAGAAATAAAATTGTATGGAATGGTTAGAACACAAATATGCTCTGCTAGCTGGATGCATTTAATATGGTTTCATCTCCACCTCAACCAGGAACGACAACACAGAAAATACCCTCTAAGGAGTGTAATCGATAAAAAATGGGAGAAGCTAACTTTGAAATAGTATTCATTTGAAACATTGTCAATTTATCTTTGAAACCCTAGAAAATTTGAAGGAAATGGCTTACCTATAGATTCTATGGCATTAGCGGCGGAAGGAGTAAAAAATGGAGTAGACCATTAACGGAAAATAGAATGTGATTTACCTCAAGATTCTGCACAAATATCTCTTCACAGAAGATTTTACCCGAAATGTAAATATGAATATCAATTTAGGGTTTGGGGCATCTAGTAAAGGAGTATAAAATGGAGTAGACCATTAAGGGCAAACGTAATATATGTGACTTACCTCAAGATTCTGCACAAATATCTCTTGACAGAAGATTTTACCCAAAATGTAAATATGAATATCAATTTAGGGTTTGGGGCATCTACTAAAGGAGTAATTGACTTACCTCATTCTGTCATGTTGTCAAGGACATTCATTACTCCGATCAGATATTTTACACATATTTTTTTTCTTCTTCCCACCTGCTTGAGTGATAGTTATCAGGGCAACCCAGCTGAGTCTTCAAGGCATGCGTTGTCATCACGACCAAATAGGCAGCAACAACAATCCTGATGACCTAAGTAAATGCTCAAGGACCCATAAAAATGAGGCTTGTGTCTATCCAACATTCTGGATGCACATTTGACCGTATTAATTAATTAATAGAAATTCAAAATACTGTTGTATTCTGAATTTCTATTAATTAATAAATATGGTCAAATGTTGCTAAATATGCATCCCAATGTTGCATAGACATTTCCAAAAATGAGTGTGTTGTCAGTGGAAGGATCAATGGCTGTGCACAGATGGAGAACCTTGCACCTCCGTGGTTTCCAACCATCCACTACAAAAAGAGAGCAGTGTATGTAAAGTTACTTCTTACTATTCCAAGCGTGTAACAAGCCTCCATGTTTTCCGCATTTGCACAATTTAGAATTTATATAATTATTATTTTATAGTCCACGAATACCAGGCAATCTATTTTTGGGTCTACAGATAGCTTACAGTATATATGGGACTCCTCATACTCCCAAATATGAGGGAGGCACCTAACTCGTGCTTCACAATATGAGGTGTACATACCTTACCCCTTGCAGGATTTGAACTTGTGACCTCTCTTTCTTGAAAGGCATTCTTTGAAGTGCATATTCCCATCTGAAAATTTCATTTTTATATATGGGACTCCTCATACTCCCAAATCTGAGGGAGGCACCTAACTCGTGCTTCACAATATGAGGTGTACATACCTTACCCCTTGCAGGATTTGAACTTGTGACCTCTCTTTCTTGAAAGGCATTCTTTGAATTGCATATTCCCATCTGAAAATTCTGTTTTTATTGATTTTGTTTCATGAAATCAAATAATATAGACAAATGGTCCAAAAAAATGTGTATGATGGTCATGAAAAAGCCATTTTTTTTTATTCAAGGGGTAAACGCTTTTGACCGGAGCTATGAACCAGATACAACCATTCAACAATAACACCCCAATGGGGTTTGAACCTTCGTGGCAAGAACAACAATTGCAACTATAAACCATCACACCATGCCAATACCGGCATATTTGTATGCAAAGTTAATGGGGTTCATGTAAATTAATTTTTATCTTTGTTGTGTGTACTAATTTTTATTTGTATTAAAGTAGGTATCACAATTCTATTTATAATTCTTAAAAAGAATAGGTTTATTAAGATTAAGATTATAAATTTGTAATTATTTTTAGTTAGTCTATTTAATGATCTTAGAGAAGCACCATCTTAGGTTTACAAGAACTAGAAAAAGAAAATGTGGCCTTTCTTATCACTTGATGTATAGTTGTCCACTTCTAAGCATATCTCTTACCTTTGCATCTAAATTAAGGTCATTGACCTATCTTTTCTTTAAGATTTGAGGACCACAAATTTTATATCCAATGAACACCTATTGTCACATTATGCATATTAATGATAATTTTTTTTTTTCTTTCAATTCATAGACACAATTTTTAATCACATAGGATCTAATTTTAACTAATCCTACACTTATATGACATGTGTCATACACATTTACTAATTTATTACCTTATTCTCCTACATTACCTTATTTTAATTTTATAGTTCTAAAATATGAATCAATATTACCTTATCATCATGCCTTCTTTAGCCTCATTTATAATCTTCATTGTTTTAACTTTCCCATTTCTAGGAATCTCAATTTTCACATTTACATTCACAATTATATCTATCAACATGATTCATTTTATTGATCTTTACACAAGGCTATTAGGATTTTAAACTAGATCATCATATTTTGACTGTATTAGATAATTCATTTTATTGAATCATAACCTATAATATATGATCATAATTATTATACTTCATGATAATAACCTAGCAATCATTTCACACTTCATGTGTAGGTTTGAAAACCGATGGATATCATTGCATTTTTAAACACTACTTATTTAAGAGTAATACAACCTAAGAGTACAACAAAGGATAGTACTACATAGAAGTCTACTAATTTGAAAGTTCATATGGAAAAATTCAAAAATCATTAGAGATCAAGGTTATGAGAATAGATAAGTTCACTTGATGCATAGAATAAGAATAAATGTTTTAATTTTGATCAACATAAATAATTTTCTAGAGCATTTTCAGATTCCAACATATACAAATCTAATTGTTCTAAGCAAGAGACAATCATTCCCTTCATTTCACTATTTATAACATGATTGTAATTTTTGTCTTATGTTGTCTAATTTGATCCGCTTCACTTCAACAACTTACAAATTGTATTTAAATAAATTAATACTTAATTATGTAATTTAAATTAACCAACCAAAATTATACATAAATATATTTTCAAATTTCACATATTAAAATGAAAAAACCATTTTAAATGAAAAATGAAAAATATTCAAAATTTAACAAATTACAGCAACAAAATAATAGTATAAAACAATATATGCAAACAAAACATAATAGATTCTACGTTAATATTGCCATCTGAAAATTCCGTTTTTATTTAGTTTGTTTCATGAAATCGAATGAACTAGAGATTAAAAAAAAAGGATGAGAATTGCTTTATTTGGTTACGTAAATATAGACATCAAGCAAAATGTGTACAATACTAATGAAAAAGCCGGTAAGAAGAAGCTAGGGTTTTCAAAGAAAAGGAAAAGTCAAAATGTTTGGACATTTAGCCAGTGCAAGTGTACCCTAAGCTATAAGACAGTAACGAACAAATATATGAGCAGAAAAACTCATTTCCGCAACGAATGCGTGGGCATCGGCGGAACTCATCTTTCCTTGTTTCAGGCCGTCTACAACCGATGTTTGCGCATAACTTTATTCCATCGCCTGGTGGGTGCTTACTGAACCAGTTGGATAAAAATTTTACAACTTTATTCGTAGAATCACAATTAAGATGATTATCGAATATTTGTAATCGCTTTATCAAAGGCCATACTCGCTTATTTCTTCCAACGCCATATCCCAAAGCGGTACACATTATTAATTCAGCATATGCACCCTTATGCCCAAGAAGGGTAGCTTTCTTACAGAGCTTAATTCCTTCCCGAAGATCTTTGCTCTCTTCTCCTCCTCCACTACCGTTGAACTTTATTATAGCCAATGCAAATGTGGCATTGGAGTGAGATGCATTGGCAGCCTTTTCCAAAAGAGAAATTCCTTTTACCCTTCGTTTGAGGCAGTAGAAATTGAGCTGCAAACACATAAACAAAAACACCATAGTATGACCTGCGAGAAATAATATATCTAATGCTTGATGGTGTCACTCAAACTTGCATAGTTTGGTTTAGAAAATGTGGGTTGGATTTATTTGGCCTGTGAGTGGAGGGTTAAGCAGCAACAATTTTTTTATCAGGAAGCATGTAATTTTTATGCTCGGCTGTTTGACTGATACTGATAACATGTTTAATTTTACGATTAAGTGATTGTCAATCGATCAATAAAACCTACAATATATAATTGGGAGAGGATGAGCTCAATAATTTAGGCTTGGCAGGTACGTTGATCAGCTTATGGGGTAGGTTGGTTAACCATTAAATCATCCACAATGCAGAAGACATGGAGACTACCACAGATTTAAATCATCCACAACTAGACCTGATAATGACCCTAAAAGAAACACTTATAAGTCAGCCTAGTACAATTTAATGCTGATACAGTAAAGCTAAATTTGTAGCATTATTATTTCCTATCCATCCACAGTCCCTACAGAAAAGACTCATGATTCTTTGGGTAAGGCATTTCTTGTAAAAGCCGTCCTACTGGGTGTTTTATAGTCAAGCCAAATTTGGGATATCATTGTTTCACATGGGGTGTTTTACAGAAATAGGTTGATTCTGGAGGTGTTAGGGTTTAGGTTAGAAAAGTGACAATCGACAGAAGTTTAAGCAGGCAAAATAATTTTATCAAGAAGAAGTACGTAATTTTTATGCCTAACTTTTTGACTGATACTGATATCATGTTTTGTTTTACGCTCATGTTATTGCCAATAGATCAATAAAACCTACAATATATAATCGACAGAGGACAACTATAATAATTTAGGTTTGTCAAGCGAGTTGATCAGCTTTAAAATCATCCACAATGCACAAGACAACACTAACACAGATTTAATCCATCCACAAAAAGACCTGATAATGTCCCTGAAGGAAAGGCTTATGATTCTTTTGGTGACTAAGATATTTCCTGTTAAAGCCAGCCTAACATAGTCTAATGCTGATGTAGTAAAGCTAAATTTGGAACATCATTAGCTCTTACCCATCCACAACTAGACCTAATCATGTCGCTAAAGTAAATCCAAATTTCGGACATCATTATTTCTGATAATCAACAGAGGTGTCTTGAATCTAAATTAGTTCTTGTAATATGCTTTTAATGTCAGTTGTTTAAGTGATACTGACAGCTATAATATATAACTGGCAAAGGAATATCTCAATAGTTTAGGTTAAGATTAGAAAGGTGGTAATCAATACGGTGTCTTGACTATATTGTAGTGTTATTATTATTGCTCTATAACTTAAGATTATGGAGTAATTTTGTCAACTGTAAAATCATACAGAATGCAGAAGACATCAACACCACAACTATACCTGATAATGTCCCCTAAGGCAGTGCTGACCTAATCCCTTCATTCTTATGGTGAGTATACTTCTCATCAAAGGTGACCTAATCCCTTCCTTGTAGATTCTGAAACAGAGATAAACTAAACTAGAGGAAAAACATTCAAAACAGAAATCTGCAGCTTTTCTTTATTCATTGATAATGAAAATAGGTTACAGATGCCTCTTTATATAGAGGTCTTAAGCAGATCAAGAGACTGCTAAAAATAGCAATAGTCTAACAATGATCACATGCAAAAACTCTTTTAACTGTGTATGCCAGATAAAGGCAAACAGTAAGGCAGTGGATGACGGTGAATGGCATGTAGAACTAAACATCAATACCACATATAATCATTCTTTCAGATCTAAATCCATGGAATATGGTGATGCAGGTTTCAGGTTTAAGTAAGCAATATTTTACTGGTTTTACTTAGCTGTTTTGCTGATACTGATTTTTTTTGTAAGAGGGATATTCTGATTTCCGAGTCGGTGCTTTAAAGAAATATACCTACTCTACATAGCTATTCGGGTTTAGGTTAGAAGGGTGACAATCTACAAAGGTGTCTAGGCTCGACTCTAGGATTTGTAGAAGGGTGAAAAAAAATCTAATAAAATTTTAAACAACCTAAGAGGTTAAAACGGCTATAGACAAATAGTTCTGAGAATGAAGGCATCTGTTGTTTTCGGTTACCCTGAAATCCAAAAGGACATCACTAAATGAATACAATGTGTGGGTCTGTAGACCAGTAGATTTTGAGCAAAGTAATCCATGAAAAATTTAATAAGGAAATATGGTCAACATCGTTTTTATGATAAAATAAGAGAGAGCAGTGTATGTAAATTGATCTCTTACCATGCCAAGCGTGTAACAGGCCTCCATGTTTCCAGAATCTGCACATTTTTTGATGAAATCAAAATTCCATGGAGTACACAAGGATTGAGAGGCACATCGCAACACTATTGGCTGCTTGCCTAACATATTAAACCTCCTGCATCTGTATAATTTTTTTTTTAAATGTCAATAAATGAAGGAAAAAATCTCCTATACTAACACTACTTTTAAACAAAAATAGATTTCTTACACCAGAAGTGCTCCAATGAAATCTCTGGTATGGTTTGAACTGGAGCTGAGTTTACACAAAATGCAGGTGACCATTTCATCTGGAATTCGGTCAAAATGATTGATTGCAGAATTCCTACAAGCTTTTACAATATCAGGCCTTGCATGATATTGTTTCAGACCAGTTTCCAACTTTTCCATTAGAGGGGGAGAAGGCAATGAATAACACGTTCCTCTTTCGAATCCTATGGTATTCAATAATAAAATTCACATTAACATTAAGTTCTTAATTAAATAAATATTTATCTTACTAAGGATCAACGTATAGAAAATACCTAAAATTTGGTTCTAGGAAAATTCACCGCTACTAGCAATTCACTGCCATGAAAAATTAACCACCAAAAATTCATGCAATTAATTTTTCAAGAAGTAATATCTGTATTTAAGGGTTATGCAATATCAAAATTTTAGTGGCTACAACACTTAGATAAAGGGTTTTTAGAAGTGATATTCACATGATCCATAATTAATATCATAAAATTTATCTTTCCATATTTTAATTCCATTATGCCTGTTGGTGTTACACATCAAAGATCTCATGTCATTACCAATATGCATAAAATGAACACATAAGGAACATTTTTTTTAAATGATAAACTAATTATTTAAATATCAATAAATATAAGAAAATTGAGGAGGGGAAAATGGATTGAAGGTAAATAACATAGAAAATAATGCAATACACAAACAATACCTTAAATTTAAATCCTTCTTTCTCCACAGATAGAGCTAAAGTAGAGTGCACCCTATCTCCACTTGATTTTCTCTTTTGATGTGTCAAATTTTGTTGCTTATGAAACCACTAGCATGAAGATAGTATTGTTATGACAAAAGATCAAATGGATACAATGAGGATATGATGAAGATCAGCTAGGATATGGAAGAGGTAGATATAAAGTGTAGTAGCATAACGCTATGAATATGGAATATTGTTGCAAATGAGATGGGATACCTCTCATTTATAGAAATTCCATGAGAGAAATCAAGGGCTAAGATGGATTGGATAATGGATGGCTAGGATCGCATGAGGATTAGGGCAAGGATCAAAGATGTAGTCATGTGACAAATGTCAAATGAGGGATAAGGGCTAGGGTTAGGAATGAATTAAGGAAACATCCTTATCAGAATGGCTAGGATTAAGAGGTGAGATTAAATTGGATGGATAAGATGAAAAGTTAGTTTGACTTTTGAAATTGTCTAGATTCATTGAGCTTAGGAAATGTCTTAATTACAAATTTGAGAGGGACATTTGTTAAATGATGACAAGTTTAGATTGTTATTCATATGAATAATTCTTAATTGATAGAATTAAATGGAAAAGGAGTTAGAATAAAGTGGAATTAAACAATGAAGGAAAATATAATGGAAATTAATTAGCCTAAATTGATTAATTAAATAAAAATTAATTAATTGAGTTATTTGAAGGATTTTGACTTAGTTAATTAAATATAAAATTTATTTAATTAAAGGTGATAGATAAGGGTAATGCATTAATTAATTAAATAATTAATGAATATTTATTTAATTAGTTGGTTAGGAGAAGAGGGGATAGATATGATGGTTAAATTAATTAATTAAATAAATATTATATACTTTGTTAAAGACTTAAGATAGGCTAAAATTAGACATGGTGAGATATGGTAAAATTTTAGGCACCTCTAAAAATAATTCTAAAATAATTATAAAATAAATAACTATTAAATAAGTAAAATAACTATAGAATAACTCTTATATAAACAAAACAAGTGTTTATTTTAATTAAATATAGTTTGAATGTTACATAATATCATAGCTACTATGCAAAAATAATTGTCTTAGCAAAGACTGTACCCACTACATCTATTCCAAAATTCTCAGAAAGTGATAATAAACTAGATTTATAATGCTGATATGCTGACATTCATAGTACTAATGTACCAGATTTATAGTGCTAATATACTAGATTTACAATGCTAATATGAACGCTATTATCATTTTGTTACACAAGGATTGTGCAACACTTTGGCTTGGATTGGCCGGGGGGTCCTCTTGTGTCTTCCTTGCACTATAGTAGTCACATTAAACTCCCTTTGGAAATCATTTAAGGATTTTAGGAAGATCTCATGGTCCTTTTCAACTTTTTCAATCCTAGCTGATCCACCTCTAACAAACTTCAATAGAGATATCTAATAGAGATATCTCGATGTGCAATGATACATGTGAGACATTATGAAAAAAAGTGACATTCTTTGAAAACTCGGTAAGGTTTCTCCTATTAACCATGAACTTTTCATCGTTCCTCACTTTCTAGTTGTGCCACTTTAATTTCAGTAGAGAGAAAATTCTAGAAAATTTTGCATTCGTTTTTCAAAATTTTATTACAAATTATAGCATAAAACCATATCCTCTTATCACTGAGATTGCAACAAAACATTTTCCAGAATTCTTTAGAGTATAGGTAACCAAATAAGATATGTTTTACCGATTAAAGATTTTTACACATATTGCAAATATCCACATCATGCCCATTAGATTTATAGGGGATTCTTTGCAGCAAGAAAGGCCAACTGAAAGTAGCCTTTTTTGGCTCAAGCCCCCTACACCAAACATCCGTTAGTACTTTATTCCTTTCAATCTTATCCATTTCTATATTCCAACATTTATTAAGGTCTTCAAAAATAGTGTTAACCTAGGTTAGATCTTTATAAACAATAGGATTTATTTCAGCTTGGAGATGGCTGGACTTCCATCCTTCCACGTAATCTCATTAGCCAGGTCTAGGGCTTTGCCAGTAACCAAGGGGAAGGTAGATTCCCTGAAAGCTTCCGTAAGTGTCAAGTAGGTTCTATAGTTTGAGGCTGGGAGATCACACTCACTTGCCATGTTAGTCCAATCTTTGATTTTCCCTTGATGCAAGATGTCACTAAAGGTTTGAATGCCTTTTTAGTACCACTTCTTAGCCGAACACCCCTGCATCAGAGTGAGGGGCTTGTCTTTATGGAAGATATTCCACCATATGGAGCTCTAGGAATGGAACTTAGTGTTATCTCTTCGAGAAATGACATTGGAATAGAGATAAACATTATGTTTGACTAGATCCTAAGCCTTCTAGAGGCTCCTAAAGACCATTTAACAAGCTAGAGACATCAAGAACTTGCTCAGGAGAATGTCTGTCACTCAATGGAAGTTGTTTCCAATATTTTTCTTCTTTGGGCACAACCATTTGGATGTTACTTCTTACCAAAACTTTCTAGGGCTCATTCCCATCCAGGGCTTTCATAATCCACTTGGTTGCTAAGGCAATACCTTGTAGTCTAAGGTCTTTTAGACCTAACCCACCCAGGATTTTTTCCAAGCAACACCCCTCCCAACACATAACATGATTTTTCCTTTTTCCTTTACCATCAGACCAAAGAAACTCTCTAATCTTCCTTTGGATCTTGTTGAATTGATAGCTATAGAAGAATCACACTGAGGAAAAATAAATGTTGTATGACGAAAGGATTTTTTGGCAGAAATGTATCCTACCTACTAGAGAGAGATAATGCTTATTCCATTTCTCTAATTCTTGCCAATTCTACTTTTGATCCACCCCCACATTTCTTTTAGGTTTGGATCCACCACAGAGGGGATAATAATGTATCTCACTTGAATATTAGGCCCGCCCCACTAAAAGATGAAGGTTTGGAACCAATCTGGGGGTTTATTTTCCCACCCAAGCACCATAGATTTGGAATCATTGATTTTAGCTCTAAAGGCCTTACAAAAAAAACCATTTTAACCATTAGAGACTCAAATTTATACTTGTCCAACTCCAGGAATAACACAGTGTCATCTGCAAAGTGGACATTAATAAGTTGCTCCTCATTTAGAAGCCTAATGCCCCTAACATTGGGTGGGATTGCAGATTCCCCCAAAAGATAGTGGAGGGCATGAGAGGAAATTACAAACAAGGAAGGTGCTAGTGGGAAACCCTATTGGATAGACCTTCCTAGGCTTATTTCTTTTGAGAGAGTTCCATTTGCATCTACATGTTCATTATGATCATTGATAAGGATGTCAATCATCTTGAAAGAGAGATTTGGAAATCCAAATACCTATAGGATGCCTCTTAGGAAGCCCCACTCCACTCTATCATACACTTTTTCAAAGTCTAAGAGCAACATTTTATCTTTTTATTTGGAAACCTTAGCCCACTACATAGGCTTCTAGTTTCTAATTAAATTTTCAAGGATGTATCTTCCTTTAATAAAGCCCGTTTGGGTGCAATTAACAAATTTGGGAACTATGTCTTCCATTCTTTTAGCTAAGAGTGTAGCTAGAATCTTGTACGAAATGTATGAAAGTGTGATTAGTCTCCAATTTCTGATTAGGGTTTTATCACCCTCTTTAGGTAGTAGTTTGATTCTACCTTTATTGACTTTTTTCTCCAGAGTCCCTTCTCTAAAGCTTCAACATAGAGCTAAAGAAGATCCTCACTCACCCACACAGAGAATCATTTATAGAATTCTACTGGTAGCCCATCGTGATCGAGAGACTTGCCAATGTTAATTGATGGAATGGATCTAGTAATTTCCTCTTTGGTTAGGGGGGTCTGAGCTTTTCAATGTCCTCCCCAACAATTTTCATTATAATTTTGAACCACATCCCTTGCCTTATGACACTCATTTGACCCCCCTTCTAAGGTGAAGAGACAACTATAAAATGATTAAAACTGATTCAAGATCTCCTTCTGGTTAGAGGTCAACCTTTCCCCATCCTAGATCTAATCTATCTATTCTTTTATATTCTTATCCTTCAAGTATTTGAAGAACTTGGACCCTTTGTCCCCACAAGATAACTAGTTGATCTTGGTTCTAATTTTTATCCCATTAACTTTATGCATTTGAATTTTCCTTAGGTTTTCCTTGGCTTTAACGAATTCTTCACTCATAAGAACATCCCCTATCACCCTCTTTGGTTTTATTTCAAACTCTAAGAAGGCATCTTGCAATACCTTCTCTTCCCATCTTGCATCCATGGCCCTTTTCTTGCCAATAGTTTGAAATAGCCTCTTCCAGCTTTCCACATTGGTGTTCCACCTTTCAATGGCACTTAATCCTTTTAGCAACCACTTGTTAATTTCCCCGATGGTTGTAATTTTAACTCTACAATCACTTTCCTTTAGCAAAGTTGTATTCAAGATAAAGGGTGAAACATTCTTTGTATCTTTTTCTCTTTCTTGACATAAAACTAGCTCAACTTTATTAGGGTAGTGGTCAAATAATGTGTAAGGATATATAAACACTCTCACACTATCTTCATTAGGGAAAAAATTGAAGAGGTTCTTGTTGGTGTAAAATCTGTCTGGCCTGTAGTAAATTTTGTTACTCCATTTTTTTGTATTGCACCAGGAGTACCATACTCCTTTGCAATATTTCTTCTCTTTCTCCATGGGATCTACAAGGCTGATTTGATGTTTCAATCTACACTAGAAATATTTCTCATTACCTTTCTAGAATATATCCATTCCCCCCCACTTATCTTCAGCATGTTCTACCATATTAAAATCCCCCCTATGATCCATGGAACATTTAGGAGGATGGAAAGCCATTTCCATAGCTTGACTCTATCTCTATGATCATTAGGTGCATAGACCAAGCATACTCCAAAGGCCACATCATCCTTTTTGATGGTTACCTAAACCACCTTGTTGCAAGGTGGGATGTTGCTATCAGTGACCAATTGGGTCAATTGATTAGCCATAAGGATGGCTGCCCCACCTCTACCCTTCTCATGGGAGGTGGAAAAGGAGAAAACCCCATTCCAAATAAACCCAAGGCTATTTTCTAGGGTAAACCCAACCACCTTGGTCTCTTGCATTAGGAAGAAATCCTTTCTTTTGATTTAGTTTAAAATATCCTTATTGTATACTTTTAGTTAGGGTATTCTAATCCCTTGACATTCCAGGATAAAAAATAACTTTCATTATCAACCACCATTGCAAAATCCACCTATTCATTCCTAAACAACTTGAAGCATTTGGGGTACCTTTCCTCTATTTCCACACTCTTTTCCAGGGGAGACTAGATTACCAAACTCGTCTTCTTCCTCTTAGTTTTTAGCACAAATTGGGACTTTCCAATTTTTATGGAATTCTCATTTTTCCTTGGCTTCCCTAGTCCAATTCTCTTTTTGGGGCCTGAATAGGCTCCCCTTTGATGACATTCTCAAAGACTTCATTGTTGATGTCCCCTTCTGGGTCACTGGCTTTCCTTTCCTCTCTAATAGAACACCCAAACTCGAGGATCTTGCATGAGATAGGATCTTTCTATCTCTTTGAATCCTCTATGTCAAGAGTTTTCTCAAGAGACTCTAGGCTACAATAGCCTCCAAGTTGGAAGGAGATTGGGATTGGCTAGGTTATAGAGTGGGGACATAGGTTTGTCTAGGGGCAAGAAGGGATCCGCCAATCGAAGATTCAATCATTCATAGGGGTTCCCTAGAGTCCTCATCCAAACACACAGACCCACAAGCCTCTTGGTTTTGTTTCTCCAATTTAAAATCAAAGGGGTTTGAGACATTTTTTAACTTCCAAATTGAGTTAGCATTAGGTTGCAACTCAGGTCTTGTGTACTTATTTTTTATTATTTTCCTTATCTCTCTCATAACAAGTTATTGGGCATTTAACTTTTGGAGTAGCCAAGCCTCTCTTGGGTTCTCAATGTTAGGTTTTTTAAGGGTGGGGTGAGACATCCCCTCATTCCCTTTGGGGGGAATCGATTTCTCAAAGACTCCCACTCCATCCTCCCCCATTTCCAGGGTGCTAAAGGAATTGGTGAGAGAAATTGCAGGAGACTTATCAATAGGGGAAAAATTATGCTCAACCAAGAAAGTGATAGTTAGCTACTCTGTCAAAATTTATAGGATAGAGATCAACATCAAGTTCCACATTACGGTTAGAGGCCTTGATAGGATGTACCAGCTCCTATGTAGGGCTAGATTCCCCCTAGGCTTGCACTTCAAGCGAGACCTCTCTAGGGCTGAAATTATATTTTCCTTTGATAATTCTTGGCCTTCTACTCTTGATTAGAGGGTAATCCTTGTGGATATGTCCTTCTTTCCTACAAAGGAAACAAGCATTGATGCCACCCAAAATTTCAAGTGGAAAATTGACACCCCACATTCTTCACAAATTTTAAAGTTATTAGGGATTTCAACACTAGGGTTAAGAGAAACCAAGGCTTGAGCATTCAAGTCGGGTAGTGCTAACTTGGTTTCATCAAATTTTTAGGACTTTACCAACTAGCTGCAAATTTTGAGGGAGGATGTGCCAGAATTTGGTAGGAAATTTTTTAACAATAACCCATCTAGGGGCTAACAGTGAATTACTTCCTCAGCAATAGTGACCGATGTCCATGGGAGGGAGCGGAAAGTGCAACCCCCTATATTCCAATAGGGTTTTGCTACAAATTTATCCTACAACACATGTTCTTTTAAAAAAATTACAAATAGTCCTTTCTAGAGCAATCTACAATAGGTTATTTGCACACCAAAATGTTTAGACCAAACATTTGAGAACCAGGAATAGATATACTTCCTAGCCAGAAATCTTTTATTATCAATGGCAGCTAAAAAAATTGTACTGTCTTCTTGTTTTGATCTTTCTTTTCTTATAGTATCTTTCATAACATCAACTGGGAATAGATGAAAGTTCATGGCTAAGTCAGAAACATACTGACCATCCCTACCATTGTTGTAGTGCACCTCTTTGACAACAAAACTTGCGCCTTGTAGAGCAATGAAGGCCTACTCAGAGACAAGTTTGGAAAAGGACTTTTGGAAGAGATTAGGGTTACTTTCCTGAGCATTGGGGGGTAAGGGGGTTTTGAACATCCCTTCATTAATGAAATTAAAAGTCACAGTAAAATACTAGCAATAGCCATATAGTAAACCACACACCACTGCTAGAGGCCAAGGCACAACTAAGAGGTCAAGAAGGAAACAAAGGCTAGGGATAGAAGAAGCCTTATAGAAAAGACCCATTGCGGGGGAGGGTATGGGCCCCTCCCCTACCACTATTGGATTTGGTGAAGAACCCCATCCCTTGCACAACGTACCACTAGGTTCTAGAACCCCCGATTTCTCTTTTCATTGATAAATTGATTATGTCTTCAACTTGAGATATTTTGACACACAAACTGAGAATATAATTCACAAAACAAGTGTTTAAATGAATTAAAAATAATTATTTCTACATAGCTATCTTTAAGATAATATAATTATTAACTTATATATATACAAATTATATAATGCACTATAAATACAAAAACTTACTTAAGAGATGAATAAATTATTTGAAAAAGGGTGGATTAGATTACAAAACAAAATAAAAATACACTTTAATGTAAAATAAAATAACTTTTAAATATATAAAATAAATATTTTCTTAATAATGATCTAAGGCTTTATAACCATGAAGAGAGATGAAAACTAAAGTTAACAAATATTTATCTTATTAGTACTTTCCCTCAATAATACAACAATACTATTGCAATGGGTTTTATTAATTAGTTATGAATAAGTTAGTTTTGAACCAATTAAATTCTGAAATTTTTATCTTATTTAATTTTCTTTTCTAAAATGAATATGTAAAATATTTTAACTTCATAAATTTTTAAAATTATTTCTCTTCAACATGATTGGCTAAAGTGAAAAAATGTGGCTTCAAAGACTATGTTGGGGATGATGGGTACTACCTAAGGTAAGATCCTTTAAGTGGATCACACTCCATGCTAGGATCTTGATAAGTGATTGATTGAAAATAGTTGGAATGGAAGGCCCCAACTAGTGTGTCGAGTGTGAAGACAGTGAAGAAAATGTAGATCACCTCCTCTTAAATTGTCCCTATGTTGTGCAATGTTGGGATTAGCTATTAGGAAACTTGGGATCAGTTAATCCAAGAAGCAATAAACTATGGGTCATTTTTATAAGCTTTCCATCATTGAAAGAGAAGCATATTGGGGAAAAATATGGCTAAAAATTCCATAAATCATGATATGAAACATGCACAAAGAAAAACATAGAAGAATATTTCAAGATAATATTATGTTACTAAATGAATTAGCATTGATAGAAGAAAGAAACGTTTCATAATGGATAAATTATTAGCCCATGGGCTATTTGTGTCAACTTTGGCTGGAATTTTCATTAGCCTCCCAATTTTTTTTGGCTTCCAATAACTATGAAAAAAGTGGCAGAGGCAGTTTTTGGCTGCTATTGGAATTGGGTGGTGTTTGTTAGGTCACATGGATAGAGAAGGCTGCGGAAATTAAACGCTAGTTCATGCAAACATTAATTGCTGTATGCTTTGCATGTATTGGGGATCATTGTAATAACAACTTCCCTTCAACGCCTCGGGGAACCAAAAAAAAGTTGGTAAATCTTCAATGATGCATTGTTTGTTGTCATTTTGTTGCTATACCTACTATTAGAGCCGAGAGAAAGGAGGGTTAGATTCATTGAGGGTGCAAGCTGCATGATGTTTTGTGCAACTTTTGTGAAGGTGGACAGACACTATTTTTTGTTTTTGGCAAGGGAGGGTGGTTGGAAATGCAAAAGAAATGTGTTGACTGTGATAGTATTTTAATTATTTTTGTGTAGGTAAGTTGGAAAGAAGATGTTTGCTTCAAGCAAGTGGGAAGAGGTGCATGTGGAATAACCCCTTGGTGACATTGTTTGATTTCTGTTTGGTGGTTATATTGCTTTATTTGCAATAAGGTACTGTTGATTATTTCAAATACCTTGTGTGATTTATGGTTCGCATTTCTCTTGCTATACCTACTATTAGATCCAAGAGTGAGGAGGGTTAGATTCATTGAGGGTGCAAGCTACATGATGTTTTGTGCAGCTTTTGTGAAGGTGGGCAGACACTATTTTTTGTTTTTTGCAAGGGAGAGTGGTTGGAAATGCAAAAGAAATGTGTTGACCGTGATAGTATTTTTATTATTTTTGTGTAGGTAAGTTGGAAAAAAGATGTTTGCTTCAAGCGAGTGGGAAGAGGTGCATGTGGAATAACCCCTCAGCAATATTGTTTGATTTCTGCTTGGCGGTTATATTACTTTATTTGCAATAAGGTACTATTGATTGTTTCAAATACCTTGTGTGATTTATGGTTTACGTTTCTTTTTCTATACCTACTATTAGAGCCAAGAGCGAGGAGGGTTAGATTCATTGAGGGTGCAAGCTGCATGATGTTTTGTGCAACTTTTGTGAAGGTGGCCAGACACTATTTTGTGTTTTTTGCAAGGAAGGGTGGTTGGAAACGCAAAAGAAATGTGTTGACCGTGATAGTATTTTAATTATTTTTGTGTAGGTAAGTTGGCAAGAAGATGTTTTCTTCAAGCGAGTGGGAAGAGGTGTATGTGGAATAACCCCTTGGCGATACTGTTTGATTTCTACTTGGCGGTTATATTGCTTTATGTGTGCAGTAAGGTATTGTTGATTGTTTCAAATACCTTGTGTGATTTATGGTTCACGTTTGTCATGAGTGTGTTTGCATGGAATTGATACTATGATTTTTTGTGGGCTTGTGTTTATGGGTTTTGTTATCTATGTATGTTGGGAGGCTTCAAGAAACAAGGAAGTGGGGAGAAAGTTGGGCGAAAGGGGTTTGTTTGAAACAACCGGCAAGAGGTGCATATGTAGAAAAAGATGTTTCCCTTATTATTTCATTGGATTTTCCTTAAGTGTTGTTGATTATAGTTTTGTTGCTTAAGCTATATAATTCCATTTTGGAGAAGGTGTTGTTGGAAAGTGTAGACACACAAAATTGGCATGATACATTCCTCATATTTAACTAATTCATATTCACCCATCAGTTAATTTTTTTTTTTTTTCAAAGGTGCAATGCACCCATATTATTAGGGGTAAACGCTTTTTTGATTGGAGCTATGAACCGGATACAACAAACCACAAGAAACAACCAAACTTGCGAGCACAAAGGCCCAGCGAAGGCACAAGGACTGCGAGCACTTTGGCCCAGCGAAGGTTTGAACCCTGGTGGCCGTCACTACAACCAAGCGACTTGACCACCGAACCACGCCCTTATCGGCACCCATCAGTTAAATAAATCAAGGTTATTTGATTGATTTCCTAATGTTATCTTATAACTAGGAGTTGCACAATATTCAATAAGCAACAGAATAGCCAATAGGCATAAACTAATTTTTTTCCCTTAAAGTTCTCCCCGCCGGTGTCAGTGTTAGACTGGAGGATATCGTGGTGGGGGAAGCCAAATGTCGATGCTTGAATAGATCCATTCCACCGTCTAAAAGAAAAGTGAAGAATTTAACCAATGCATTCGGGTCTTCTAGCAATGAAAGGTCACAAGGATGGGGAATGCCCTTACCCAACTAAGTCGTGGCCAAAGTCCTTTCCAAACCAACCAACATGTCCTTCCTAAACAACTGATTTATGATCACCCTTGAATCAGCCTTGGAAACCCCCACATCTAACAAACCAGCTAGGACATAGGACAAAATATTATAGTCCAATCAATATCCCTTCACACCCACCATAAAACCTTTACCAGTGAGGAATTTTACTATTGTGAAGGAAAGATAATTTGGGTGTTGAATTATCTGACACAACCAAAGAGAATTCATTGGGAAAATATATATCTCTCTCACAAATATACACACACTCCCTCTTTCTCCTTTTCTACCTCTATCTCTATCTCTCCATCTTTTCGCCTATGTATACCTCTTTCTATTACTTATCTCTATCACCTTCTTTCTCTCTCACTCTTTCCCCCTCTATCTCTATCTCCCTATCTCTTCCCCCCCTCTCTATCTATATCTCATTATGTCTATCCCTCTCTCTCTCACGCATCTCTCTATATCTTTCTATCTATATCTCTCTTTATCTTTCTCCGTATACATCTATGTCCTTTCCCTCTCCCCCTTCTTCTCTCTCTATCTTATTCATTCCATCTCTCCCTTCATCTCTTCTACTTTGTATCTTTATCTTTATTTCTCACTCATATCTCTATCTCTTTCTATCTATATCCTTGTCTATGTATATCTTCCTATCTATCTATCTCTCTATCTCTTTATCTCTTTTCCTATCCCTCTCTATCTCTTTATATCACCCTTTATCTATGTCTCCATCTCCCTCTCCCTCTCTCCCCCTTTTCTTCTCTCTCCCTCTCTACATATATCTCCCTCTTCCCCATCTCTCTCTCCCTTTCTCTCTCCCTCCCTCTCTCTATCTCTCTCCCATCTCTCCTCTTGCTCCCTCCTTATCCCCCTATCCATCTTTATATCTCAACCTCTATCTCCCTTTATCTTTCCATATATCTCTATATCTATTTCTTTCTCTTCCAATTTATCTATCTCTCCCACTCTCTTTCTATCTCCCCCTATTTCTATCCCCCTCTATTTCTATCTCCCTCTCCATCTCTATTTGTCTTTCTACACCTCTCTCTTTTTCTCTCCTTTTCTCTCTCCCTCTCCTCCTCTCTCTATATCTCCTTATATCTCTATCTTTATATCACTTTATCTTTCCATATATCTCTCTATATCTCTATCTCTCTCTTCCTCTTCTTCTTGATCTCATTATCTCTTCCTTTCTATCCATCCCTCTCTATCTCTCCCCTTTATCTCCCTATCTCTCTATCTTTATTTATCCCTCTATCTCTCTCTATATCTAATCTATTTGTCTCCCTTGTCCTCTCTCATTGTATATTCATCTCTACCTCTATCTATTTGTCTCTCTTCCTCTCTCACTGTATATTCATCTCTACCTCTATATTCCTCTCTTCCCCTCCATCTCTAGAAATGTCCCTCTCTCTCTACCCATCCATCTCTCTCCCTATCTCTCCCCTTCCCACTTTCCCTCCCTCTTTATAGACCTTCATTTTCTTCTTGATTGAAAGATTTTCTTTCACTCATTTTTAGACACCTTTGTTGCACAACAATATCATTTTATGAATGGCCAACCAATTGAACTCATGTAATACACAAATTTAAAAAAATTCCCTAATTGACATTCCACATCTCCTCGGTGTACCCATTGCACACCAAGGTGCATTGCTAATATTTATAAATACAAAACTCAAAAATTTTAAAAAATCCTCTAAAAAACTCAATTTCCCCCTTTTTAGTCATATATGGATTCGTGCTTACCAAGACTCATAATAATTTAAATAACTATTTACATTTAAATGTATGAAATTTGAAAAGTTATTTTTTATTATTTTATTAGGTAATCGATATAGTTTAGTTTTTAATATTAATATTGTTATTTTAAAATGTATAATTTTTATTTAGAAACTGTTTATTAAAAAGAAGTTAAAAAATGAAAATTAAGTAACTTTTAATATTTATATTTTACATTGATGAATGTTTAGAATTCATATATTCATTGATTTTTATTTTAAAATGATTGAAAAAATTAAATTAAAAAATAACAAAAAATCTTTTCAATTTTTTTTAAAGATAAATAATTTTTAATAATTTTTTGTATATTTATAATTTTTATTTTATTTTATTTTATTTACTTACAAATCCCAAACGACATAGCCAAACTGATCTTAATAACTCTAACCTTAATTCTAATACTAATTTTAAATAATGCCATTAAGTGGCAAGCAATTGAGTATTCCATAAAATATCATTTACATTTCTAAAGATTTGGAGACAAAATAGGGACCCTTCTTTCCTCTAAACAATACACATCAATGCTTTTGTAATGATTACATTATTATTATTAATATAATTATCAATTAAAATTTAAACTTTTAATGATTTGCAACCATGCAAAACAAGCACAGTTGTCTTCACTCATAAACTTAACTCATTTACTCAAATTAATTTCCCTCTCCATTAGAAAATGTTAGACCAATGAAACAACTAGAGGATGCTCATAATCTGAGGTAACAAACTTAATAAATAAATAAAATAAAAAAATATTAAATTAACACATTTAATCTTTGCCTAAAATAAAACTAAAATAGGGTAAACTTTAAACAAACAAATTAAAAAATTAACTAAAAAAATATAAATGCACTTACCTTTTCTACAGTAGAAACTAATAAACTAAACACAAATCTTTGGCATTAATTAGCTACCTACATTATTTACTATTTTCTATAAAAAATGGAAATAAGGTACTACCCACCAGGTAACGTCAGAAACTACCTTCTACAGGAAACCGTTGATTTATGCCAAATTTTAAAACTCCTAATAGATTTTTATCGTTCACGTGACCGGCGCCAAATAAAGCTGAATTAGTCAATGACTCATTCTAAATAATAAAGATGAATTAGTCAATGACTCATTCTAAATACATTATGAACACTGAGATTCTATGCCTCCCAAAATCTTTGAAGTGACACGGATATTATTAGTCAAGATTCTGTGCCGATATTCGTGAGGTTTCCGACACATCTGTAACACCTCGCCTTGGTGACCCTGATCCAACCGCAGACCCAATTGTTATGTCTGAACACTCTGATGAGGGCTTGGAGGGGGAGTAACCTGGTGATTCGGCCCACGGTCACCACCTCAGCCTCGACCACGACCTCTAACATGATGCCTAGGCATGATCCTACACACAAACCAAGACAAATCTAGTTATAAAACAATCAAAACAAACATAAAAAAAAAAATCACATCAACCAAATCTAACGTCAAAACAACCTAATGGGATCATTAAACTAGAGCACCCAGTGTTAGATTGGGGGAAATGCTAGTGGGGTTCCCCCACGTAAATAGCCTATCGGCTAAAGTCTCTTCATTTGATTAAATAAAATGTATTTAATTAAATGGATAGTGCTTCAATTTCCTCCCTTAATTAAATAAAATGTATTTAATTAAAGGGATAGTGCTTCAATTTCCTCCCTTTTGATTTAAATAAATCCAAGCATCCAAGTCAAAAGTCAAAATCACCTAATCATCATCATAAATTAATCAAACCATGATTAATCTAATCCTAATCAGCCATCACATCCTCTAGTTTTTCCCACTTGCACAAATAAATCAATTTATTGATTTATTAAATTCTCCACTTTCTCTCAATGTGGTATAAAAATGGAATATTCTCTCAAGTTTGAATTCAAATCCAAATTGACATACACATCCAACAAGGAATTTAAGAGCTCTTACATGCCTCTTACATGTCTCTCACATAAGTCAAACTTAGCATTTAACTCATCTTGTCATCAAATTCAAATTTTAAATTTCCTCCTCTTTGGAACATTGACCAGAATGTGCTCATTGCTCAACCTCTCACATGTTGACAAGTGGCATCTTGTCATTGGTGGATCTTTAGTCCCACATTCTCCATGTTTGGAATTCTTTTATCCTTCTTAGCTATAAATAGAGAGTTTGTCTATTGTATCAATCCTCCACAACTGTTGCAAGTTAGCATTTCATCTTATCCACCATCTCAAGCATTTGA
Organism: Sequoia sempervirens; assembly: GCA_007258455.2. Classification (NCBI taxonomy): domain Eukaryota; kingdom Viridiplantae; phylum Streptophyta; class Pinopsida; order Cupressales; family Cupressaceae; genus Sequoia; species Sequoia sempervirens. The sequence continues at coordinate 44,686,150 of VDFB02000017.1, read as the reverse complement.
ATCTTGTCATCTAGGAGATTATCAAAGATTGGGAAAGGGATTCTTTCCACATCAAAGAAGCACCAATCGTCTGTGAGATAGGGGTTTGATCATATTTTTGTATGCTTTATTTAGTTATTTTGAATCTTTTCATCTTATGTGTATATTTTAATATGATTGAGTATTTCATAGGAACACTACTTTGTTTTCTTGTTTTAGACTAAAATTAAGCTAATATGTGATGAGGTTTAAATAGTTTGTAGATTTATGGTGTTTACAAAATTGGTGCTAGAAGAATGGTTGCACACGTATGACAAAGTGATTTGTTCAACCAATGTTTTCATTTATGGTTAACAAATTAATCACATATGGTAATTTGTTTACTTATTGATCTTTCTTTAGATCTCGTTACAATAGATCCCAATCATGTGATTAATTTTATTACAGATTTCACTTACACCTTACAATATTAAGAGATGGATTTTTTTTCTTCTGATTGTTCATTACTAGAACGTTGAAAGAAAATTCCACATTTTTTTAGTGTGAGTGTTCCTATCTTTGAAAATTTCTATCTTTGAAGGAAATTACTGAGGGATTCAGTTGTTTTTCATTTAATGATAGATTCATTGTAGACTTAGTTAAATTTTTGTGTTGTCCACATTTTGTTATTCTTGATTTGATGATCATTGTTTAGAGTTCGTTGCATAAAAAGTTAATCCTATTTTAATTAACCATAGTGTTTTGAGAATACACTAGGTGCAATGTGAAGGACGTTTAAGCATGTTTGTTTCATTATTTTTCCTTGTCTGTGCTTCCAAAACTTTAAATGCATTGAGGCATTATACCTTCATCAATGGCTACCAATACAAGTACCCAATCTAAGAGCCATACGATGTAGAATCCTGTGAGTTGTATCTTGCCATTAATTACACTCCAATTGAATTATTTTTCAACTAGTACCTATAAGAAGATAGGAAGTCCAATCAGTCCATTTTGATTTAGTTATAGAAATAAGAAACCTTGAGTTCAATGTATTAATACTCTTTTATATTCTTAGTATTTATCTCAAAGTACTGCTAATTATAGGGGTGCGAAATGTAGTGGTAGTCTACTCAAATTTTGTCCACTGTGAACAACATGGATCAATCAATGTGACTTGCTTTGGTATATAAAATTTTGTTGCATGCCAACTTGGAGAATTTTCTATGTAGATCTTATCTTAGCACAAACCATTAGAATATATTTTATTTCATATCTATTATTTTGAAGTCCCTTCATTTAATATCGCTGCTTCTCCTATCAATATCATTGCTAATTTTTTTGTATTGCAGTTTCTATCATTAAAGTGTGGCAGTATAAAGAGAAAATATTAAGGTGAATGTAACACTTGAGACAGGATGAGAGGATGTTGGTCAAACGTTGTGTTTTCTAGTTTTACACCTAACAAATGCATTTGCTTGAAAGTGTCTAATAGTGCCATTCCTCCTTTATACCCATACATTCTATTTATAGTTTGCATAACTTGTCCTTTTTTTTCCTTACACGTTTGCAAAAGCATTTCCAACAATAATGTCCAACAAAACTACTATAAGGAATTATTGGAATCTAGATGAACAAGGAACTAAGAATGTTTGTAAGACCTTAATCTGTGTAACTTAGTTTTGTGTGAAAGGATTTTTAGCTTAGAGTGGTATTCTCCTCCGTCTTCTCAACTTGCTATTAGATTTCACATAAAAATTGATGTCTTTTGAGCTTGTGCGTATTTGGAGTTTAGCTAAAATGTGGCCAGGAGAAGAGACAAAGCTAGAATTTTTTTGGGATAGGTAAGGACTTTTCGTAAATAGTTACTATGCATCCTCTTTTGAGCTTTTACAACCATTTTAGCAAACATTTGGCATGCATCTGGTAGTATTTTATTGTGTGCTTGGATTGATGGGTATGTAGTCCTTCCCTCATAGTTGTGATTAATGATGAGATGAGGGTACAAATTATGTCTGGCTAATGGCTCAGAACTCTTGTTTATGATTCTGATCTTTTAATTTAGGACTCTACCACTCAAGTCCTTTTCAAATCCCAGTATTTGTTGCTTTGTCGCGCAAGGTATTTCTCTAGTACCCAAAAGGTTGTAGACCCTCTAGACTAGGGTCACATAGAAAGTGTCAGTCAAGGTGAGAATCTCAAGCTAGGAATCAAGTAATGATTTTCCATGTGTCCTATTTACTTTGACAACATTGAAACTTCCTCCAAGAAGATGATAGTATTATAAAGTCCAAGTGATCACATCAATTCACATAAAGAGGTAACACTAATTGATTGGACATCATTTGTAGAGTTTGTATTGCTATGCACATATAGTTCTTCATATGAATGTTTTTCTGACCATTTTTATTGCTACGCATATCTCTAGGTGTTCACCATTCTCAAGGTTTTTATTTTAACATATATTCACACTGTAACTTGTGGTTTTTGTTTCTCTCATTCATGTTTTAGTTTCTAATCATTAATGAATGGGCTACATGGGTATCACACGTAAGACAGGTAAATAAAAGTTATGAAAGACAACACTTTTTATTTAATGGTCAATGTGATTGATGAGATGAATGAAGTTGAAGGTGGCATCATTTTCTCTCTTGTTTCATTCATGTGATTTTATTTAATATTCAATCTAATTCTCTTTCTTAAAAACATCACTTCTTTTGAGTCCTTTGTAACATTGTATGGAGAGAGTGGTCATTGATAAGATACAGCTTCTATAAAG